>OY744551.1:16424095-16551595 GCA_963556195.1 Sepiola atlantica | reverse complement strand
CTTTGATTTAATACGAATTTTAGTTAATAACACGAAAATATTACATTCTGAAAGTAATTTTCAAAGATTACAAATATTTTACGCTATCTTTATTAATACTCAGCAACCTTAAATAAATAACATTACGTATGAAACTAGTAACAACATTTTAAAATGTTTAACGTACATACAATTTATTCTGTGACGCTAATTCTGGCATCCAGGAATTTAAATTGTAATCGTTCTTCTGGAACTGCATCGGTTTTTGTTTTGACGTCTAACGACTTCACATACAGCGTTCTCGGCTGTTTTTTATATTTTCTTCAGCTTTTTGTTCATTTGCTTTTGTAGCCTGAAGATGATACAACGAAGAATCGAAAGTGTCAGTGATACTTATGGAACATGCATTTTTTCTTTTGTCACAATTAGATTATTAGAAATATAAAAAATAAAAAAGGTATAATCAAGCAGATACTTTTGTTATGTTTTACAATGTTTGTTATATATATATATATATATATATATATATATATATATATATATATATATATATATATATATATATATATATATATCCTGATGCTATGTTTTAACTTCGAACTTGGTGTCTATTTCCTGTGCTGATCAATTGATATCAATAAAAAAATCCATATCGTCTCAGAGACGATCGTACACGAAACTGTTGTGTATGTTGAATTCTTAGAACATATGTATATATATATATGTATATATATATATATATATATATATATATATATATATATATATATATATATATATATATATATATATATATATATATATATATATGTATATATAGATTTAGATTTTTCACTTATAAAATAGATCATTCAGTGAAGACCGGGGTTGTTCCAATAAAAAACAAGCTCGATGATACTCGATTACAGAGTACAGAGCATTTATATGTGATTTTATGAAGGCTTACCAAAGCATTCCTTTCAAGACACCAATGATCACCATTAAAGATATTTTTTCTTACAAATACTATTTATTCAAATTAAATGTTTTTTCCTACACGTGTTTCACTACCAAGCAGTTACTTGCTTGGCAGATCATCAGGGAAATTAAATGTCTGGAATACTGGTTTCAACTGCCGACAAAACACAATGTGGCGTTGTAATAGTTGAGGTCACTTAAGAAAAGAAGAGGAAAAAAATAAAAATAAAAATAAAAGTCAAACTTAAAAAGCAAGGAAGAACAACGATAATAAAAGAAAGTCCTAGAAAAGTCTATATAGGACTTTCTTTTATTATCGTTGTTCTTCCTTGCTTTTTAAGTTTGACTTTTATTTTTATTTTTATTTTTTTCCTCTTCTTTTCTTAAGTGACCTCAACTATTACAACGCCACATTGTGTTTTGTCGGCAGTTGAAACCAGTATTCCAGACATTTAATTTCCCTGATGATCTGCCAAGCAAGTAACTGCTTGGTAGTGAAACACGTGTAGGAAAAAACATTTAATTTGAATAAATAGTATTTGTAAGAAAAAATATCTTTAATGGTGATCATTGGTGTCTTGAAAGGAATGCTTTGGTAAGACTTCATAAAATCACATATATGTATATATATATATATATATATATATATATATATATATATATATATATATATAGAGAGAGAGAGAGAGAGAGAGAGACAGAGACAGAGACAGACAGACAGACAGAGACAGATTAATTCTTTAATAAAAGTCCTTTCTTTTATTAATTATCTTCTTTTTTTTCTTTTTTTTTTCTTTTTTCTTATCGTATTTCAAGGAGAAAAATCGAGTTGATTGCTCACTAATGACAAATATCGATAAATAAATAGTCTTAAAATGATATTCACAAACTTAGTCTGAAGAATGGGTTGCATGGATTTGAATTTGCCAGCGTTTCGTAGATTTTTTTTCAGTTTGGAAAGTTTTTATTTTTCATTGCACAACTTTTTTTTTTGTCTGACTGTCTGTCTGCCCTCTCTCTCTCTTTTTCTCTCTCTCTCTCTCTTTCTCTCTCTCTCTCTCTCTCTCTCTTTCTCAAACTCATGCCAATTTTTTAGCAATTAGTTTTAAAGATTCTTCAATAAGAAACACTGAAGAACGAATGAAAATGATTTTGGTTTATTTACGAAGATATTTACATTTAAACAAACATATTTCAAAAGTGAGGATTTTCTTACGAGACGATTTTCAAAACTAATTGCACAAAATTTTGTGCAAGTTTGAAATCTATTTTTTTTTCAGTAATCACAGCTATAGTCACGATCACGCACCGGTTCCTGTTAGATCGCCGAAGTTAACCGACGTTTATTCTGGTCAGTACAAGATGGGTGACTATTTATTCATGGTGTTTAGTCTTGTTGTTTTGTAGAAGAAAAATTGTTGTTTTTGTTTTTGACTTTGCAGAACATGATTGAGTTTTACAAACGGAAAGGAAAAATACAATAACATCAATGTTTGGTGCTATTTTTGTCAGGAAGCCGGTATCTTCAGATAGCCTGATCTGGTAGCACCAGGTGAAGATGATATCAAAACGTATATTCCTGAACTTCCAGAACAATCAATCAGTTAAACAAAGTAGTAAGAGGCAAGAGTTCTTGGGGACAGTTAATGCATGACATATCGTATTCTGCAGTATGTCTAGAAGGAATGGTGGAAGTGTGCATAAAAAGAGGTAATTCATAAAGAAGATCGCGTGGTAACGTATTTCCTGAACTTTCAGACTAATTACTCAGTTAAACAAGGTAGTAAGAAACATAAAGTCTTGGAAATAGATAATACATGCTATATCGTCTTCTAAAGTATGTCTAGAAGGAATGGTGGAAGAGTGCTCCAAAATTATTTGACTTTTTTTAAACATTAGTTTTTTTTTTATTCAGCAATAGAAAAAGTCTCAGCTAAACTCTTTGAGTTATTTTTTAAATTATATCTGGTAAATGTATATGAAATAGGGAGAGAGAAAGACGGGGAGAGAGGAACGGAGAGAGAGAGGGAGAAAGAACGAGAGAGTTACACATGGAAACAGAACACTGAACTTCTCAGGGGTTTTTCACATCTACATGTTACATTTTTTATAGGACAGTTTGACAATAAATGTATTCAAATGCACCAGTGAGTCTATAGATGTCTTTGAAGTTATTTTCTTAAAGATTTGAACTTTTCTTGTATTTATGACAAGGATGTTTATTGCTGATTGAATAAATAAGCCAATTTTTCTTTTCATTTTAATTGAACTTTTATGCCACATTTTTACCGTCGTCTTTTTGGCGGCATTTTTATTATTCTTAAATTCACAACTAATATGTTTTAACCTTTTCATGTTTGTTTTTAAATTAGTTTAATTCCGTTAAAACTTGCTTTTGTAAATAGAATGTTCAAAGTTTTTTTTTGTGTGTAATAAAATGTTAAAGCAGTAACAATATCTTTAGTTCAAAGAAAAAAATATCTTTAGTCCAAGGAAAATAAAAACAATAAAAACCAACATGGTCGCCAGCGATTAAAACCTGGAATTAAAGTTAGATTCTCAACACTTTAAAAAGTAAATGCGAATTTTATTTCAGAACCAAAAATACAATTAATACCAACAATCAGTTTCATCCAAAATTTGGGGGAATACCAAGCGAAATGAGCGAAAAAACAAACAAACAGCGGTCCTCATTCTACAATTAAAACGATGTTTAAACTTAATTAAATTAAAGAAAATGTCTTAAATTTTAATTTAAAAAAACAAATAATTAGACTTTCTGACTAATTTGTTTTTGTTTTTTTTTAGAACCGAAAGTAGATTGGATATCGGATATATTTTATAATAATCATCACAACAGAATCAAAACGTAGTACGGACCTCTTCCAATGATAGAAGTAGCACTGTGAAAGCGGTTGATGAAAGGGACGTAAAGTGTAAGGGATCCCGGCAGGTGGAGATAAAAGTATGTGGAGGACGATGAAGGTGGAAGTGATTGTAATAAATCACATGATTGACGAGATCATTGAATGGGGTCAATAAACAAATGTGCAGCAAATAAATGTTTCCAGAGGCATCTAATACCTGGATAAGTTTATTTGTTTTTAAAAACTTATTTTAAAGGGTTGTTTTTTTTTGTTCAAAACAAGCCGTATCCACTCTTCCGTTTCCACGAGATAAAAAAATATGGCGGACACTGGGTCAGTCGATAGCGCACAAAAACTGAAACCTGGACAATATACCGTTAGAAACAGATTCAATATCGTCTTGGCCTTCGGGGCTTGATTTACGCCAGTCTATAGGTCTGTCCTGTGCAGTTCTAGGAGGTCCACCCTCCCAGGCTTTGCCTCCCCTCTTTGGGGAGGAGTAAGTTTATTGCTTACTGCCTGAGGCGCCCCAACCGGGGAATGCCGACGGGGCTGCCCAGGCAATTTTTAAATGGCCAGAGTGCTCACCTTCTCGAGCGCTGGCTTTTCAAGTCCCACTTTCCCGACCCTAGCTTGGGTCACATCTTACCTTGTGGGAGTAAGATAAACCTGGCCTTGTGCCTAACCTCCTGGGGAGGTAAATAAAAAAGATTCAATAAATGTCAATAATCGTGCGAAAATGTATTGGTGACATTTATTGCATGCGTTTCTATCAGTGTATTGTTTAATTTTCGATTTTTTTATCGAATTTCAAGTCCTGGGCATGGGCGAGCAGCCATTTTGAATTTCTTTTCGAGCAGTCAACACCGACTGTTTTGAACTAGAAAAAAACATCCTTTAAAATAAGTTAAAACACAAATAAGATTATCCAGGTAGGTAGATGAGTAAGTTCACTTGCCTTTGCTTACATTTATGTGTTGCAGATTTATTTGTTTTTTCACCCTTTTTTCGTTGTGTTGATTATAGTAAAAAATACCCTTATCTTAAAAAATCTATTATCGAATATTAAAATTGTAAACAGTTTGTTTTTATTATAGATTTAAAATATAGACGTTTTCACCTTTTTTCATTTAAATTTTAATCTTAATAAATGTTTTTGCCCAACCTAGGAAAACTTGCCCCAGTTAATTTTTCGGGGGAGGAAAATTTGACCAGATATTTTTTCAACTCCCAAGGTCTAGGCCAGATATTTTGTATGAAATTTTAAGACATTAAATGGATCTTTATTGACAATTTATTGATATTTTTTGGCCAACTTATGAAATATATTTTTTTATTCAATCTTTAAAAAATGAACTTCATTGTTTTTTTTTGCCCCAAATTGTACTATTGAAAAAAAAATGGATAAATCGATTTGTTTGAAAGTACTTGCGCGTTTCTCTGTGATAAATAATAATATACATTATACAATATAGTTATGTTTGTAAAACAAATAAATATTAAATAACAACACGACAATTAATGTTGCCCTGGCTGTCTCTCCTCTCACAGAGAAATGTTTTCTTTAAAAAGAAAATAATCACTAATATTGTTTAAAAGTAAAACTTTATTTACTTAAAACAGATCTAAATTCCCTTGCAATTTATTTTGCTTATTTATTTATTTAGGAAAAATATCGGGTCTAATTTTCCTTCCCTGAAAAAATAGGTTGTTAATGTAATGAAGATTAACATTGTTTTAAAATACTTCAGGGATTTTTCTATTTCTATTTTATACCTCAGGAAACGAAAATTTACGTATGCTTCGTCCAACATCTCAAAATATTAGTGAGATTTTGTCAAATATTATCTTACGGTCTTACACTTAAAGTGACATCCCCACCCATATTGACGAGATCCTTTAACGCCCCCCCCCTATCCTTCGACAACTCATTGACAGAATAGAACGTTTATGAAAGAAGGTACATTTCCATTATGGAGCGCTGAAAAAGAGCTGTTCCTTTTTTATAGCAGTTAGAGCTGGAGCGGCTCCTTTTTGAAAATGGGGAGCGTGAGAGGAGCCAACTCCAATTTTGGGCGTTGGAGCAGGAGCGGGAGCAGCTCTAAAAGTAGTAAAGCACGTAAAGCCCTGCCCGTGAGGTCACCCATGAGGTCACATGTGATGTCACATGTGAGTACAAAAAAGAGCCACTAGATTTTCGCAACGTAATTTATTACATTACTTCGATTAGACGCTACTTTTTTTTTCTTTCTCGAGTAGTTACGCCTACTCTTAACAACCCAGATTCTTGTCATAATCAGACAATAACTTGTATGTCTTCTTTTATTTTCTTCTTACCTTCGCCTCTTGTCTCTCTTTCAACCCCCTCTCTAACTATATCTCTCTCAACACCCTCTCTAACTCTATCTCTCTCTCAACCCTTTCTCTAACTCTATCTCTTTCAACATCCTCTCTAACTCTATCTCTCTCTCTCACCCCTTTCTCTAACTCTATCTCTTTCAACATCCTCTCTAACTCTATCTCTCTCTCTCACCCCTTTCTCTAACTCTATCTCTTTCAACATCCTCTCTAACTCTATCTCTCTCAACCCTTTCTCTAACTCTATCTCTCTCACCCCTCTCTAACTCTCTCTCTCTCTTTCAACCCCCTCTCTAACTTTATCTCTCTCAACCCCCTCCCTAACTCTATCTATCTCTCGTGAATCACCGTTTCTCCCCCCCCCCCCTTACTTCTCTTTTCTCAATTCTTTTTACGAAAGATTATTGCATTACGCTGTTTGTAGAAAATCATATTAGTAAACCACCCAGCAACAAGTTATCAACAGTAAGAAATTCTTCAGTAACAAGTATTGAACATAACTTTGCAAGTCATATTAGGTTATGCTATGACTGGATGATGTTCTCTCGTTTTTCAATTTTCTTAGCTTTTTGTTTTTGCTGGGAATGGGCACCATACCAGATAACAGACATGCACCAGATATTTCAAAGACTCACACTGAGAGATCTTTTTAAGATTCAAACCGTCTCTTTAAGCGCAATTGTTTCGATCATTCTTGCACTTGGTTCACCGGGTATATTCGACAGGTAGTTTTTTAAATTCTTTTTCATGAGTCCGGTTTCTCCTATGATTACTGGAATGATGGAGACCTTCCTAAGATTACAGTTTCTTTTTATATCGTACATAAGATCTTGGTGTTTCGTCATCTTCTCCCTCTCAGCCTTGTTTAAGCCAGCATCATTACGTACACTGACTTCAACTAGGGTTACTACTCTTTCCCTCTTGTCCCATATAACTATGTCATGTCTAACAGTTCCGTTTTGCTCTCAAATCTGTGTCTTCGTGTTCATTTCGAGATTACATAAGGGGTCTTTAACATATATACCATCCATAATACGTTTTGAAACTCTTCATTTTTGAATCTGAAGTTTCATAAAAAGTGAAATAATGTCCTATTTTTTTTTTGCAGAAAAGAATTTCACGGACTACCAGTTGTCCGTGGATCACCAGTGATCCGTGGATCACCAGTGATCCGTGGATCACCAGTTGACGACCGCTGGAATAGACTATATTGATTTAATATTAAAAAAAAAACAACAAAAAAAACGATCTAATATTTTCTCTTGAGAGATTCGCCACATAATTGAGAACATAATTTCCGTCCAGGTGGCGGTTGTTTCGTTGTGTCAACATATGTTTAGATTAGCAGGTTATACCGAAGTACTTCGGCCATATTCTTAGGAAGGGTTCGCGGTCCTCCTACATACAGCGCCTGGTATTCTCAAGCTGTCACCCATTTGGTACTGACCAGACTCAGTGTTGCTTAACTTCGGTGATCTAACGAGAACCGGTGTTTCAACGTGATTTACTGTATGTTATTAGAATAATAAAAGCAATGGGTTATTATACCATATGTAAGCTTAGCTTTAAGTTTAATCTGGTTTCTTGTTGTCATTACATCAGGCAGGTGTTCTTATTTTATTATGTTGTAACTGTACAAAACGTCACGGTTGACGCATGCTCTTTAGGTTGACTGTCCTTTGTCTATTTCGAGTGATCATTTCCAATTTTTGAAACAAAACGAAACAAATATGTTGTAAAAATAATCCAAAGCAAATGGAAAAGGGGAGATAACTAAAATTAATAGAATAGAATAGAAAATATTTTGATATTTCACATGTCTACAGTAATATCCCAAAAGCCAGCGTTTCTCAACCTTTTTACCCTTAAATAAATGACATGTCTCAAAGAAAACCCTGCGTAAAAAAATTAGATAATTTTTTAGATTAACACACTCAGCTAAATCACCCCCCCCCCAACATTCTTTTTTTTATAGGCGATTACGTGTGAACACCTTGAAAAATTTGACGGAACAAAGAAAAAAAAACAACAACAAAAAAACATTTAGAATTTACAGTAGGGGAACCAGTTTCGCAATTTTAAATGAATTCGGAAAGAAATCTTTCTCTCCATTTCCATAATTAGACGTTTCCTTATCCCCCTTTTTTCTATGCCGATTGATACGTTTTTGTTCTTTTTAAAAACTTTCTAGTTTGAGATGTTTCCTTTCTTTACTATTTATCTTTTTAATTTTACCGATTTAGACGTTATTTTATTTGAGTAGGAATAAGAGACTTCAGAGTGAGATATGGGAGGCTTAGCTCGGCATGATCACGTTGACACACCTGTTCGCGTTAGATCACCGAAGTTAAGCGACATTGAGCCTGGTCACCATTTGGGTATACTAGGTACTGTATGTGCTCTCTGCTTTCCAGTCGCCCTGGACTTCTCTTTGTTACTGAAATCAAGCAGTGCCGATTTAGGAGAGGTGTGTGTGGTTAAAGATTGCGCAACCCTTGCTTCACAATTACACACGAAACCACCATTTACGGGGGGTATCCATTGTCTCTTAAGACTGAACGGAGGCCATGAGATCTCAGAAGTAAAGACCATAACGACGAGACTCCAACGCACACGCACGTGTTTCTCAAGTTTTGTATTTGGGTTTGTCTTTATTTATGTACGCAAATCGAGTCAGTTATGCATCGCTTTTCTGGCTATCGACTGCACTAGAAGAAGAACGACGGCACATGCGTTTTAGGTGAGGCGGACAGTCGGGAAGGAGGGGGCAGGTTTGGTTGCGCACTCGGATATGTAAGACGTTGAAAACGGCAACAATATGTTGACTTTTTTTACTAAGGGGTCACCACTTATCAAGGTCCAAAAGCCACTCGACGATAAGAGTTAATGAGTGTGTCAAGTGGATGGTGAAATAACATCTTGAAGATTGGTAACAATGGTTGTAACTAGTCAAAATTTGATTATTTAAGAGGACGGCTCAACAAGAATTTGTTTACATTGGACTTGAAAACGACCATGTTGTAGTCGGCTGGGAAGCAGCCCTGTGATGTTGTGTTCCACAGACGGGTATTTTTAGGAAATATTTTTTTTCATCGAAGTTCCGTTTAAGGTTAGGTACACAGATGGAGGAAGGGAAATTATTGACAGTGGTTGTATCTAGACGAGTTTTTTTTTGTGAATGTTGGATTTCGGTTGAGCACCTAACATGAAATAACGATAGAGCAGAGAAAGACTAGCAACGTCTCATGAATAGTAGGTCTGTACATCCTATAATAATAAATGTTTACCAAATGCATGAGTTTATCTCACCTTCTCTTGCGGAAAAGTTAAGGGACCTTTTGCGGAAAATAGGGCCCATATTAAACTGATTTTAAATTCCAGGATAAAAATAAAATGCGAATTCTTTTTCAAAGTTGGTTATTCAGGATGTAAAAATATGATATATATCAATATAATATGATATATAATATGTATATCAATATAATATGATATATAATATGTATATCAATATAATATGATATATAATATGTATATCAATATAATATGATATATAATATGAATATCAATATAATATGATATATAATATGAATATCAATATAATATGATATATAATATGTATATCAATATAATATGATATATAATATGAATATCAATATAATATGATATATAATATGTATATCAATATAATATGATATATAATATGTATATACAATATAATATGATATATAATATGTATATCAATATAATATGATATATAATATGTATATCAATATAATATGATATATAATATGTATATCAATATAATATGATATATAATATGCATATCAATATAATATGATATATAATATGTATATCAATATAATATGATATATAATATGTATATCAATATAATATGATATATAATATGTATATCAATATAATCCGAATAATCTAAATGATGACTTTATTTTAATCGTGACTAGCAGGGATACGCGGCGTTGCCCGGAGCAAAAGTGTCACATATTTCTATTAAAACTTTCATCTCTTTACTTCTCTCTTTCCCCACCCACCTCATTTTCCTCATCCCTTTCCCCACCGCCTCTTTCTCCTCCGCCCAGCCCATTCCTTTCTCTGGATATACACACACACATACACACACAACTCTCATTTATATAGTTCTCTCGATGAATGAGTCAGCATAAGGGAAGTAACTCCTTGATAAAAAAATCCTTCTTTTTAGTTAGTACATAAAATGGCTGAAAAACCGACCCACCCTGACGAAATCTACGCTAAGAATGAATCATTTTTGTTTGTAAATTTTAGATATTATCTAATTAGGGCAACGCTGATAAAAAAATATACCAACTTTGTGGCTGTTTGTTTTTTAGTTTTAAACTTTTAGCTCGACATAAATACACACACACACACACACAGAGATAACTGCCCTTTTCTCTGGACTGCAACATTTCGCTAATTTACAATAACAGTGAAAACTTTAGGGATAAGCGGTCAGTTGGACGCAGGAAAATCGACCTTTGTAACATCGTATTTATTTGAAGGAGTTTGCAAACGCTTGGACAGCCTCTGCTCTATGCATGTTCTCATACAAGCAATTGCAAATGAAACGAAGAAACAAAACGGAAACGTTAATGTTTGAAGAGACATTTATTTGTTTGTTGCAACCAGACAAGGTTCGCTTTCAGATTGTGTCCGTAAAAACGTGTACATAGTTTATAACGTGTACGGTAAAGTCTGAAAAGGATGTGTACGTGTGTGTGTGTGGAAGTTGAAAGAAAATGTCTTACATACCGTGAAATGCGCATGTATGCTTGTGCGAAGTGAAACAGGAAGAAAAAGTGGAAATTTCCTTGTGCATCACTTTTTATATCCACCAATTGCAGCGCCATCTACCATTGCGAAAAGAAAGATAATTGGGTCTGAACACTCTCTGGATGATGTATATTTAAATGTGTAGAAAAAAGTTGCGTAATGCTACACATTTTACCACAACCAATATTTGAGAACGTGTAGATAACGTTGCAGAATGGCTAAATTCTTGTTGGGAATAAAAGACCAAAAAAAGAAAGATGATTTCTGCCTCTGCTCTTGATACTTGTTAAAAAAGACAAAATTTCCTCACACATTGCCCACAGTATGTTAGAATCGATGATGCCCATATGAGATAATAGCTGAAGTGCCTGTATATACAACTTTTAAAGCCAGGATGAGAAGTTAAGAAAATCTATTAAAAAAATAGAACGATAAAAACCAATTGTCTAGTGTGAAATTCGAATCCACGATGACATAAAATATTGAAACTAAAGACGAATGCTTTATCCACACGGCGACCGATCAAACGAAAATATTTTGTCTTTTTAACCCACTTTAACAGTTTATGAGTTTGGCGTAGGGATACACAATTAAACATCTGTTTTACCTCTCCGCATAGATCTAAAATAGTTCGAGTGTCTAAAATAAATAAACATGAAAAAAGTTGCATTTTTGATTAAAAGAAAAGCTGTCAAATAATTTGACTAAAAACAATATTTGTTTATTTATTCATTTTTCTTGCTCGTGGTGAAAAGATTTAGATTATTATGTTGTTCGAAAAGCTGATAATAGAAAATATTAAACTAGAAAGAAAACGCTAAAAATGTCGGAACATTTGTTTTTAATGTTATTTTTACATACTTTTAATTTTGAATAATGAGTTTTAAAAAAGGTTCAAGAACTTCAAACATCTATAAGTGCTGATTCAAAATCTGCGGTTAGTTTGGCTCTTAGATCAACCGTTTAACTGTGATACCGCGACACACATGCACATAACTTTGCTTTATATACAGGGTTTGAAAAAAATAGTGGAAACAGTTTGTTATTTTTGCATCAGTTTTAAAAATTGAAAAAAAATTACCAAAATGTTTGTTTCATTATTTTATTTATGGTTATTGTTGTTCTGAATTAATTGGTTAAATTTATATTTTTATTTCAGATAGTGCATATTAGTAAGAATATTTAAATAACAAATCTATCATATTTCCAGTTGGTGCCCGTATGGCAGTTGCTACTGTAACGGAAGTGGCTAAGATGGTGGCCGTATCGAAAGGAACTATCTCGAAGGTGATGACAGCCTATGAAAAAGAATGGAAAACATCTTCCTCTAAACAACATTTTGGAAGAAAGCCAAAGCTGTCTGAAAGAGATCGTAGAGCCATTGTAAGGATTGTGAAGAAAGGACACAAAACCACGGCACCCAAAATTACAGCAGAGCTTAACAATCATCTGGTTAATCCTGTTTCTACAAAATCTGTTCGCCGAAAGCTTCACAAGGCAAGATTTCATGAAAGGGTTTCAAGGTGTTTCCATTATTTTGCCTAAGCCCTATATAAAGATTACAATAACCAAGAATATATTGTGTGTGGCGAGTAATATTTCGGATATGAAATTAAATAAAAAGTCAAAAGTGTGTTATTTCACTTCGTCTTGCGGAACTCTTACGGACCTTTTGCGAAACGCTGTCGTAAGCATTGTACCGGAGAAAGCTATGCTAGATTATTTATAAGTGCTTGGTTTGGCAAGAACGATATAAAATGCTTTCTGTTGTGGGCGGACGTCTTCCCTCGGAAACATAGGAAAATGCAGAGAATGCATTGAGAAAAGTTTGCATTCAACGCTAGAAAGAAGTAGATAGAAGAAATGACGCCATTCACATACATCTGGGTATATATTTCCTTCCAACCGTAGGAAGATGTGACACAAGGCCGGAAGGTGGGGAATATCAAGCCAGCGCCCCTAAATAAGGGGTACTTCTGTGCGACTGAACACCACGACTGAAAATACACTCGTCGCGCGGATCATAACCGTAGATCATTATTATCCTTCAATCGTAGGCGTGTCCCTTTTCTTCTTGAAATTCTCATAGATGGCTATGCTCTTGAGGAGAAATCGACTCTGAAATTTCTTGGTTTTTCTTTCTCATTGAATCTTTCTTGAAGTTCATACATTAAATCCATTGCTCTGTCTCTTCTCATAGAGTCGGTTCTCCCTATCGCTCCAAACGCTTTCTCACACCTGAGGCTATTCGCTATCTCGACATACAAATCTACTATTAGACAATGTATGGAGTACTGTTGTCATATTTGGGCTGGTGAATCTCTGTCCCATTTGAAGGTGCTTGATAAGGTACAGAAACGTATCTGTAATTTGATTGGCCGCACCATTTCTTCTTCTCTGCTCCCTCTCTCTCACAGACGTGATGTTGCTAGTCTCAGTCTTTTCTATAAATATTATTATGGCATGTGTTCTTTAGAATTGTCTGATCTATTCCCTGCTTCGTTTGTTCCAGATCGTTTGACTCGTTGGTCTAGTGGTCTTACTTATTTTGCTGTTTTGATACCTCATAATAATACAGCTTCCTATTCCAGTAGCTTCTTCCCAAGAACTGCAGGCTTATAGAACTCTCTTCCTGATGACTGTTTTCCTCCTACCTATAGCCTTGGTCTTTTCAAGACTACGGTAAATAGGTATCTCATGTGTTTGCAATACTCATCTTTTGTTCTTGTTAGCTCCTCACATCAAGTGGCTTCATGCCTTGTCTGGAGCGATTTCCATGAAAACAAATAATTTTAAAAAATACCAATGTTACTAGTGAAATTATTTGGCCTGTTTTGTAGTAAAAAGTAACAGCATAAAATCAGTCCACGAGAAGTCGAAAAATCATTCATTCTTCCTTCATGTGCCTAAAATCAAACGGTATTTCCATGAACAAAGTTTCTTTCCAAGGACTTCACATCTGTGGAACACATGGCCACAAGATCGTTTCATGGTCATCTTCAAATCAAGTGTCAATAAACACTTGTCATCAATCGTCTCCATAAGTCATCAAATTGTATTCATTCCATTCATAATTTTCAATCCTCTCATAATATTCATCATGATTCAACTGACAACCTATCCATTTCATTAAGCCTCATCCTCGAGTGGCTTTTAGCCTTGATAAATGTTTATATAAGAACGAATATTTGTATTAATTACAAGACTCGTTTTATAATTAAGATGAGAAGAAAGGAAATTAGAATCAAAATATTTGTAAAAAAAATATGTGCATTTATAAATATTTGAAAGTTACTTTTGAACACACAAATTGTACTGGGAAGGTTGTTCAACTGACAATCTGTTCGTCTCATCAACAGTAAATTTTCTTTTATTCTCAGTCAAAAGTTACTTTTGAAAGTTACTTTTGAACACACAAATTGTACTGGGAAGGTTGTTCAACTGACAATCTGTTCGACACATCAACAGTAAACTTTCTTTTATTCTCAGTCAAAAGTTACTTTTGAAAGTTACTTTTGAACACACAAATTGTACTGGGAAGGTTGTTCAACTGACAATCTGTTCGTCTCATCAACAGTAAACTTTCTTTTATTCTCAGTCAAAAGTTACTTTTGAAAGTTACTTTTGAACACACAAATTGTACTGGGAAGGTTGTTCAACTGACAATCTGTTCGATACATCAACAGTAAACTTTCTTTTATTCTCAGTCAAAAGTTACTTTTGAAAGTTACTTTTGAACACACAAATTGTACTGGGAAGGTTGTTCAACTGACAATCTGTTCGTCTCATCAACAGTAAACTTTCTTTTATTCTCAGTCAAAAGTTACTTTTGAAAGTTACTTTTGAACACACAAATTGTACTGGGAAGGTTGTTCAACTGACAATCTGTTCGTCTCATCAACAGTAAACTTTCTTTTATTCTCAGTCAAAAGTTACTTTTGAAAGTTACTTTTGAACACACAAATTGTACTGGGAAGGTTGTTCAACTGACAATCTGTTCGTCTCATCAACAGTAAACTTTCTTTTATTCTCAGTCAAAAGTTACTTTTGAAAGTTACTTTTGAACACACAAATTGTACTGGGAAGGTTGTTCAACTGACAATCTGTTCGTCTCATCAACAGTAAACTTTCTTTTATTCTCAGTCAAAAGTTACTTTTGAAAGTTACTTTTGAACACACAAATTGTACTGGGAAGGTTGTTCAACTGACAATCTGTTCGTCTCATCAACAGTAAACTTTCTTTTATTCTCAGTCAAAAGTTACTTTTGAAAGTTACTTTTGAACACACAAATTGTACTGGGAAGGTTGTTCAACTGACAATCTGTTCGTCTCATCAACAGTAAACTTTCTTTTATTCTCAGTCAAAAGTTACTTTTGAAAGTTACTTTTGAACACACAAATTGTACTGGGAAGGTTGTTCAACTGACAATCTGTTCGTCTCATCAACAGTAAACTTTCTTTTATTCTCAGTCAAAAGTTACTTTTGAAAGTTACTTTTGAACACACAAATTGTACTGGGAAGGTTGTTCAACTGACAATCTGTTCGTCTCATCAACAGTAAACTTTCTTTTATTCTCAGTCAAAAGTTACTTTTGAAAGTTACTTTTGAACACACAAATTGTACTGGGAAGGTTGTTCAACTGACAATCTGTTCGTCTCATCAACAGTAAACTTTCTTTTATTCTCAGTCAAAAGTTACTTTTGAAAGTTACTTTTGAACACACAAATTGTACTGGGAAGGTTGTTCAACTGACAATCTGTTCGACACATCAACAGTAAACTTTCTTTTATTCTCAGTCAAAAGTTACTTTTGAAAGTTACTTTTGAACACACAAATTGTACTGGGAAGGTTGTTCAACTGACAATCTGTTCGTCTCATCAACAGTAAACTTTCTTTTATTCTCAGTCAAAAGTTACTTTTGAAAGTTACTTTTGAACACACAAATTGTACTGGGAAGGTTGTTCAACTGACAATCTGTTCGTCTTATCAACAGTAAACTTTCTTTTATTCCCAGTCAAAAGTTACTTTTGAAAGTTACTCTTGAACGCACAAATTGTACTGGGGAGGTTGTTCAACTGACAATCTGTTCGTCTCATCAACAGTAAACTTTCTTTTTATCACAAGTCAAACACCGTTACGTCGACATGCAGATATGTTTATTACTGGGGTTTTTCTTGTACTGTAGTTATGGTAACAACAAAGAAATCGCTGAAGATATGAAATCGTACAATAATTTTTCCACACAACCATGACCACAACAGAGCAAGGAGCAAAGTGTAGTATCTGTTTTGATATTAAATTTAATATTTTCTATCCACGGTAAACGAAGGGGAAATTCTTCTAGACGGATGACATTTTTAATTTTGGCTCCAAACCAGAGTGCCCCTTTTTAGGGAGTTGGTTTTTCCTTACATTAAAAACTGACCTTGTGCCTAACTCTGCCCTCGTGGGGGAGGCAAGTAAATAGGGGCCACAACAGGACCCAAAACAATAACAAACATGTTTAGAGAAGTACGTAAAAAATTTGATTAGTGTGATATTTTTCTTCGGTATATTCTCTGTAAAAAATGCAAAGGTAACCTAATTATTTCAGTGTACTGCTTCCTTATTAGAACTGTCTCTCCCTCTGTCTCTCCCCCTCCCCCTCCTCTCTCTCTCTCTCTCTCTCTCTCTCTCTGTCTTAGGACTCATGGTTTCCTCAGATATTCGCCGATCACTTTTTATTTTTTTTGTCTTCCGACACTCGTGCGTGTATATCCAGGATAACACAACACACAAAATGTTGACCTCGTGTCCGGGAAATATACCCCAACACGTGGTCGCTAAAAACGTAAAAGATAGGAAATAAACTATTCTTCCTCTTTAGCGTTTCATCAAATATGCGCATAAATTGGCCGATCACATTCTAAAACCAGTTTTATTTTGAATAAATTAACACGAAATCTACATTTTTACGTGATAAAAAGATCTTCAGAATTACTTACAAAACAAAGTCATTACAACTATGCGAACCTTGCTTGACTTAGTAGTAGTAGTAGTAGTAGTAGTAGTAGTAGTATTTAAATCAGTTTTTTTAATCGTTTATTTAACTTTTTATATATGAACATGGCGAAGTAATAGAATTAAAAAATCTCTTTACACGCGTTTCGAGGTTACCCCCACCCCCAGAGACACTGATGTTCCAATCTCTGCTTCCTTCTTGTAAAGCTTTCACAACAAGAACTCGACTTATTACCACAATTGCAAAGAACTTTCCTTTCTTCCTCTGTTTACCTAACATCAAACGGAATTTCTATGAACAAAGTTTTATTCCAGTAACTTCCCATCTGTGAAACACATTGCCACAAGATTGCTTTCCTGGCGGCTACAATATGGTCATCTTCAAATCTAATGTCAATAAACATTTGTTATAAACTGTCCTCATACGTCATCAAATTTCATTCATTTTTCCTCCCTGCGCCGAACATCAAACGGAATTTCCATGAACAAAGTTTCATTCCAGTAACTTCCTATCTGTGAAACACGTTGCCACGATATTTCTTTCCTGGTCATCTTCAAATCTAATGTCAATAAACATTTGTTATAAACTGTCCTCATAAGTAATCAAATTTCATTCATTTTTCCTCCCTGCGCCGAACATCAAACGGAACTTCCATGAACAGAGTATCTTCCCAACAACTTCCAAACTGTGAAACACGTTGCCACAAGTTTTCTTTCCTGAGAGCTACAACATAGACATCTTCGAATCTAATGTAAATAAACACTTGTTTAACCGTCCTCATAAGTTATCAAATTGTATTCATTTATTCATTGTTTTAAATCCTCTCATAATATTCATCATCATTCTACTGACAATATATCCATCTTAATAACCTCATTCTCGAATGTCTTTTAGCCTTTATAACTGGGTATATAAGAACGAATATTTGTATTAATTACGAGACCCATTTTATAATCAAGATGAAAAGAAAGAAAATAAGAATCAAAATGTAAAAAAAATATGTGCATTTATAAATATTTGAAAGTTACTTTTGAATACACAAAAGTCCCGAGCACAAATTGTACTGGGAATGGAGGTTAGTTGCTCTGTGAGCCATTGTGTATAAGAGGGAGTCTGTAGACGTGGGAGTTTCACATGTTGGCCGGTCATAATTCAGGAAGGGGACATTTTGTATTCAGCACCGTCCTCTTCCGGAAGACATGCGCACGGGGTAACTGTCGTGCCTATACACCGCCTGCTTGCCCAGAGACGGTCTTTTCGAATCAGTCAACATGGGAGTCGGACGTTTGTTCCGCTTGTGATAGACGTTGGCTCTGGGGCAAGTAGCTTGGCAAAAATAGAGGTAAACAACACATAGTTCTTTAAACCTATCTGAATTTTTACTCTTTTATAAATTTGCTTTGTTTTGTCTTAGAACATGTTTGTGAGACTTGTTTATTTTCATGTATTTCCAGTTTTTCGGTGAAAAGATGTTATA
This sequence comes from Sepiola atlantica, assembly GCA_963556195.1. Classification (NCBI taxonomy): domain Eukaryota; kingdom Metazoa; phylum Mollusca; class Cephalopoda; order Sepiida; family Sepiolidae; genus Sepiola; species Sepiola atlantica. Next base: position 16,533,146 of record OY744551.1, on the reverse strand, counting down.
GTTCAGCGTTGGCCACGTGCGCGAAAATAAATACATATTCATCAGTATAATTCGTGTCCGAGACTTTTGCTCCAGTTTGCTTGCTGTTACAGGGTCTGTTAGCGATTTCTATGTTTGCTGCATGAGTGACGCTGTATGATCTTTCTGAAGACGTCAACAAGCGAGCCTACCCTGAATATAGTAAGTGGGAGAAGGAGGTTGTCCACGGCTATCGTAAAGGAAGAAGGCCTGTCAACTCAGTCGAGTTTTTCTGGTGATGTCATCGATAGTAGAAGTAAGAACCACTATCAATAAGGACCAGAAGTCCTCGGAACGCTTAACGCGAATGCGCCCATCTGTAATACGAGCAAGTAATAAGACAAGCAGACTCAGTTCTATAGGATTATTCATTTACTTAGAAATCATTGTTAACTTGTTCCTGCTATTGTGACTTTATTCTACTGCTATGAACACGGCTACCCGCCTAGGGATTATTCATTCACTTGGAAATCATTTTTAGCTTGTTCCTTTTTTTTCAAACGTATTCCCTTTTTATAGATGTCAAGCACGAAAGAAAATCAGGAAATTACAAGATGGCGTCCAACGATTAAGGCGATGCATTAAAGTTCGAATTTCAAGTCTTCAAAAAATAAATTAGAGTTTTATTTCTGGAAACAAATTACAATTTTAGACAAATTATAAGTTTCGTCCAAAATGTGTGCGAAAATCCAACAAAATAAGTGAGATATTCAAATAATATATTGAAAATAAACTGTCCGTTTGGGACCCCCCCCCCCCCCCTAAAAAAGAACATGACTGTTTTAATTTATTACAAATTCTTACTATATTGTAAATAAACTGTTCGTTTTGCAAAAGGAAAAAAAAAAACACATATTTATTTCAATAAATGTTATATTAATTAATTATTTTGAATTATTTATTTTGTGTTACTTTACTGAATTCGTAATCTTTCATGTTTGATTTACTTTTTATGTTTGATGTACTTTTAAGTTTAAAAAAATCAAGAAACATTTTTGTTCCGGAAATAAGAGCAACTCTTATAAAATTATTCAGCTGATAATTATGATAAAATGGTCATATAAAGTATCAAACTGCCTAAGAATAGAAATGTGTCTTCTTCTTGTGTTTACAAACCAAGATATTTCCATGCAGTATAACTGATACTAGTCTTTTCATTCGATGTAGACCGGAAAGAACGAACTTATTTAAAGAATGAATATTAAATCAGACAAATTATTTTTCAAAGAAAAATTTTCATGTTTTAAAATTTTAAAAAATATGACGACACCATTTTATTATTAAGCTATAATTTAATGTTTGCTGTCTAGCCTATGCAAATGACACGAAATAATATATTTGCACTAAGATTTCTAATAAAGTAATGGGTTAGTTATATTCCATGGTCGTTAATTAATAAATACTGAAGATTTCATTAAAATCGGTTGATTTCCTGAATGTTGATGACTTTTTAGTGAATGGAGGGGTCAAAATGCCCATAGTCTGACTGTTTGACAGATCTCGTTTGTTACTATATAGCATGACGTAATTTCCCAGCGCTCTGGCCTCCTTTACAATGTCCATGGGTTGTTTCGCTGATGTGAAATTGATATTTATTTAGTTTTGCAAAAGGCTGTAAAAAGTTTGCCAGTGGGTCACTACGCTGAGCCGACTGATCAGCTCACACTTTCTCGGCCTTTTGGCCCAGATCAAAGTGTAGTATCTGTTCCGATGGATACTGCACCCCATGGACCGGTATTGTCTTGACATTCGGGGCTTGATTTACGCCGGTCTATGGGTCTGTCCTGAGCCGTTCTAGGAGGTCCACCCTCCCACGCTTTGCCTTCTCACCCTTTGAGAAGGGGTTAGTTTATTGCTAATCGCATGAGGCGCCGCTACCGGGGAATGCCGACGGGGCTGCCCAGGCATTTTTTTGACGGTCATAAGTGCTCTTCCTCTAGAGTGCTGACTTATCAAATCCCACTTTCTGACCTTGTGTCACATTTTACTTTGTGGGAGGTAGATAAATACCGCTCACACTTTACCAATTTCAGCTCAGCATAACAACTCTCCGCACACACAAGATAGTTCGTTACTGCTACAGTTATTCATTAGTTTAAAAAAAGAAAGAAAATTTTGCTTCCTCTTCCCTACATTAAGTGATTCGGAGAATGCTGACTGATTTCAGAAACAAACATGCTCTTTCGGTTTCTTATCAATTTTCTTCAGATTGTTGATCCCGTTGAAATATTGACATCAAGTGCTTTAGACATTTCTCTGAAACTTTCACGCGTTAAAGAATTCGTTTCAAACGTTCATTGTCAAGAGTGTATGACCGTCCTTTATATTCTTAATCTTCAACTTTCTCTGCCAATGTGTAATTTGTAAACTAATAATCAGATTGTGCTCAAATTTTTGACACGTGACACCATTTGAAGGTTAATACGTGATTAAAACATCGTATGGATTTTCAGTCAGTAGCGCCATCTAAATGTCAGACCTGAGACGTATCGAAGTATATAAGTATATAAGTGATGAGAATAAAAATAAGGTAAAATTCAATATTTTTTGAATCATCAATTGTTCAAAACAAAGGTAATGTATAAGAAAAACTATTTTTTATTCCTTAAACCATGGCTTTTCAAAGATGTAATCTTATCGTCAGAAGAAGTTGGACAAATAAGCCAGTAAAATAAAATGTACTATTATAATGCCAACATTTAAAAAAGTATAAAAATATAAAAGAATGTGAAATATATAAAGGCAAGAAAATCACCGTAAAAACTCTATACGTCTTTTTTTACTTTTTTTTCTTCTGACGCTAAGACTACATCTTTGAAAAGCCATGGTTTGAGGAATGAAGAATAGTTTTTCTCATACATAACCTTTGTTTTGAACAATTGATGATTTAATAAATATTGCATTTAACCCAATTTTTATTCTCATCACCTGTCTACTTATACCAGTGCTCTAGTTCGTATATCGAGCTTTGACTATTCAAGATAGGATATAATTTAAAGATATAATTTTTATCTTTATTTTCCCACTTCACACACACACACACACACACACACACACCCACACACACCCACACACACGCACACACACACACACACACATATATATATATATATATATATATATATATATATGTGTGTGTGTGTAGGTTTGTAATATATATATATATATATATATATATATATATATATATATATATATATATATATGAGAGGGCTTGAATGCCTACTAGACACTGTCATCGAGTGTCTAAGATCTCTCTGTACAGGGTTTGTCAAGACATCCGGGCATAAGGATACTTCCCCCTACAAGTAAATCCTGACCAAATATTCAATATAACATAGTATTCGAAGCCCAAATAAGATCGCCTCAATATGGCTACCCACACTGGATTATATAAGCAATGGTGAACCTTCTCCAAGTGAGGTTGCCTCTAGTAACATCACTAAGCTGGATACTCAACCAGACCAGATGAATTCTTGTCCTCGAATCCGGTAAGACCAAGAGACCAAAAGAAAGATATACTATAACATAATAAACTGGTAAATTGAGGAACGGAAACTTAATGTTCTGAACTTCTTTACTAACTCAACGTTTTACAGTTAAAGTAGAATAGTAATGGAATATTCGAATATCTATGTATCTAATAGAGAGATCAAGTGTTAACCCCAGAAAGGTACCCCTTGATTTCTGAGAACTTCGACTGAAGTAAAATGAAACAATATATATATATATATATATATATATATATATATATATATATATATATATATATATAATGTGTGTGTGTGCGGCATTATGTTGAAAGTGTTTCGTTTAAGAGAAAATTATAGACCGAACCTCCCCCAATTATTGGCCTTGTACCTAATTTGTTATGAAAATGTGTTATGCAAATTTTATAGCAAATAAATACATTTAAATAGCAGATTGGTGCGTTAATCTCACTGTCAGTGCAATAAATAGTCCAACTTTATAGAGATGAGTTGTGTTAGTTGCTCATGTGAAATTAACGTGAGATTATTTGTACTTATTTTTGTGTTTGTTTTTTCTTGCTTTTTTTAAATACGGGTGCAGTGTAGACTCTTTTTGTAGACAGCAGGTAACGCTTGAATGTTTAGTTTTCGTCACTTGTGAGTTCAGCTGCCAATTTGTCTCGTAAAATCAACGTGACTTTCTTGAATCTTCTCGACGACGCCATCTTTATCTTTATTTCTGGAGAAACGAGAAAATTTACCTTCGTTTTTCGTTCACAACAAGAATTTTTAGGTGCGTCTTTGCGTCTGATGAGAGTAGCTATCCATTCGTTGGTCTGTCACACTTCTGTCTGCTACGTATCAGTTTGAAATAGCATTTTCGCTGGTCTGCCACACTTCAGTTTGAAATGGCATTTTCTATGATCTGTTACACTTCAGTTTGAAATAGCATTTCCGGTAGTCTGCCACGCTTCGGTTTTAAATAGAATTTTCGTTGGTCTGTCACGCTTAACCTTAAAACAGTATTTTCATCCCTAAATGCGCAGCTAGAATGGACGTCTCTTAAGAATGGCCGATTTTTATTTGTTATTTCATCGACTCGACAATTGACCTATTTCAACCCCCACCCCCCGCCCAAATCCCCTTGCAGTTAAAAAACAAGATAATCGGCCAAAGGTTTTTGCGATTTGCTTTGAAATGTAGCGTTTGTCATCGGGGTGCGATGTTAAAAACTTGTATAACCGCAAAAAAAAGTAGCGCGAATGCAAACAGGCACATATTTACATTTTCGACCTGTGCCACCCATAATTTATGCAGGGTGGGCGTAGTTGCTCAAGTTTTATGAATTTGTACAAAACAAACAAATACCTGATATATATATATATATATATATATATATATATATATATATATATATATATATATATATATATGAGATAATTTATTTCATTTTGACTACAAAATTGATTTTGTTTCACGAGAGCGATTTGAAGCGCTCCCGATCGTCAGGTCATGAACATTCATTATGCCTGTTAAGATAAGTTCAGAATCACACACAGTTTTATGAAGGTGACAGAAATTTGAAATAAAAATTAAAAATTGAATATGAATAGAAAACTTCATAAAACTGTGTGTGATTCTGAACTTATCTTAACAGGCATAATGAATTTTCATGACCTGACGATCGGGAGCGCTTCAAATCGCTCTCATGAAACAAAATCAATTTTGTAGTCAAAATGAAATAAATTATCTCATATATATTTATATTTCTGCTCTATATTTTTATTGAGCACTCTCATAAACCCGATTCAACTCCCCTGGATTTATACCCTGTGGATATATACCATACCCGGATTATATATATATATATATATATATATATATATATATATATATATATATATATACACTTTGAAATTTTAGAAACCTGACAACTTGACGCGAGATTTTGTCAAATAAATGAAATATTTATTAAATCATTTTTTAAATCCAAATTTTCGGTTTTATAAAACCCTATTTATGGTAATACAGACAATATTTTCCTTTTTTTTTCTGTTTCTTCTTTTTTTCCTAGTAGATCTTTTTTTCATGGTAGATCTTCTGGTGGTATCGAAGAGATCGTTTGTTTTTTTAAAATGTCCTATCTGTGGTGAAGCGCACTGATGCACGTGTGTACATTAACGAGATAAGTGTTACTACAGTAAGAAACGTCGTTGAAATGATAAACTTTGACATTTTAGAAACCAGACAACTTGACGCGAGATTTTGTCAAATAAATGAAATATTTATCAAATCACTTAATATCAGTTATGATAAATGTATTTCATTAAATTCTTATACACATACACATGTGTTTCATCCTTTTCTGAGAATCATCATAGCGGAGGAGGATTGTTCTGCCGGTTCCAGTAACCATGCCATTATTCATTTCTGAATTGATTACTTCTTGACATACCGTTTCGTCAACACTTAGACAACCAACATACAGAGTTATATATCCTCGTTTTTCTATGAGTGTAACTCATTAGAAGAAAGGTAAAAAAAAATGGTGTCCAAAACATCAGAAAATAAAAACATAAAATAATAAAATTCCAATCACCAGAGCATTTATGTATGTAGGTTTAATTAGGAATATAAGATTTCAGTTATTTTCATATGGAATCAAAATCTCTCTCTCATATATATATATATATATATATATATATATATATATATATATATATATATATATATATATATATATATATATATATACAGGGTCCTATTTTTTAAAATTCATAACTTTTTTATTTATTGATTTTTTAAATTTTTTTTTTAGAATAAGTAAAGGACCCCTTCCGAAGCAAGCATGAGCCGTATTAGCCCTAAGGAACGTACCCTCATTTAGAAAACATTATTTTTTGCTTAAAAAACTCAAAACAGTGTAAAAAAACAATACTATAGTTTTTGTAAGTTTTAAGAAGTGTTTTTCGGCTAAAATTTGTTTTGTTTATTTCAAAGAATCTCGGAAGGGTCAGTCTACACACACATAAAGTTTGGTGAGTTTAACTTTTATTTTGTGGAAGTTATTCAAATTCAAGTTATTCAAATTTAAAGATAGGACCCTTATTTTGGCCCACCCTGTATATATAAATTAATAAATATATATATATTTAAAGCAATATATATATATATATATATATATATATATATATATATATATATATATATATATATATATATATATATATATAATTAAAATTTTGAATTTATAATCAAAATATTTTGACTTAAGTAGAGTATAAATATACAATAGAACAACTCACCTATAGTAAATATAAGTAAAGTCGAAGTACGGGCATTTAAATACTCCAAATACAGCAGTTATTGACATCAGCTCAATGGTTGAGTATTAAGATCAAACAGAGCTATTATAAAGTAGGTTGAGATAAACAAAATTAGCACATTATTTATACTAGTTCATGTATGTGTGTCGCGGCATCACAGCTAAACGGTTGATCTAAGAGCCAAACTAACCACAGATTTAGAACCAGCACCTTCGCTCTGATGTCCTTATCGATGTTTAAAGTTCTTGAACGTTTTTTAAAACTGATTATTTAACATTAAAATTACGTAAAAACAAGATTAGAAACAAAGGATAGAAATTGGTAAAAAACTAATATCTCAAAAAAAGTTATGGATTGTATTTTCTTTTTTAGAAGACAAAATTTATAATTAAATGCTACAAAAAACTTAAAAAATAAAAAAATAAAAAGTTATGCATGTTTAAAATTGAGAGACTCGCGTTCTTATTTTATGTCTTTTTTTTAAAGCAAAATTACTATCACAGTATTTTTTACATTTTTTTACCTCAAAACACTCAATATTTTAAAATCATGATCAAATTATGACTCCTAAACATGTTTAAGATGTTTAATCAATATTTTTCTTTAAAATATGTCTTTTTTAAATAAAATTTATTTTTCAAATTTAAGATAAATTTATCGAAAAACAAAAGGATTTTTTTTTTCAAATTTCTTGTTCAGAGTTTCTACCTTCCGATCAAAGTAGCTTAAAAACAGAGTATCGACACATGATTTTTAGAAAGCTCTTTCTAAGTTGAATCAGTGTAGTATTCAATCATTTTGTGCCGGTTTCCGGTTTACCAAATATTTCTTGTTAAAAAGTGTTATAGTACCTTACCTATAACGGACTTTGTACTCTTCCATTCACCATAAATACTGGGAGCATCTGCTCCTAAGTGTTGAAGTCAACCCCAGTCCGGCAGGAACTAGGCTATTTCAGTTGCCTTTTATCTGCGGGGCTGAGGTATTAGTCATGGGTTGTCCTAGCAGGTCCACCCTCCCAGGTCTTGCCTCCTCTCTTTGGGTTGGAGTAAGTTTATTGCTTACTACCTGAGGTGTCCTGACCGGGTAATGCCGACGGGGCCTCCAGACAATTTTATAGGCCAGAGTACTCATTTTTAGGGGCGCTGGATTGATTCTCCCCCACCCCGGCCTTGTGCCACATATTCCTGCGGAATTAAATACCTGAATCAATCCCAGTCTATATTGGCAGTCAAGACTGACGTACCACCACTCTTGTGTCTCTGTTGTATTATATTTCCTTCAATATACTTGTTTTCTCTAAACTCCGAGTTCGTCAGGTTTTCATTCTGGCCCCTTTACAGGGCCACAACTGGCGACGAGGTATTTGAACTTACACAGGACACAACAACAACCATAAGGGGTTTTCTTGAGAACCTTAAAAAAGGTCCCTACTACAACTGACGACGTGGGATTTCGACTGACGACGTGGTTACAGTAAGGGATTATTGAGAACCTTAAAATGGACGCCACAACTGGCGACAAAGTATATTAAGTTTTTTTTTGGGGGGGGGGGAGAACCTTAAAAAGGACACACGTTGAAGAAAGGTCAGTGAATTATTATTGCTATTCTGACACTGTTGTTAATTTTTAACGAGAAGAGAATACATCATTTTTTTCTTTTCTCTCCAAAAGAGAAAAGTCCTACTACCGAAAAAGAAAAATGAAAACCCGTATTTTTCTTTTTCTCTGTTGACTAAAGTGCTAACCACAAATTTTACGGTTACGTGAAAAGCGTACTAATACAAAAAAAAAAGAAAAAGTGATTTTTATGGTCGAGGAAAAAAGTGTTATACTCTTTTTAAAACTAAGATTACGTCTAGCAAACGTAATATAGAAGAAATAATTTCTAAACGCCGTATTTGATAAGTACACATTGTAAACATGGAAGATTTTAAAGCTACTAGAACTGGTGAAATATCAAATGCAACAACAACTAGAACAAAAAAGAAGCCGACGAAAGGCTACAGAAAACTGAAGAAATATTTCAAAAGCTTCTACTAAAACAAAAAAAGAAGCCGACGAAAATCTTCGACGAAAAGATTGAAGTATTAATGCAAACAACATCGGTTAGGGGACAAAGTAACGAAAACGATAATACTTTCTCGCAGAATGCCGTTTGGAATGCAATTGACAATTTCACTTAATCCCCAGACGATGATAAAACCGTGCTTTCGTATTTTAGAAGATATGAGAATATATACTAAATAGATTGTGAAAATTGGGCAGACTCTAAAAAGGTTCGCCTACTGCTCTAAACATTAGCCACCACCGAACATTCTAAGTTAGTAGACTTCATTTTGCCCCCAAAAATTAGCGACTTGACTTTTGCTGAAGCTGTTAATCTTTTAACTGAATTATTTAACCCCAAAACTTCTCTGTTTCACAAACGCTGGAAGTGTTTGAACCTGGTTAAAAAAGACAACGAAGATTATTCAACGTTCGCATTAATCGTCGATAAATACTGTGACGATTTTAAATTAGCCGAACTTAATGCTGATAGCTTTAAATGCTTAATTTTTGCACAAGAATTGGTATCAAGAAAAGACGCTGAAATCAGGCGTAGAGTTCTGAATAAATTAGAAAGTGAACCGAATTTAACACTACAGAAATAAGCTGAAGACTGCTAGAGATTTATAAGTGTTAAACAAGATTCGAAAGACATTAAAGAGGCGGGCATTGCACACATAAGAAAGGTACGTAAAAAATTGAAATTCAACTCTCCCTCAAAAAAAATTCAAAACAAAAAACAGAATTTTCAAGCCAGCCCAATAAAAACAGGATAAATTACCGCCAAGCCGTTGTGGAAGCCTTCATTGAGTAACACATTGCTCATATCGTTTTAAAATCTGTCTAACTTGTAAAAAAGTCGGACACAAAAAGAATAAATAAAGGAAATTAAACTCGGGTTAAATCCACAAAAACGAACAGACATGACGCAAAATTATAGTAAAATATGTTCAATATACTTGTTTTCTCTAAACCCCTTATTTGTGTTTTCATTCCGGCCCCTTTACAGGGCAATAACAAAAAGTAAAGCCATTTCTATTTTCTGGGTTCCGCATTGCAAGTATGGCAATTTTATAGCATATCTATGGGTATCTGAAATAATAATCTAAGAGTAAAAGCAAGATTAAATTAGAATTAGAAAGTATTATCATTAGTTTTGATCAATTTGAATTTTGCCATTTTTCTCTTCTAAAAAAATTTGAATTATATCCAGTGATTTAAACTTTCGCTCAAAAATAAAAGTAAAACCTTCACAAATTGAACTTAGTAAAATATACTTTTCTGAAATACTGTTCTTATCTAAATAAGCTAGAAATATTCTGATGACCAGTTATATGAAAATATACTTTTGAAAATGGAGTTGAAAATCTCATCACAATGAAAAGTGTGAAGTACAGTAACATTTTGATATCTTGTGATACATTCAAAAAGATTATTGAGTGGGAGTAGTATCATTCAACTTCGATAATGGTGAAAGTATCAATATTTCTCTATATTTAAAAATTGAAAAGTTCTCATAAAAGACAGAGCCTCTTCTAGTGCTAGTGGGCCTTTCGTTATATGTCTCATTGGACAGTAGCTACTCTTTGCAACTGTCCTTGGCCTTTTGGCTAAGATCAAAGTGTAGTATCTGTTCCGATGATAGACTGGTATTGTCTTGACTTTCGGGGCTTGATTTATGCCGGTCTATGGGTCTGTCCTGTGCAGTTCTAGGAGGTCAACCCTCCCAGGCTTCGCCTCCCCTCTTTGGGGAGGAGTAAGTTTATTGCTTACTGTCTGAGGCGCCCCTACCGGGGAATGCCGATGGGGCTGCCCAGGCAATTTTTAAACCCCACTTTCCCGACCCGACCTTGGGTTACATCTTACTTGTGGGAGTAAGATAAAAACTGGCCTTGTGCCTAACTCCTGGAGAGGAGTAAATCAATACTTTCCTTTGGCTCGTTCACTATGAATTTCAGACCCAAGCCAGAGTCTCTGAAGAGTGTCCTCTACATTTCTCTGTTGGCTAATTTTCCAAGAAAGTTTAGATCGAATGTCCCGAAGTATTTTAATGTTTCCCTCGAGTTCAGATTCATCTAAAGATCCAAGTCCAAAGCCATCATTTAGCATTATGAACTCCCAGGAGTGTGCCAAAACCTTGTATAATGTTGCAGTAATGCTAAGCCAGGGTTCAAGTATTGCCTGTTGATTTCTCTTGGGAATTCAGTTAATAGGAAAACATTCAGCTTGACACAGAACTTCCTGAATATCTCAACATCTACTTTCTGTTTTGAGCATCTAATGTGCAGAAGGATAGACAAGTGCATGCCAAACTGTATTAAGCATTACTGTAGTATTATTAGTTTTATTCAGCGACAGGGTTTTAATTAATTGGCAATCCAACACATTTGTTTATCTTCTCTTGGTATGACTCGATTGCACTTGGCATGTACTTCTAGTCAAATGACCTTTCATATTTCCAACATTTCTCTTTCTTTTGACAATCAATCTTATGTGAAGTGCATTATTTTTATTCAAATAACCGTTTGGTCATCCGATAATTATCTTCTCTTTTGACAATCGGCAGGTGCATCTCTTCTTGTCAACATGACTTTTCTGTACACACGGCCTGGATATTTAACAACACTATTCTGGAAAAGTTGAGATCAACGTTGTGCACTTGCTGCTACAATGCAGAAGGTTTTTTTCTGTATTACCAGAAATTGTACTGATACACTGCCATGTTGAATCAGCAAAATCCCAACGAATGTTTACGTCAAGCAGGAGCAGCTGCTGTAGTTTAGAACTTTTGGGGAACAAATTGTTGTTTGCTTGTTCTTCTGTCCACATTCTCCCACAACTCTTTTCCAATATCCCCAATTTCTTTCATGTCATTACATCTAGTTAAACGCAGTCCTAAAATTCTGGATTCAAAAACATTTTCTTCTTTGGCTGAAGCTTGCACAAAATCCCACAATTCATCTGTTCGACTCTTCAGCTGTTTTCGACTACCCAATTCATCTAATGAGTTTCGTTTTCTTGATTTTGCCTGATCCTCCTTCAAATTTATAGTAAACTAGCAGGGCTACCCGGCGTTGCCCGGGACCATAAAAAACAAGATAGAAGAGGTTAAAAGTGTGCGTAACATCTTTATATAAAAACTCCTATATCTCTACCTATCTCAATCCGTCTCTCTATCTATCTCTCTTTCCCCATTCCCCGTTTTTCCACATCCCTCTCCCTTACTCCTCTTTCACCTCTGCCAATCCCATTCTTCTCTCTTGTTTTAATGTACTGAAAATAATAATAATGTAAGTCATTCACCTGAGCTTTCAGTTTTACAAGTGTTGCTCCCGGACAACACCGAGTTTTATTCCCCATCCACTTCCTCAAAAATATAATGAAATCTATATTTGCTTTAATTTATTCCCGGGCAATGCCGAGTTTCTTATCTTCTCCTTCTCACTTACTAATATAATGAAGCCTATATTAATTTTAGTGTATTCAACGGACAACGCTGAATTTCTTGTCTTCCATTTCTCCATCAAGCATATCCCACATTGAAAATGTACTACTGTATTGTTGCACACAATTGCTGTATCTAGGATATTGAACACTGACACACGAGTAACGTATAGTACCTTTTCTTGTATACAATAGTATAACAAAATACAGTGAAAATCTTTCTCCCGGGCAACGCGGCGTTTAAAAACACCTACTCTTTGTAAGATTTCTCTATCTAGGATATTGATGACTCCCGGGCAACGTTGAGTAAACACACCTGCTCTATCTAGGATATTGAGCACTTTGGATTAACTTATACCACTTACCAAACATAATACTGTATTATTACTATTATGGCTCCCGGGCAACACGATGTTAACAAAGGACAGAGAAGTTCTTTCTCCCGGGCAACGCTGTGTTTAAACACACCTGCTCTATCTAGAATATCGAGCACTTTTGGATTACTATATACCATTTACCAAATGTAAAACTATAATCTGACGAAATCTGCTCTATAGACCTCTTAATACTTCCATTATCTTTCCCGATTAATTTTACATAAGAATAGACTTTTAGATTTCATGTAGATTCTCTAACCTGTTTTTCTATAAAGCACACACACATACACATACACACAGACATTGAGTTTTATGTATAGAAACAATTTATTTTTCTCTGCAAAAGTAGCAAGCTGATCCCAATCCACTTTGATATACTTATGGGATTGACGCTTTTTCTTGAAATTATAATTCTTTACACATGATCTTAGTAAAACCATCTGAACATCTGTTACTTCCAACGAGAACCAAATGTCTCCACAAGTCTCTTGATGTCAGGTTTATTCCTTGACTGCCTGTCTTCTTCAATAAGTAACATAACAATTTCAGCTTCTGTGATAGCCAATTTTATCTTGGAAGTTTAATCTATGCTAAAAGATAAGATCCAGCTCTTTTTTAATTACACAAAAAAACTGTGTATGCATGTATTTCATGCTAAACGTTTCTGTGTAATTAGTAAGGTATTGAACATTTCATATTTCTAGACAAAATTGGCCAGGAAGCATGCCAAGTGTGTGCACATCCGGCCTCCCTTGTAGTCCAGCAAGCGCAAAGATGTTGAAACTGAACATGCACTTACCAGGAATAAAAAAAATCAACATTGTCAATATATTTTACAAGAAAAGCAGAACAGCCCAACAACTAGAAAAGAAGAAAAGACAGAAATGGATGAAGTATATTTTTATATTTTAGTGCTAAATTTTAAACAAAATTTTACGTCTTTAAATATTTTAAAGCCCATATCAATTAACCTGTTTGTTGTTTTTGTGATAAATAAAATTTGACTATGTTCATACACAGTAAATTTCTCCAACATTGGAATATATCAAATAACACTACAGCACTCATCTTTTTGTTATTTTCTTCCAAATTATCAAAATGTCAACTCGAAAATTATTTCGTTTTTTTCTGTAAAGAAGACTACTGTCTTAATAAGTGCTGTCTGGAGAACGGGTAGTTTTTGCTAGTATATATATAATGTTGCCAAGAGAAAAAAGATAGTTTTAAATTAATGAAAAATGTTATTGATATATATATATATATCAATAACATTTTTCATTAATTATATTTACATTTTATATTTACATATTATATTTACATTTTAGCCTTACGGGGATGAAACGCGGAAACATAACTTACTATATATATATATATATATATATATATATATATATATATATATATATATATATTAGCGATTCCGATAAAATTACCGATTCTGTTCTAAATTCCTGATTCCGATACAATTACTGATTCCAATTCTTTTAAAATTTCTGAATATTTGTCTTTTTTTAAGTTTCGGATTACCGTAAAAAACATGTAATATGTGCAGGAGAAATTGAGGGGTATCAGAGTCTGTCGAATATGATGAATTTCCCATTCCCTCCTTGGGGCAATTCCTCAAACGAACTAAAAACCTCGTCTGAAGATGACCGCAATCTATGGGCTACCTTAGATTTAATGTGAGGTATGATCCTGTCCAGGATTATTTTACTAACTATTCCTACGTCTGATATACAAGGAGAAATTAATCTAATGCTAGGGTTGTTTATAAAGTTTTCTTTGTGATCCTTAAGCGTAAACCTAGAGTATTTGGGGTGTGCATTTCTATGTTTTTATCAATATTAATTTTAAAACATATATCTAAAGCTGAGGAGTTAATATTATGGAGATCGTTTACATTAGCTATTTTGTAATTCTTATGCAGTTCTTTCAAAATCAGATTATTATAAGTTTCAAAATTATAAGTATTCATCGTTTTGTCGACAGAAACTTAATAATTGGGGTCATTTTTTAACGTTTGATTTATCTTATTTGTTTTTGGATTAGAGTATTGGCACTTTTTTAAATCTTAAAAGTTCTTATCAAACATGTCCTACTCAAAATTGTCCAAAGCGGTTATGGCAGATGGCATTTTCGCGATTTGATATTGTAGAATTTTTCGTATGATTTATCCGAACGGTTAGAGTCTGTAGGAGTATTATATTCCGGAGGGTTCAATGTGCGAGATGTCTGGTTGTCAGATCTCCGTTCACCTTCTCCCAAAGGATGATGATGAATTACTTTCCAACGAATTCTTTTTACAAAAGAATTCACAGCCTGGATCATGTCTATCGTGTAAGATTTATAGTTTGGAATTGCTATGTTCTTAGGTGAGAAAGTTATTTTCTCCCTAGTAAGTTAAACACAATGAAGAAAACTTGCCAAAGTATTCAGCTCAATACGAGGAGCAGTAATAGAGATTTAGCATCTACTTTCTATTCTTTATGTATACCAACCGCTTCAAAATGAAAGCTCAATGAGTGTCAACATGTAACAACAACAACAATAATATATATATATATATATATATATATATATATATATATATATATATATATATAAAGATATAATGTATATCTTTTAAATATATATATATATATATATATATATATATATAAAGATATAATGTATATCTTTAAAAAAATATATATTTATATATATATATATATATATATAACATGTAACAACAATAACAATAATATATATATATATATATATCTTTAAAAATATATATATATATATAATGTATATCTTTAAAAATATATATATATATATATAATGAAAATAGTTGATGCTCAATATACGAGATAGAGCAATTAAATAGGCAAATTAAGGGATGAGAATAAAAGTTGTAAAAAGTACAAAATCTATTACATCTTCAGATGTTCAAAATAAGGGATTTATTTTTCCTAAAATCATGGCTTTTCAAAGAATTGAATTCTTATCATCAGAGGAATGCAGATGGATAAGTTGGTAAGAGAATTGTCATGGTCAAAGTTTGAAAAGATTAAAAGATAAAATTTTATTTGAGAAATATATATATATATATATATATATATATATATATATATATATATATATATATTGATTCACGCCCTATAACAGTCTAAGATTGTTATTTCCCTGTACTGATGAGAGCCATAAGTTCGAAATGACGTCGTACATAGGTAAAAAAAAAAAATTTTTAATATAATAATAATAATAATAATAATAATAATAATAATAATAATAATAATAAACTGGGATAAAAATACAGGAGACTCCCTAGCACCACTACTGTGTGTAATAGCCATGATGCCGCTCAACTACATACTCAAAAAAATGTGATGCTGGATACAAGCTTACAGACACTGAACTAAGAGTAAATCACCTGATGTAGATGAAGATTGTGTTGAAGACTTAAAAAAAGAGTTGGAGAAATATATAACTCAAAACCCGGAAATCCTTATCACCACAGCAAGAGACACCGTTCCAACTAGCAACTCGGGAAGCATCGAAACCAGAAACAAAACGACAAGAAAAGAAAAGTGGGAAGAAACACAACTGCATGGACGCTTTAGAAGACTGACAAAAGAAGAAATCAACGAAAATAGCTGGGCATGGCCAAGAAAAGGACACTTGAACAAAGAAACAGAATCTTTACTGATGGTTGCACAGAACAATGCAATTAGGACAAACTACATTAAAGCTAAAATAGATAAAATCCAGGAAAACAGTAAATGCAGACTGTGTGGACAAAGAGACGAAACAGTAAATCATATAATAAGTGAATGTAGCAAACTAACCCAAACAGAATACAAGAACAGACATGACTGTGTTGGGAAAGCAGTACACCGGGAACTGTACAAACAATTGATTTTCGAATACGCACACAAATGGTACAAACATAAACCAGAAACAGTACTGGAAAACGATAAACACAAAATCATCTGGGATATGGATATAAAAACAGATAAACTCATACAAGCAAGGAGACCGGATGTTATAATAATCAACAAGAAGGAAAAATCTTGCAAAATCGTAGACTTCGCCGTTCCAGCAGACCACAGAGTGAAAATCAAAGAAACAGAAAAGCAAAGCAAATACACGGAACTAGCCAGAGAACTGAAAGGAATATTGAGCATGAAGAAAGTCAGTATAATGCCAATAAAAGAACTGGGAGAAATTGGAATCAAAGGGATAATTGAAACTATACAAAGGACGGCAATGATTAAAACAACTGCAATCTTAAGAAAAATCCTCGAATGCGGAAACCAACCCGCATAAGCTACGAAGGGTCACATGAAATCTACTACAGGAAGAAGAAAAAAACACAGAAAGAACACCACATCACAAAGGAGCGATAAATTACATCGGCCTCAGCTGACACGACACAAAAATGAACCAATGAACTTCTGTTCATTGGTTCATTTTTCATTATAGCATAAAAACACTATAAGCTCCCTCGCCCGCCCCCCCCCCCCAAAAAAAAAATGGTACCATCCTAGGCTGACACTACACAAAATATTTGCATAGGGTCAAGGAGGATGAGAAGACCGAGGAGGTACAGCACAAACCAGACCTTCACTGGAAGTGCAGAGAGTGCTGGGACCTTGGGAAGGCTTATTGCCACCCAAATCCCAGAGAAGACCAATGGTCCTTACCAGCGAGAAATCAATGGTAAACGACTGTTGCGATACTGCAAGGTTATTTGCGGTGGCTATAGAAAAGATGTGGAGAATACTGGAAATCTGGGGAGACTTTTTGTCACTCATACTCCAGGGAATACCACCAGTTGTCGGTGAGCAATCACTGATGACCTGTGTAAGAACTCCTAGTGAGTACAAATAATAATAATTGAATATTCCAAGTAAAATTGAAAGTCAAGCCCTGTCGAAAAGATTAAAAATAAACATTCGCCTAAAAGCTTCAGTGCGATGCTTCGACTCTGTTGTTGAGTGCTATCGAATGTTTAGATGTTCATACTCCCCACTTTCAGTATAAATATCACTTAATTTCTCCGTTATTACGTGGTAATCTCCCGTGACTTAATGGGACTAGGTGAACGGTTACAGATTCAAGGTGTATCTGTGAACCGGGTTCGCGACCTATGACCGTCTGAGATTGTTATTTCCCTGCACCGATGAGAGAAACGACGTAGGTAAAATTATTTCATATATATATATATATATATATATATATATATATATATATATATATATATATATATATAGGGTGGGCCAAAATAAGGGTCCTATCTTTAAATTTGAATAACTTGAATTTGAATAACTTCCACAAAATAAAAGTTAAACTCACCAAACTTTATGTGTGTGTAGACTGACCTTTCCGAGATTTTTTGAAATAAACAAAACAAATTTTAGCCGAAAAACACTTCTTAAAACTTACAAAAACTAAAGTATTGTTTTTTACACTGTTTTGAGTTTTTTAAGCAAAAATAATGTTTTCTAAATGAGGGTACGTTCCTTAGGGCTAATACGGCTCATGCTTGCTTCGGAAGGGGTCCTTTACTTATTCTAAAAAAAAAAAATTTTTTAAATCAATAAATAAAAAAGTTATGAATTTTTAAAAATAGGACCCTTATTTTTGCCCACCCTGTATATATATATATAATGTTTTTAAAGCACAATGTAATAAACAAAGAAAAATAGGTGGATTCCTCTATTCTGTAACCTTGCTAAATAAAATAAAAAAATCAACACTTAATGAGTCTCCAAATATAATCTTTATCGTCTAGTTTGGTCTCTATAGATTTAACGACACGAAAATGTGTTTGAATAAATAAAAGCACTAATTAATCGCAAACTTTATTTCCAGAAAAAAAAGTGTTATAAGTAAAACACTGAATAGTTTATTTAATTAAATGAAACAATAGTTAAACGTAATGTGTATTTCAGCATACGTTCATTTCGGAAACCCTTTTCTCACAGCAGTCTCTTTCTACTCTATTGTTATTTCCATTAAATGTGCTCGACTGAGCTCCAATCTCTGGTTCCTCCTTATAAGATATTCATATCAAGAACCCGTCTTACTACCACAACGGAAAAATAATTTTCTTTCTTCCTCCATGTTCCTAGTGTTAGGCGCAATTTTAATGTTATGGGCTTCTTTGCAAGGATTCCCGTCTGTTAAACACATTACCGTAGGACTGCTTCCCTGAACATTACAACATATTAAATGCCAACAAATATTTGTCATAATGCCAACAAATACTTGCCATGAACCACCCAAGAAGCAATCAAAGTTAGTTCATTCCATTAATCAAATTAATTACTCCCATAGTGCTCTTCATCTTTCAGCTGACAATCATTCCATCTCATTAACCCTTATCCTCAAGTGGCTTTTGTAGCGACCCAATAGTAAAATAAAATACTTTTGCTTACACCCTGGGTCGCATTAAGTGTCGTGCTAACTAGGTTAAAAAGTTGATGTGCCGTGTATTTTGAAATAATTGGTATGAAATAAGTGAGTTTTAATATATATTTTTTATTTTTGGTACTTCTGCAGTGTACGACCCGTGCTGAAGTCGGCATCTTCCAGCAGTTTACGTAAACAGTCGGGAAAAGCCGAATAAAATCTTTGTGGTATCAAAACGAGGCAACAATATCAAACAGGAAAAATTAATTGAAAAATATGTTGTTATTTTTAACGAAGACGCTGTCAAACTGGTAAAATTAAACAAAAAACATTTAAATCAAGAAAAAAATAGTCATCGTATGATAATTTTGATGACAAAATATAATGAAACAACTGTTAGAAATTTTTTTTTCAATGATTTTTTTTTTATTGGGACAGCTTTTGAACATGGCCGACTAGGTTAGGTTTAAGTTAGAGTTAGGGTTAGGTTTTTAGGTTAGGGTTAGGGTTAGGGTTAGATTAGGTTAAGATTGTTTTTTGTAGGGTTAGGGTGAAAAAGAGCATGTTCTGCAACTTTTCTTTTGGTCTATAAGTTTTCTTTTTTGACAAAAGTGAATAATTCCTTCTGGATACTGAACCATCTGTCTTAACTCGATGAAATTCATGATCGCTTTAATCAATTTTCTTAAACTGTTGAATTTTTCGATATATTTAATTCGCGAATGTCAATTGTCGCCTGCTGCAATCTGACTAAGCATTTCGGCATCTACTGGCGGTTTTCGTAACCTGCCGGAAGATGCCGACGAAACGTTGGTTTCAGCATGGGTCGTAAACTGTACAAGTACCTTATTTTTAAGCTATCCACCCGGCATTATGTCTTAATTCCCGGGCCATGCCGAGTCGAAACAGCTAATGATATATAAATATTATTTCTGAGGATTAAAATCCGGACAGAACTTATAGGATGACCTGATAGCTATTATTGCATGAAATCTAATTTTTTTAAATTAAAATAAGATAATTCTCCTGATTTGGAGCGATTAAAAATAATTAACATGTTTGTTTAAATAGCAGCAAATCATGGTAACATATACCAGAAAGAACTGTTGGAAGTAAGTCATACACCATCCACTATGACTATGAAATTCCTACAGCTACATACCTAGAAAACGAAGCTCTTGAGCCTGACATAGTGATATGGGACTAGGGGGAGAAAGTAGCAACCCTAGTTGAAGGCAATGTCCCTAATAATGCTGGCTTGAACAAAGCTTATCCTCGAGTGTTCTTTGGGCCTTGATAAGTAGTGACGCTTTAATAAAAAAATAAAAAAAAAGAAAACACAGATGACGACGGCTGTTACTAACAAAGAAAAAGATTTAAAAAACAGAGAGACCTCACAACTGATTGAGCTAACTACCTATCTCGTGTCAAGCCACCGTCTCGATGATCTAGTGTGGATAGACTTTTGCATGTTTTTACGGCAAATTATCCCTTTTGAGTAGTTTTAATGCAGAAATACAACACCTATTGTAAGCGATTCATTGTATACAATTAATCGAACGCACATTGTTATTTTACCGATAAATAGTCGGCAATTTGCAACAATATTATATGGTGTTCGAGAAAAGAAAGAAAAAACAACATATCTTGGCCAATAATTGACATATTCCCAGAATTCAAAATGCTCATCTTAGACAATCTTTTGCTGAATACAGCTCACTCAAAAAGGCCCACCTCGGTGTTTTTCTCTGTTCCACACATAATAGTCCATGGTTTTTTTTAGGAGTTTCTTGGCTTTCGTATTTCGGTTCTCTTGAACCTAGGCAGTTGATAGCTGACCTTTGCGACTCTTGTATGATTATCGAAGCTCCTCGTTTTACGCTTTCATCATAATCGACACTCCGACGCTCATCTCTCTCGCTAAGTTCCACATTGTCTGGATCTTTTCACACAATTTTTTTGTGAAAAAACAGTCAGAACACTTGCTATGATACTTTCTGCTAGCCACTGATTCCACATCTCCGTCGCAATTTTCCAGCTCACATCAAACGGCCTTCAAACTATTCAAGGAGCACTGAGGTGCAGCTAAAAATTTTTTATTTGTGTAAATCCAGCACAGGTTACTTTCTTCAATTGTGTCGATCCTTTCCAATCGTTTATGGACTCTAGCTCTAAAAGCCACCAATAATACAGTGAAACAGCTATCCGTTGCACTTTACATTATTAAATACTTCTAATGGTTCTGAAATGAGAGAATATCAATAAAATTATCACATTTGTCTCAAATTCTCTATAGTGTGTAAAGAACAACTACAGATTCAACTGGATTTGAACCCGGCAAGTATACAGTAATATGTGTGAGGTGGGTAGCATGGGTCCTTAGCGTCGGCTTTTTACGTTGCAGTAGTGAGATTTGCTCGCGCTGATTCTTCGCTTTATTTCACAGAAACGCTGGCATAATGAAAAAACAGCTGCGTCATGCTTCTTGGAGACAAACTAAATATAGTGGCAATGAATTTGTTTTGTCAATCATTTTCTTTCTTGTAATTCAAGACGACAGAAGATGATTCCAGTGACACTGATTTCTATTATTGTTAAAAAAATAAAAGCCGCCATATTGTTTTGTAGCCGCCATATTGTTTTGTAGCCGCCATATTGTTTTCTCAACGTTTTTCTATATTTTGAACTTTAAAATAGTTACACAACTGTTTTCTTTTTCATTATTTATTTATTCATCAGGGTAACCCAAAAATGTTACCCATAATAAAATTCAGAATCCTTTTTGTGCTGGTTTTGGTTGTAATGGGCTTCTTCAGTTCAGGAATAGTCATGGAATTGATTTATGATCGACATTATATTTGAGATAACCCTACAGATAAAAATCTGGGGATGAAGGTCTAGTTTGTGTGAAGCCATTTCAGGATAGTACTTTCTACTAATGAAGCGATCACCAAAGTGTCCCAGTAGTTATTCCAACGAGTCATTTGAACTGTGGGGAGTTGAAACTCCATCAGAAGATGGTATGCGAAGATCAAGTGAACTTCATAGGTTGCAATATCAAAACATGGGATCATTGGTCATCCTTACTGGTTTGAAGATAAAAATAGACAGTCAGTCATGATCAATACTGCGCACTACCTAGTGATCGTTAGGGTGTTTTAGGCGCCCTGGGTAGACGAATATGTGTTGTGAGGAAGGAATAGTGGTTTCAGCAGGACGTATCTGTAATTTGATTGACCCCCCCACCCTTTCTTCTTCTCTGTACCCTCTTTCTCTCTCACACACAGACGTGATGTTGCTAGTCTCAGTCTTTTTTTATAAATACTATTATGGTATTCGTTGTTTTGATACTTCATTGTAATACAGCTTCCTATTCCAGTAACTCTCTTCCTGCTGACTGTTTTCCTCACACCTATAGCCTTGGTCTTTTCGAGACTAAGGCCAATAGGCATCTCCTGTCTTTGCGATAATCATCTTTCGTTCTTGTTAGCTTCTTGCATCAAGTGGCTTCATGTCTTGTCTGGAGCGATTTTCATTTTAAAAATATAGCAATCAAGAAGTGTGTTAATGCATAGGTGTACATTTGGAGCATACCATTGAACAGCGATAAACAAAGACTGTTGGGTATTTATAGCGGAAACTTGATGGACAAGTCAGACATAGACTGAAGTTTATTTAGACCAAATATGATTGCCGAAAAGAATTGTGAATTTGATTAACGATTCCATTCAGATTCACACTTCTTACTGATGAGACCATTATCAAAGTGCCTACTCCTCCATAGTGAACGGCAATAAAACAAAGACTGTTGGACATTTGCGACTGAAACTTGATGGACAAGTCAGACATAGACTGAAGTTTATTTGTGCCAAATATGGTTGCATTGCCGAAAGGGTTGTGAATTCTGATGGCATTTTGTTTTGAGGGTCTCCCAGTATTTAAAAATAAAAGCCATCGTATTGTTTCTTCAAGGTTTTTCTGTATTTTTAATTTTAAAATATTTATACAACATATATTAAAACGCAGACCGGACATTAATAATAGCCTAACGCTCAACCCTGCATCCTTAGCGAATAGAAATAAATTAATGTTGGATTTTAACTATTTTTGTTTATTAATTAACTGACTTTGCAAACTTGTGGGAGATATTTTAAGTTAGTAAATTATTCGTTTAAAAAACTTAAAATTTCTCGTGTTTGTTGGAATGTTCCAGTGTGTAAGAAGACACGAGTGTTAGAAGTGTGTGTGTGTGTGTGTGTGTGTGTGTGTGTGTGTGTTTATATATGTGTTTTCTGATAGTGTGAATATGCATGTGTGAGGAGCTCACTTTTTCATGATTCAAACAATCTAACCCGAACTCAATGGATGACCCAACGGGACACATTTTATTTCTAGTACTACTTGCAAACTACTGTTAAACAAAATCAAACAAACAAACAAACAAAAAAGGTTGTGAAACAATTGCATTTAACGTTATGACTCCTGTAAGTGTCGATGAGTCAATACCAGTTTCTGTTAACAAAGAGGAAACACATTCTTATTCGAATACGTAATTCCTTCCTCCATTTTTCTTTCGTTGCTGGAGACATTTTTATTTTCGGGTAAAAAAAAAACAATATCTCGGCTAATTCCGTAGCAAGTAAAACGCGCGCAGATCCGTTTCGTGGGAAAATTGCCAAGACTTGGGGGAGGGGAAGGTGGTAAGCTCACCTTGTGGAGAAGGGTTATTTTTAGACGGGTCCTCGCACATCTAGTAGAGGCGCTGTCCGTCTGTCGGTTTGTAACGATTAAGTTCAAAATATCATTTTCACGCACCCTCTGTTGAGTAATAGACGGCGCCACCAATGTTAATAACAGGCAATAACATTTTTTTAAAAAAGAATGACAAAGTCTATCCATACAAAATAATAATTTTTTATTGACAACGTTGTTAAGACCACGAAAAACAAAGAGTTTGTGAAGAATGAGAGTTTTAAGGCTCCAAGAACGTTCAGGTGAAAGAAAGGCGTTTGTGTTATTTTTGTTTTATGAAACAAAACAAAAAAACTAGTAAAAGAGAAATTGAGTACACATGTTTATTTCGGTTGGCGCTGTGTGCGTTTACGTGTGTGTAAATGAGATAGGCATAACACATGTGTATATATTTGCGTGCCTGTTTTGGTTAGAGAGAGAAATGATTGAGAGAGAGCGAGAGAGATTGTGTGTGTGTGTGTGTGTGTGTGTGTGTGTGTGTGTGTGTGTGTGTGTGTGTGTGTGTGTGTGTGTGAGAGAGAGGGGGCAGAGTGTTCAGTTAACAGTGTGTATATGCTGGCACTTTGCGTTTAGTAGTCCGTAAAAGTCTCTTATATTGGAGAGGTGCTTGCGGCCCTAACACAGCCCTTTTTGCGTTAAATTAGAAATAGCATTTTTAGATGCGTCCACTGATTATAGAGGACTTTGTTTGTCGATCGGTCTGTCTGTCTTTCATCGTCTGTCTGTCTGTCTTTCATCGTCTGTCTGTCTGTCTTTCTTCGTCTGTCTGTCTGTCTTTCATCGTCTGTCTGTCTTTCATCGTCTGCCTGTCTTTCATCGTCTGTTTGTCTGTATGTCTTTCATCGTCTGTCTGTCTGTCTGTCTGTCTGTCTTTCATCGCCTGTCTGTCTGTCTTTCTTCGTCTGTCTGTCTGTCTTTCATCGTCTGTCTGTCTTTCATCGTCTGTCTGTCTGTCTTTCATCGTCTGTCTGTCTGTCTTTCATCGTCTGTCTGTCTGTCTGTATGTCTTTCATCGTCTGTCTGTCTGTCTTTCATCGTCTGTCTGTCTGTCTTTCATCGTCTGTCTGTCTGTCTGTCTGTCTGTCTTTCATCGTCTGTCTGTCTGTCTGTCTGTCTTTCATCGTCTGTCTGTCTTTCATCGTCTGTCTGTCTGTATGTCTTTCATCGTCTGTCTGTCTGTCTGTCTTTCATCGTCTGTCTGTCTGTCTGTCTTTCATCGTCTGTCTGTCTTTCATCGTCTGTCTGTCTGTCTTTCATCGTCTGTCTGTCTGTCTTTCATCGTCTGTCTGTCTGTATGTCTTTCATCGTCTGTCTGTCTGTCTTTCATCGTCTGTCTGTCTGTCTTTCATCGTCTGTCTGTCTGTATGTCTTTCATCGTATGTCTGTCTGTCTTTCATCGTCTGTCAGTCTGTCTGTCTGTTTGTCTTTCATCGTCTGTCTGTCTGTCTGTCTTTCATCGTCTGTCTGTCTGTCTTTCATCGTCTGTCTGTCTGTCTGTCTTTCTTCGTCTGTCTGTCTTTCATCGTCTGTCTGTCTGTCTGTCTGTCTGTCATCGTCTGTCTGTCTGTCTTTCACTGTCTGTCTGTCTGTCTGTCTTTCATCGTCTGTCTGTCTGTCTGTCTTTCATCGTCTGTCTGTCTGTCTTTCATCGTCTGTCTGTCTGTCTTTTATCGTCTGTCTGTCTGTCTTTCATCGTCTGTCTGTCTGTCTGTCTGTCTTTCATCGTCTGTCTGTGACGCTTAAAATTGAAATAGAGTTTATAGTATGTACGGACAATGAAAGTCAATGTATTTTTGCTTTTAAACAAAAGAAAATGAAAAGAAATCAACTAAATGGCATAGGATTATCCGATTTTAATGAAATGTTCAATATTTATTGATTAATCCATGGATGTTAATTTATAATATAAATTTTTATAAAAAAACAAAAAACAACTTATGTTTCGGAATTTTTTTGATGAGGATTGACAATTTGGATTATTCGGACTACTGTTCTCATCTTGAATGTTATTCTCACAACGTTTAATCTCCGAATTTCTTCAGGTGCATCTTGTCAAACTTGGGAATTTTTCTGTCAAACTCGGGAATCTTTTTGTCGAACTCTGGAATCTGTACAGAATTTCGAACGGAACCTTTTATTTAATTCACTGGGTTAGCATGCTCTCGTTTGGTAGGTCATGCCACATGGCGTAACGGATATACGTGCTAAGTAATTGTGATGGATCGAGATACGATTCGAACGAACACCAAAAAGCGACTGGCTTGATTAGCCACCCTCTTACTTTCTCCATTTTGTTTCGATACGCTTTCCTCTTCACTTCCAAACGCACGTGAGTTAACAGAGGAACGTGTTAACTCAATATTTTGCAACCAATGAAAATCGTTTTGGACCCAAATTCTAACAAGTCGATACAACTTGAAAATCCCAGAAAAGACAAAGAAATAAACAGAGTTCTACAGAAACCAAACCTGACGCATCAGGAAGGGGCCAATAATTTATGCTACAATCCTCGAGCCTTTGGCCGGGGAACCGAGAAGAAAAGAAGACTTCAAAACTCACGTACAAGCTCCCTCCCATCGCACACATCTACACACGCACTAACAAGAGGTCAGGCGAACAGAAGAAAATTGCTACCCACTTTAACAGAACAAGGTAAACCTACGCATACTTACACAGTTTCACATTGTCTATTACTTACACACGCATATTCACACTAACAAATATATAGACTACACATCTTTAGCCCTCGTGTTTTCTTATTAACTGAACATTGTCCTACCAGAAACACGAGTTAAACTTAATGAAATGAACATTTAATGACTAAGAATGAATTTTATATTCATGCAAAATTGTAGTCCTATAATTGTTTTGTTTTTAATAATGTTTTCCTTGATTTTTCATTTACAAAACTATGCTTATGTTAAGTTAGCACTTGATGACTCATTCATAACATTCATGTTCATATCCATCCTTTATTTTCCGTACGGACGATACTTAGAATACAATTACGAATTACTTAAGACTTCTACCCGGATAAGATGCACCTGAAGAAGGTTACATCGACGAAAACATTGTAAGAATAGCATCCAAGATGAGAACAGTAGTCTGAATATCCAAATAATACAAAAAAAACTTATAGATTTTTTAAGTCACGTAAATTAATTAAAAGACAAAATAGCACTATTATACCCATGGTCGAAATAGCACTATTATACCCATAGTCGAAATAGCACTATTATACCCATGGTCGAAATAGCACTATTATACCCATTGTCGAAATAGCACTATTATATCCATATTCGAAATAGCACTATTATACCCATATTCGAAATAGCACTATTATACCCATAGTCGAAATAGCACTATTATACCCATAGTCAAAATAGCACTATTATACCCATAGTCGAAATAGCACTATTATACCCATAGTCGAAATATCACTATTATACCCATGGTCGAAATAGCACTATTATACCCATGGTCGAAATAGCACTATTATACCCATATTAGAAATAGCACTATAATACCCATGGTTGCAATAGCACTATTATACCCATAGTCGAAATAGCACTATTATACCCATAGTCGAAATAGCACTATTATACCCATAGTCGAAATAGCACTATTATACGCATAGTCGAAATATCACTATTATACCCATAGTCGAAATATCACTATTATACCCATAGTCGAAATATCACTGTAATACCCATATTCGAAATAGCACTATAATACCCATATTCGAAATAGCACTATTACACCCATAGTCGAAATAGCACTATTATACCCATAGTCGAAATAGCAATATTATACACATAGTCAACATAGCACTATTATACCCATAGACGAAATAGCACTATTATACCCATAGTCAAAATAGTACTATTATACACATAGTCAAAATAGCACTATTATACTCATAGTCGAAATAGCACTATTATACTCATAGTCGAAATAGCACTATTATACTCATAGTCGAAATAGCACTATTATACACATAGTCGAAATAGCACTATTATACACATTTTCGTTAAACATGTGATAATAGCCAAGCCGTTAGTAATAGAAGATGAGTCTATGAGTCTGGACGAGGAAAAATGTTTGAGAATCCATAATGGGAGAATGTCCTTAAAAGAGTGTACGTATGTAGGTAGTTATAGATTGGTTGTTTGTAAGGCTGGAAGTGTGTATATTGTTATTGTCTGGAAGTAAGTGTGTAGAAATGTATTAGACAAGGTGTTAAGTCCATCAGCCTAGGCGATGGAAAATATTTTAGAGTCCATGATCGGGAATGTTATTCCTATGTCCGTACATGTGCCGCGCTTCGACGATCGCCGCCCTGATGTTTGTGTACCGTGGTTTTCTCTTTATTTTCATCTTCTTCTGGTCGTATCGTCTCTCACATTGGCGACTGCCGAGATAGCATGCACTAAAACATGCACAAAAACAAAACAAAACAACGCAGACTCACGAGAAAAGAAAAAGAACCCTCGATACAACCAGTTGTGCTGTGTGGGTGTGTGTGATTAGTTAAGGTCTCGTATATCAGCTAAGACCGAATTGAGATAATTTGTCTGTCGCGGCCATCATTGTCGTTTGGTCGAAGTCGTCATCTTATCTCATCATTTGCTCGACCTGATCTGCTAGTCCACTTCAATCCAATCTCTGCCGAGCTCTGACTGACTCTTCAGGTCTACGCCATCTGCTCTGTTCTGCTCTAAACCGAACTATGACTGCTAAATATATTTAGTTTCCACCGGAAATTCTAAACACCCGGTCTTTGTCTCAATCACACCCAGCTGATCAACGGAAATGACCACTACCGCTCACCCTCTCAGCCATTTCCAGATGACTACCTAGAAACTATCAAAAACATGTCAAGCGTCGCAGGTCTGAAATGGTTCAATAGATTTTGGTGCCCCCCCCCCCCCATCGGCTTTCAACTCATTTCACTTCCGATTGTTTTTCTTTTTTGTGAATCATTTCCTACGCATTCTCCTGGACATGCCTCTTGGTGGGCAGTGCATAGTATCACATAGGTAATAATGGAGAGGTAGTTTGTGGGGCTGGCAGAGTTCATATTGTCATTGTTAGGGAGTAAGCCTCTGTGTTGAAATTTTACTGAGAGTAGGTCCATCTGAATACAGTTTACAATCTTGTCAACGCCGATAACCCGTGGCCAAAGGCGGTTTGCACGCCAAGAGATCCGTTTGCTGGTTGGTTACACGGCTGTGCCTTCTTGCTGCTAAAAAGCGCAACCAGTGCCGCTCTACTCTCTTAAGAAACCTTCGGGAACCAGTGCTTTACTCACATAGGAAATTGTTTCTGATTGGTTAAATCCCAACTGAAATTACATGTTTACTCCAATCAACGCTAAGCTTACAAGTCAAGCACTTATTTCACACATCGTTAATGGCGGCTGCTGCTGTTATTGCTGTAGTGACGATTACTGCTACAACGTCAAATCGCACAGCTAATTAATTAGTAAATTAATTAATAAATGAACTTAAATGTGAAACATTTATTTTATTTAAATAAAAACTTTTTGATATTTACGTCATTTTAAACAACTTTAATGTGAAACATTTATTTTATTTAAATAAAAACTTTTTGATATTTACGTCATTTTAAGCAACTTTAATGTGAAACATTTATTTTATTTAAATAAAAACTGTTTGATATTTACGTCATTTTAAACAACTTTAATGTGAAACATTTATTTTATTTAAATAAAAACGTTTTTATATTGACGTCATTTTAAACAACTTTAATGTGAAACATTTATTTTATTTAAATAAAAACTGTTTGATATTTACGTCATTTTAAACAACTTTAATGTGAAACATTTATTTTATTTAAATAAAAACTTTTTGATATTTACGTCATTTTAAACAACTTTAATGTGAAACATTTATTTTATTTAAATAAAAACTTTTTGATATTTACGTCATTTTAAACAACTTTAATGTGAAACATTTATTTTATTTAAATAAAAACTTTTTGATATTTAAGTCATTTTTAAAAAACTTTAATGTGAAACATTTATTTTATTTAAATAAAAACTTTTTGATATTTACGTCATTTTAAGCAACTTTAATGTGAAACATTTATTTTATTTAAATAAAAACTTTTTGATATTTACGTCATTTTAAACAACTTTAATGTGAAACATTTATTTTATTTAAATAAAAACTTTTTGATATTTACGTCATTTTAAGCAACTTTAATGTGAAGCATTTATTTTATTTAAATAAAAACTTTTTGATATTTACGTCATTTTAAACAACTTTAATGTGAAACATTTATTTTATTTAAATAAAAACTTTTAGATATTTACATCATTTTAAGCAACTTTAATGTGAAGCATTTATTTTATTTAAATAAAAACTTTTTGATATTTACGTCATTTTAAGCAACTTTAATGTGAAACATTTATTTTATTTAAATAAAAACTTTTTGATATTTACGTCATTTTAAGCAACTTTAATGTGAAGCATTTATTTTATTTAAATAAAAACTTTTTGATATTTACGTCATTTTAAACAACTTTAATGTGAAACATTTATTTTATTTAAATAAAAACTTTTTGATATTTACGCCATTTTAAACAACTTTAATGTGAAACATTTATTTTATTTAAATAAAAACTTTTTGATATTTACGTCATTTTAAACAACTTTAATGTGAAACATTTATTTTATTTAAATAAAAACTTTTTGATATTTAAGTCATTTTTAAAAAACTTTAATGTGAAACATTTATTTTATTTAAATAAAAACTTTTAGATATTTACGTCATTTTAAGCAACTTTAATGTGAAACATTTATTTTATTTAAATAAAAACTTTTTGATATTTACGTCATTTTAAACAACTTTAATGTGAAACATTTATTTTATTTAACTAAAATTTTTTAGATATTTAAGTCATTTTAAACAACTTTAATGTGAAACATTTATTTTATTTAAATAAAAACTTTTTGATATTTACGTCATTTTAAACAACTTTAATGTGAAACATTTATTTTATTTAAATAAAAACTTTTTGATATTTACGTCATTTTAAACAACTTTAATGTGAAACATTTATTTTATTTAAATAAAAACTTTTTGATATTTACGTCATTTTAAACAACTTTAATGTGAAACATTTATTTTATTTAAATAAAAACTTTTTGATATTTAAGTCATTTTTAAAAAACTTTAATGTGAAACATTTATTTTATTTAAATAAAAACTTTTAGATATTTACGTCATTTTAAGCAACTTTAATGTGAAACATTTATTTTATTTAAATAAAAACTTTTTGGTATTTACGTCATTTTAAACAACTTTAATGTGAAACATTTATTTTATTTAAATAAAAACTTTTAGATATTTACGTCATTTTTAAAAAACTTTAATGTGAAACATTTATTTTATTTAAATAAAAACTTTTAGATGTTTACGTCATTTTAAGCAACTTTAATGTGAAACATTTATTTTATTTAAATAAAAACTTTTTGATATTTACGTCATTTTAAACAACTTTAATGTGAAACATTTATTTTATTTAAATAAAAACTTTTTGATATTTACGTCATTTTAAACAACTTTAATTTGAAACATTTATTTTATTTAAATAAAAACTTTTAGATATTTACGTCATTTTAAACAACTTTAATGTGAAACATTTATTTTATTTAAATAAAAACTTTTAGATATTTACGTCATTTTAAGCAACTTTAATGTGAAACATTTATTTTATTTAAATAAAAACTTTTTGATATTTACGTCATTTTAAACAACTTTAATGTGAAACATTTATTTTATTTAAATAAAAACTTTTAGATATTTACGTCATTTTAAGCAACTTTAATGTGAAACATTTATTTTATTTAAAAAAAAAACTTTTTGATATTTACGTCATTTTAAAAAAAAACTTTACTCCCCATTCAGTTCAAAGACGAAACACGTCTTATACCTAGAATCGAAACTTAATTCTTAAGATTATACCCATAGTCGAAATTATGTGACCACCTTTACAAAGAGCTAACACCCTAAATGTTCAAATAAAAACAAATTAAGGTAGCTCAGTTAAAAATAATACTCAAAATTGGAAATTAGAATGTAAAACTTTTAGAATGATTTGAGAGCTGTCTTTAAAGTTTTGTTCATTCAAACCTTAGACTGTTATCTCTTTCTAAAGGTGGTCACCCAATTTCGACTATGGGTATAATATTAAGAATTTTATCCTTGAAATTAAGGGATATCACCTTATTTTTAGTAATTTTAGTAATTTTAATAATTTTAGTAGTCTAAAAAAACCCTGTAATTTTTAAAAAAATAAAATAAATACTTTATATTAACATAAATTTAGTAATAAATGAATAATTTATATTAACATTCATTTAGTTATTAATGATGACATTGTATTAATATTCATTTAGTAATTAATAAATACTTTATACTGACTTTCATTTATTAATTGATAAATACTATACTAATATTATTTTTTAACATAAATAGGTCACAAATAAGTAGATAAAGCAAAATAAATTGTTTTTGACTAATTTCCTAGCGGTATTTCCTTTAAAATTATTTATGTCGCTAATAGTAATGATTAGCAAGATCAGTTAACGCCAAGTTTAGTAAACTTCGCAATTTGGCCAATTAATGTCGGCTCTTAATGCTGGGCGCTGTTGATCCACACCTTGTCTAGAACTTCCCACTTCCGCTCAAATAAATGCAATTCTAGGAAACATTAATATCTCTGAGCACACAAAAATAAAATGAATTCCTGACTATCAACGCGATGTCTAAAAATAGAAAATGTTTCGTGTTATTACCGGGAATTTTTGTAGAATTTATAATCGGGAGATTGTTTCGTCTATTAATATTATTTCTTCTTCTTTTTCTTCTTGTCTCTCTTACCCCCCCCCCCTCTCTCTCTCTCTCTCGCTCTCTCTCTCTCTCTCTCTCTCTCCCTCATATATATATATATATATCTATATATATATATATATATATATATATATATATATATATATATATATATATATATATATATATATATAACTTAATATTTATTTATAAATATGTTACTAAGCCCCTTTAAGTAATTAAAGTTGAGCACTCTCGGGGATGTTAAAAATAGACTGTCAAAAAGCTCTAATGCAAAGTTCCGAATACGTTCGTCGAACACTCTCGACTAGTCTTCTATCTGTGCCCGCTTCTAGGTACATATAGATCTTAATTTCCCTTAATTATGTGACAGTTTCCGTTGGCCGAGTCGATATGGCGACTACTTGCAGATGCTAGGCTGATTCTGTGAACCGGGTTCGCGCCTCCCTTTCCTGCACAGATGAGAGCAATAAGCTTGAAACGCTAGCGTCTGTAAATATTAATATATATATATATATATATATATATATATATATATATATATATATATATATATATATATATATATATATACAAACGCGGCACTGACATAACTATGTTTCCATCTGTAGTTATTAAAAATTAAGATCTCCTAAGGTGAAAAGTTTGTCTTTTCATTTTGTTGTTCATAATGTAAAGAGAAAGAAAGAAAGAAGAAGAAGAAGAAGAAGAAGAAGAAGAAGAAAAACTTTAGATTCAAAACTGAAAGGTCACATGATCAAATTTACAAAATAATATTTAAGTAAACCGTTCGTATGTTTTTAGTTAAAAAAGGGTTAAGCAAATGACTTATTTTTAGCATTGGCTTCGTATAAGGTCAGACAATATGTCAAAAAAGGGAGAGGCCGGATGTAGAAAATCATATGAGTGTGAGGTAATGATATGCTAGCATATACTAAAGAAGAAAGGGGGGTTAAGGGAAAGAGAGGAGGCTTTATCATAATGTTTAGACATGGCTTAATTTTTTTATTATTATTATTCTATGCGGTTTGTGCAATTTCCGAAGAATTAAAATACTAGGATTTGTTTTCCATAAGTTTGTATAGAAATAAAATGAAATAAAATTAAATTTGATAGTAATTATTAGGTAAAAATGGCCGTCGCTATATAAATTAAGAAAAGACACTTTTAAGAACTATAGTTCTTTAAAGTGTCTTATCTTAATTTTTTAAAGTATTTTTCGTTGATTGTGATTGAAAGATAAAAGCATTAAGTTAATATCTAAAAGGAAACAAATGTATATTTAAGTGTGGAAAAAAATTTAGAATGAAAAATGTTATCAAAACGGCTAAAAAAAGCGAAAAATCAGTTAAAACTGTAGGTTCAATAAAACATGTTTTAAATTCGTTGGAAAGGTAAATATCAGTTTTCTGGAACTGTTTCAAAGATAATTATTAAATTAAAGTCTTAAGAGAGTGAATTACAAAAGAATGCACCTCTTTTTTGACTAAAAATGCTTAATTATAAAAAAAGTGAAAGTTAGGTTCCGGACATTTTTTCGCTGTGTTGTAATTGTAAATAGAAAATATGGCTACAAAATCTCAAAGTATGGAAGACTCAAATTGCAGTAATAGTTTTTTTTAATTTTATTTTTACGTTACGAACTGCATCAATTTTATTAATTATTTTTACATCATGCTTGATTAAAATCTTGAACAATTACATTACTCGATTTAGTCTTTAAGAATTAATGTCATTTTAAATTACATTAATTCTTGAAGAATAAATTACTAATTTATTGTTACAAAACATGTAAGAATTTCTTACATGTGTCGTAACGATAAATTACATTAATTCTTTTAAAATAAAGCTAAAAGAGTATTTTTTAATTTTAAGTGTAAAAATGTAAATTAAAGTCAATGACTGCACTGACAATATTCATCGAAAAAAAGTTAAAACATTAAAAAGCATTTATTGATAAATAAATAGAATTCAATTTTGAAAGAAAATGTCATATTTGAATTCTATTTATTTATTAATAAATAAATGTTTTAAACTTTTTAAATAATATTTATTAATGAAAAAATAGCAAAACAAATACAAACTTACGTTTCATCTTTCCAAATAACTGACGATGAATTGTGAAATTATAACGAAATTGTTGAATCTCTGAAAATAAAATTTTGAAGACGGTGTGGAGGGAGTGAGTGGGTGTTGGTGAGCTAATCCCGCCTGTTTATTACAAAACAGAGCTACCATACCTCTCCAAGTCAATCGTTAGTAGAAATTATCCAAATTTTTAAAACCTTTTTTCGTTATGATCCTGATTCTCATATTTTTCAATTTTTTTTTATTTTCAAGATTATAAAAACCAGTTTTACGTTGATGATGACACGTTCATGTATGAAAGGGAAATATAATTACATTGCATTTTATATTTTCCCAGAAACCCTTATCATAATTTTTTTTTTTTTGCAATGATATTATTTTTTGGTGAAAATATTGATTTAGGGACCTTTTTCGTAATATATACGAAATCATTTTAAAAAAAATTAATTTAAAACATCTACAGTGCTTTATTTTCATTTAAAAAAATTAAAAAATTCATGCATTTTTTTTATCAATACATAAAAATATAACTTTAGTTTAAAAAAAATAATACATTTTCGCTAAGATTTAAAAATAATAATAATGGTAATATAATGATATTACGTGATCGTTCATTAATAAATACTGAAAATGTCATTAAAATTCGTTGATTTCCTGAATTTTGGGTTAATTTTTAAGTGACGGGAGGGTCAAAATGTTTTCAATTTTGGGGATCGGCCATTGATTTTGCACGTCCATAGTAATTATTAAAGGAAATAACAACAACAAAAACAACAACAACAACAACAACAGTAGCAGCAACAGCAGCAGCAGCAGCAGCAGCAGCAACAACAACAACAACAATAATAATAATAATAATAATAATAACTAGCGGGACCCGTGTAAATTACACGAAATGATGTTTGTAATAGCATACAAAGATTCGGAAGGTCGTTGCTTTTGATGTAAGCATGACACACAAAATCACACACGATATTGTATTAATATGTGTCTTCCCGGTCGTCCCCTCCTTACCTCTCTTCGCCTTCCCCTCGAAATGTAGAAACAAAATCTTAGAGGTTGGTTGGGATCGAACTATAAACCAGTCGGGCCGAAGTCAAAAATACTACGTCGCTAACCGTTGCGCCAAATTAGGCGATTGAATGTTTTTCAAAATCTAGGTGCGGCACGCATGCGCAGTGCTTTTGCCGGAAGCGTGGCACACGAACACACACGCTATCGTATTAATATATAGATAATAATAATAATAATAATAATAATAATAATAATAATAATAATAATAATAATAATAATAATAATAATAATAATACGACAGAATCCCTCAAGCATGGATAATTGAATGCTTCAAAAATGTACAAGATATCTGACAGGATTATTAATCTCATTAAGAAAACAATGGGAACACGGAGACTAGAACTGGCAGCTTGAGGACAACACCTGACTGAGATAAAAATATAGAGAAGCATCTTCCAAGGAGACTCCCTATTATCACTACTATTTATCATAGCCATGATGCCACTCAACTCCATACTCAAGAAATGTGATGCTTGATACAAGTTTACAGACAGAGAACAAAGAATAAACCATCTCATGTACATGGACGATCTGAAGATATTTGCAAAAACAAAAAGGAACTGGAACAGCTGATAAATACGACCGGGACTTTCAAATTGAATTTGGAATGGAAAAGTGCACTGCTAGAGATGAAAGGGGGGAAACTAGAGACAAAAGAGGGGCATGGAACTGCCGAACCAAGAGGAGATGAAGGTGCTAGGCGATCAAAATAGCTATAAATATTTGGGAGTTCTGGAAGCAGACACCATAAAATCTACAGAAATGAAAGAGAAGATTGGAAAAGAATACCTGAGAAGAATAAGGAAACTCTTAGAAACGAAATTATATAGAAGAAACCTAGTAAAAGGAATAAACACCTGGGCAGTGTCACTAATAAGATACTCTGGACCATTCATAGGCTGGACTAAAGAACTTAGGCACCTTGATAAGAAGACTAGAAAATTACTGACCATGCACAACACACTACACCCAAAACACAATGCGAAAAAACTTTACAAAGGGGAAGAGGACTGGTGAGTATAGAAGGCTGTGTGGAAGACACAAAAAGAGAGCTGGAGAAATACATAACCTAAAACACAGAAAGGCTTATCACCACACGCAGCAAGAGACAGCGTCCCAATGAAAAACTCGAGAAGCACCAAAACCAGAAACAAAAAGGCAAGACAAGTAAAGTGGGAAGAAAAACAGCTACATGGACGTTTCATAAGAATGACAAGAGAAGAGACACAACAACAATACTGGGCATGGCTAAGAAAAGGACACTTGAACAGAGAAACAGAATCTCTACTGACAGCTACACAGAACAATGCGATAAAAACTAACTACATTAATGCTAAAATAGATAAAACCCAGGAAAGCAGTAAATGTAGACTGTGTAGACAAAGAGACGAAAAAGTAAATCACATAATAAGTGAATGCAACAAACTAGCTCAAAAAGAATATAAGAACAGACACGACTGCATGGGGAAAACAGTACACTGGGAACTATGCAAACGACTGCATAAAAATCGTACATATTTCTAGACAGGGTGTCTTGGTCCAATCGTAAAACGCTGGACTATAGACATCAGTATCGAAGGTTCGATCCTTGTCTAAGTTAGCTATGCTGATGACGGCTGTGAGCCAGAAACACGTGTCCATGGATTATTTTTATGTACGTATAAAATAAATTTTAAAAATATATATATTACATATATTAGAAAAATACCCGTCCTAGAACAGGTAAAATGAATTCGCTTAACACAACAGTTTGGCACCACTTGTATGTCACCTTACAAATATTAAAATCTAGATATAATGATATTAAACCTTATGCTTAGAATCCTTATTCCAATTTTGATCAAAATCTATTACATGATTTTGATTCTAGAACAAGTTTTTAATTTAAGGCTTAAGTTTAAAGAAGAATAAATTGAAAGTCGGGGAATCTTGCTTATTTGCTGTTCAATGCAAATCTGAAATAGTTAAATTTTTAAATGGGAAGTTGTGCCCTAAGAACCCTTTAAAATACTCCAAAGTACCTGGTTTTTTCGGGATATTTATTAATTGATGTCTAATACTTATTGTTAAAATTTCACAAAAATCGGAGGTATCTGAATTTTCACGAAGGGCTTTCATCCCCTCTCTGTTGTTTTTTTGCATAAAAATAAATTAGCTAAATATATCTCACATTACCCACCTTATGCTTCGCAGCTGCGTTCCAATATTGATAATGATCGGTTAATTAGTTTAGGCGTGAATGCTGTACATAGAAATATATCAACATATGCACATACGTAAGTTTATATAAATGAAGATATGCAAATGATGGTTATCGTTAACGAAATACGAATCAAACGGAAAGGAAAGCATCGCAATGAAAACGCCACGTAAAAATATCAGATGTGAAGTTGCTTCTAAAAATGGTCGATTTACTTTTATGAAAACATCTATTATATAAAGGGCAAAGGACTGTCCGAAACACTAAAATTATATCAACACTTAAAATTAACATACGGTTGGTTCAGCCATTACATGACTGAGATCTACTTTCTTTTGTATTTACATGCAATCTCTTGCATAGTGATAAGTTGTGGTTCGGTTGGCTAAAATAGGCATGCGCACCTTTCAACGACTTCTGCCCAGCTGGATTTCGGCGCTTTATTCAAACAGTTTCTGAACAGACGCTGTGGAGACCAGACACTAACAAAAAATCTTCTCGCTCCTTGCTAGGAAGCGGCAGGACGAGATGTAACTCCAGAACTCAATTCCCTGTTCATAACTAAAGCCTGCCTGCCGAACAAATTTGCCTTACATTCCTGTGTTAATGAAACTGATTTAATTGTAGAGAAGATGTTGGTATTTTTATAGGGAAGTCTGGTGACTCTTTTCTTCACTTCAAGCCAGCTCATTCAGATAGATAAAGACACGGCCATCTATACAAAATGGCGACCTCCAGTCTCCTGCAAGCGACTCATAACACCAACTCCCAACTCTATATTATTAGGTCATTACAAAAATAATAGCCGCCTGAAGTGCCAGATTTTTCAAAGTCATTTTAACACAGAATTTGTGGTTTATTTCTGGTAAATTTTAACATATATAATAATTAATGTGTTCTTAATAATAATTTGTGACTTGTTTTCAGATAGAAAGTATTTTTGAAGCATAGAAGAACCTCAATGATGAACATGCCAAAACATGACCTTGGCCTTCTTATATTGCGTGAGTTCAAACTTGGGCACAATGCCTCCGAAACTTCTGCCAATAGAAATAGGGCAGGGGGAGATGGATCTACAAGCGATCAGACAGTACGAAGGTGGTTCCAGAAATTCCGTAGTGGAGATGGGAGCCTTAAAGATGAAAAAGGTCGAGGACGGCTGTGTAATCTTGACTATATGACAATTGCAAGCACTTGTTGAGCAAAATCCACGTCAAAGTGGCAAAGAAATGTCTCAGAGACTTTCTGTCAGAACTGCAGCAATTTCACGTCATTTGCAGAGTACTGGAAAGGTGAAAAATGTAATAAATGTATGTTTCTGAAATTGGCCATTATTTTTGTAACGACCTAATATACTCTCTCTCTCTCTCTCTCTCGCTTCTTCCCCTCATCCTCCTTCATCATCTTCTTTTTTCCTTCTTTTCCTTCTCCTTCTTTTTTTCTTCTTCTTTTTCTTCTTCTTTTTCTCCTTCTTCTTTTTCTCCTTCTTCTTTTTCTTCTTCTTTTTCTCCTTCTTTTTCTTCTTCTTTTTCTCCTTCTTCTTTTTCTTCTTCTTCTTCTTTTTCTCCTTCTTCTTTTTCTCCTTCTTTTTCTCCTTCTTCTTCTTGTAACGAGATCTAAATGTACAACCAAACAAATTTATTTTTCCTCCTCAATTCAGACAGAGAACAAAAAAGTGTAAATTCTTGCTTATCTTGATTAACGCGTGGCAGACCATCGATATCCGATGACGTTAATGGTAAGTTTTGGAGAATTATCAAGTTTTACTCAAAGACAGTTGGTAATTAGCATTTTTTAAATAGCAACGCTGACTCCTCCCTCCACACCCCAGTGGGTAAGAACATTTTTAGAGGGTGGCGCTGCGGGCGGTGAGAACGGTAATCTCTTTCTGGAAATGTTTAGAATTCTTGAAAATATTACAATAAATGTCTCCCCAAAACTTACTGACAAATAAAACTACTCAGTCTAAGAAAAGTTCGACCTCTATCCTCTAAAATTCCGGGTTTGGGATA
This sequence comes from Sepiola atlantica, assembly GCA_963556195.1. Taxonomy (NCBI): domain Eukaryota; kingdom Metazoa; phylum Mollusca; class Cephalopoda; order Sepiida; family Sepiolidae; genus Sepiola; species Sepiola atlantica. The sequence goes on along the minus strand of OY744551.1, from coordinate 16,493,060 downwards.
TTTTGTAGAAGTGCCCCATCCAAAAAGAAAAAAAGTATTACTTACTCGAGAGGACGGAATCCATTCGGGTCATTGAGTATTTGCATAAAATGATCGTTTTCCCGTATATTTCTGCCTCCACATAAACTTGCACATTCCGTGATGTCCACTCTTCCACGATGCGTTCCTCAGTGGCGTTTACGGATGCCAGAAAGATTCAATGGTTTTGAGTGTTGTCCCCAGAGACCGAGTTCTGGAAATTGGTTGTATGCTTAACAGTTTGGTGAAAGTAATGCATTCTTACCATGCTTCAATTCCGTTATGATGGAACCAGAAACCATGCACGCAGGAATAGTTTCGTGGAGGATTGTTATTGTTTTGTCCAGCAAAAACTCCGCCAGCATTGGTTATTGCGGTAAAAAAGAAGAGTTTCATCAATCCCAACGTGGAAATGTAGATCTCCGCCAAAAGTGGGTGTTGTTTATCTTCCTTTCACAGCGGGTAGATGTGACAACAGGGCGGGAAAGTGGCTGTTGTTTATTTTCCTTTCACAGCGGGAAGATGTGACAACATGGCGGGAAAGTGGGTGTTGTTTATTTTCCTTTCACAGCGGGAAGATGTGACAACAGGGCGGGAAAGTGGGTGTTGTTTATTTTCCTTTCACAGCGGGAAGATGTGACAACATGGCGGGAAAGTGGGTGTTGTTTATTTTCCTTTCACAGCGGGAAGATGTGACAACAGGGCGGGAAAGTGGGTGTTGTTTATTTTCCTTTCACAGCGGGAAGATGTGACAACAGGGCGGGAAAGTGGGTGTTGTTTATTTTCCTTTCACAGCGGGAAGATGTGACAACAGGGCAGGAAAGTAGGTGTTGTTTATTTTCCTTTCACAGCGGGAAGATGTGACAACAGGGCGGGAAAGTGGGTGTTGTTTATTTTCCTTTCACAGCGGGAAGATGTGACAACAGGGCGGGAAAGTGGGTGTTGTTTATTTTCCTTTCACAGCGGGAAGATGTGACAACAGGGCGGGAAAGTGGGATTTTAAACCAGCGCACTCGAGGAAGAGCACTCTAGTGGAACAAAAATTGTCTGGGAAGCCCCGGCGGCATTCCCGGTAAGGGCGCTTCAGGTGATTAGCAATAAATTAACCCCTTCTCAAACGGTGAGAAGGTAAAGCCTGGGAGGGTGGACCTCTTAGAACTTACTAGGACAATACCTCAAACCGACAAAGAACAAGCCACCCTTAAAAATGGCCTAGACTTGGCCGGTCTAATTTTGGTATGAACTTAGCTCCGAAGGTCTGAAGTAGGTGTTTGTAACAAATGCCATGCAAAAACTTCCCAAAGAAAATTATTCCAATCTATAACCGTATGTGATGCGGTTGAAAGCCGACGCAGAAATACGTAAACAGCCGGAAAGGGCCGAATAAAAACGAACCGGTGTCAAAATCAGAACAAGGCGGCTTTTCAACAGAAAAAATAATGAAAGAAAAACACTCACCGTATGTATATTTTTATGACAATCTATCCTCCAAAGACTCAGAGTTGTCGTCTGCTTCTTGAGCCTTCTGATGTGCCAGTACCAGTTAACTGCTTCGACCAACAATAATAAAAAAAATACAACAATCATTCTAAACACCAGTTTGGATTTTTGCAACCAGGAGCTCTTTCGCAAACCAATTTCCTGAAGGCACCCGCGATAATAACATCTCCATCTACTCGAAGACGTTGACAGTTGCATTTGATGAGTGTTACGTTAATTGTGACTAATTCCATGAGTTTAGAAAAAGAGAAATGCTTACTCCTTGTCATGAAAAAAAAACCCATAAAAGTGTAAGTATCTATCTGAATTTACCTGACTCCAACCCTTTTATTACTAAGGATCGGAGTAGATTGAAGGGCAGGGAGACTAGTATTGTCTTGTATGAGTCCCAATTAAAACTCTTCACTGACGTCACTCCAGAATTAGAAATGAGACTTCATCCTTTTTCTCATCACTGTATACCTTCTCTTAATTGCTGTATTAAGCCGTGTCTCAATATTTACCTGATGTCAACCCTTTCCTTACTAAGGATCACGGTAGATTGAAGGGCAGGGAGACTAGTACTGTCTTGTATGGGCCCCCATTAAAACTTTTCACTTATGTCACTCCAGAATTAGAAATGAGACTTCATCCTCTTCTCATGACTGTATATTTTTACTTAATTGCTGATTTCAGCTTTCTCTCAATATTTACCTGATTTCAACCCTTTCCTTATTAAGGATCAGGGTAGATTGATTAGAAGGGACACTACTACTTGTCTTATATGGGCCCACATTAAATTTCGTAACTGACGTCACTCCAGAATTAGAAATCAGACTCCATCTTCTTTCTCATCACTGTATATTTTTACTTAATTGCTGATTTCAGCCGTGTCTCAATATTTACCTGGTGTCAACCCTTTCCCTATTAAGGAGCAGGGTGGATTGAAGGGCAGGGAGACTAGTACTGTCTTGTATGAACTCTCATTTTCACATATTTGTCACATGGTTCTTGAAGCTATTGATTGATTCTGCATTCATTGCTTTCCTGTGAAGTCTGTTTAAATAAAGGGATTAATACTTAGACTGTGTGACTCGCAGGGCTTCTTTTTTTTTTGCAAAACCTATTTTTCATTAGTGGCGTTGCTCTTCTCCAAAATGTCGCAGGGTTGTTGGCAACCTTCACGTGGTCTTCCTGTGAGTGTTACGATGTCTTTTTTGCAGAATGTATAAATTAAGGTTCGTCTTCATCGGCTCAAATATCTCACACAAAGTCAGAGAATTATTTTAATTGAAGATTTATTAAACAGAATGGACAATCACAAGAAACCAAAGAGACAATAGATGCACTTTAATACACTGGTTACTGCGTAAGTGAATTAGAGAAGGAGATAGATAGACAGACAGACAGACGGCTTGTGCTGCATCTATTTAATTTATATAGTACGGCCACGCCCACGCCCACGCCCACGCCCACGCCCACGCCCACGCCCACGCCCACGCCCACGCCCACGCCCACGCCCACGCCCACGCCCACGCCCACGCCCACTCTCATTTGGGCTTGTTGGAGTACGGCAACGTGTTTAGCCGAAAAGCGAAAGAATCTCCTTCTCTAGAAGTCACGTGATTTCGCCAACTTCCGTTGACCCCTAATCTGTCAATCATTCTATCTATTTAAACTTGCAGCCCCATTATGTAACATGAGTACCTGATTAATGAACCGTGGATTAAATAAAGGTGTTTCTCTTCGAAATCCCGTACACATTCCCGAGTTCAACAGAAAGATTCCCGAGTTCGACAAGATACACCTGAAGAAAGTCGAGACGTTGTGAGAATAACACCCAAGATGAGAAACATGACTGCGTAAAGCCATGATCAAGGCTTTAAATAAACTAGATTTTAATCGTACATTTTCCGTTCCTTCTGCGTTTATCCTAATGATTTTTCCATCCAGATTTGGTTGATTGTGAGAGTTATACTCTGATCGATGAGTCGCATCATCTGTCGCCCTAATCATAGATACATTCCAATATTTAGTTCGACCTTCTTGCTTCATTTTTCGAATCGTAATAAAGTTTACAGTCCAATTTACATTATTTATATGTGTTAAATATAGGAGCCATGTTTTAGCGGATCATGGGCGCCGGAGGGGAGTCACATGACTTCCGATGGGACCCCGCTCATTCGCTCTTAGCTGGTGAGATTTCAACAAGGAAAGACGCGTCTGACTACTGTCCCCAATGTGGACAGGGTTGCCGTCTGTCTATCGTCCTCTCTCTCTCACTCTCTCACTCTCTCACTCTCTCTCTCTCTCACACACACACACACACACATACATACATACATACATACACACACACCCACACACACACATACATACATACACACACACATACATACATACATACATACACACACACACACATACATACATACATACACACACACACATACATACATACATACATACACACACACACACACACACACACACACACACATACATGTGAGTATACGAGAGTGGCATGTCGCTGTGACTGTTCTTCTCTATTTAAAATAAATATAATGGACATTTTTTAACATTTTCGTCCGCGTGGTTTTGTGTCGCCAGACGATCAGCAGCCTGGGTTCACAACGACGACACGGGCGTGTGGAGGATTTGTACATGCTCGATTGGTGAAAATATAACACATGTTTCGAACTGTTTTCCTCACCTTGATTGTTATATTCACAGTGTTTCGGTTGTTGTACTCTCCAGCCTTCTTCTGGTTCCCTTTGACATAGTCTACAACCTTCTGCAAATTTCACGTTCTGTTCCTTTCAGATATCTTCTATCGAGAGAATTCTGAAGATTAGTACAACTGTAAACACTTTGTGAGCATAACAAAACCATAACGAGGATAGTAGTCCGAAACGGAATAAAAATGACTACCAGAAGAGGAGCAGAAACTCGCTATAAAGATGTGGCACAAGGCCGAAAGATTGGGGCAAGCCTGTTTCTCCGAAGAGGCACTCTGGCTGGTACAAAAATAAAACGTGCACAGACCCATCGGCATTATTCGTTCATGCAATCCGCAATAAACCAACCCTTTTCTTAAAGAAGTAGGTAATGCCTGTAAGCGTGCACCTGTTAGCATTGAGTCGAACCATATCTTATTTCGACAAAGACGGATCTGATGGTCCAAGTCAGCCCCTAGGTTACCAGAATGATACCAAAGGGAACCCCAGCTGGTATGAAAATGATAGCTCGATGATTTTTTTTTTGTTTTCCGTTTCTGGAACCCGGTTTTCATTTTGTGTTGTTACTTTTTATGATTCATTACTGTATTTTATTGAAACAGTATTGTTGTCCGCCATGAGCGATTTCTAACATTTTAAAAACCTTTTATTCACCTCAAACAAGGGGTCATGTTGCCACTGAGATGTAAGGGGCTGCTGTCAATGAAGAGCCAGATTTATAGGGTGCATCCTAAGTGATGAATTCCTCACTTAGAATGCACCCTATAAATCTGGCGAGATGTTTGTTTACATTACATTTAAATTTCTGCATGTTGGTACAGTTAGAGAAACAAGGAGCAGGGAGAGAGTTTCAAAGGCTGAGACCTCGAGGAAAGAAGCTATTAGAGTAGAAAGCTCTCCGCTATCTGGAGACCTCCACTGTGAATGGATAGGATTTTGCTGCTTGTCAGGTTGGTCGAATGTATTTACGTCGACGGCGCACCAGAACAGCAAATTACGTCGACGGTGCACCAGAACAGCAAATTACGTCGACTGCGCACGAGAACAGCAAATTACGTCGACGGTGCACCAGAACAGCAAATTACGTCGACGGCAAACCAGAACAGCAAATTACGCCGCCGGCGCACCAGAACAGCAAATTACGTCGACTGCGCACCAGAACAGCAAATTACGTCAACGGCGCACCAGAACAGCAAATTACGTCGACGGCGCACCAGAACAGCAAATTACGTCGACGGTGCACCAGAACAGCAAATTACGTCGACGGCGCACCAGAACAGCAAATTACGTCAACGGCGCACCAGAACAGCAAATTACGTCGACGGCGCACCAGAACAGCAAATTCATCAGAGCACATTCCATTGTAGTACTTGTAAAACAAGCAGAGGGATGCAACATTGCGGCGATGGGACCTGTCCCATCGCTGGAGCTTGGTAGACAGTGGGGGACCTATTAGATTACAAACTCTTTTGTTGACCCTGTCTAATAGGGAGAGACTAGAAGTTGATGCACCAGCTCAGATGTGACAACAATACTCCATGCATGGGCGGATGGTGGCTTTGTGGAGATATAGGATATGATGGAATTTTCTACCAGAAATTGTGTAACCTCCTATATTCTGTATTATATTTATATATTTTGTATCCTATTTTATATTTACATATTTTGTATCCTGTATCATATTTTGATATTATGTTATGGCCGGGGGTGGAAGTTATCAATGGCGGGAGATTCAAAAGAGAACTATGGATTTTGGATTTTAACCACAGTCGCGGAGGATGCCGGAAAATGGTTTTGCGATTATGAATCCCCCAACCATAGGTAGTGTGATAGATGCCTTTATAACTGCATGTTATCACACCGTTAGGCTTCCACCATCGGACCACGCGTAGATTAAATAAAACAGTTAAGACAAACAAAGAGAAATGAAGAAAATATTATTTAAACTTACCTTAAAGAAAGCGAAGGAAGCAGTAAGCTATACAACATATACGAATAGGCCTTTTATAATGGTTAATAAAAAGGAAAACATTTCCACCAACAAAACAATTTATTTATTTAATATTTTATAAGCGATATATATGTGCGCGCGCGATGAATGTCTTTTTGTGTGTATAATGCAATATGTGTTGAAGAAACACGAGTTCGTTTGGATTGAAAGATTAATTCTTGATTGTGTGTAGAATGCAATATGTGTTGAAGAAACACGAGTTCGTTCGGATTGAAAGATTAATTCTTGAATTGAAAAGGGTTACCTTTCTCTTCCTCCCCCACACAGCTCGTTCGAGCTGGTGGGTGGGTGGGGGTCGTTTGTCGGCAAGCGTTTCTTTGTGTGCGTTCGAGGGAAAAAAGAGGATGAGGAAGGGAACTCGTGTTCTTTTATTGACCCCCAACTCACGCGTGGTCAAGTTGGTTAGTCAGTATCCTATTGGCCGAAATCCCCTGGCCAACGTGATTCTGCGAGATTTCACGAGTTTCTCCACTTCAGCGACGAAGTAATGTGTATTCTGCCTATTCCTTTTTTGTCAACACATCTCATGTTTCTATTTGCGTACGAACAGACAAACTTGAAAAACACCATAACTTTTTAATAGTAAAGAGGTGACAAAATTAATCGACTTCAGTTTGATGAGCTCCGCCTAAAATGTTGACTTTACCCTCGCGTTCGCCAACAATTTGCCTTCAGTTTTTTTTTGTTTGAAAACGGCAGCCATTATTGTTTTCTGGCCTCTTTTTAGGTTAAATTGCACAGTTGATGCGTGTTGTTCAGATTCGATTTCAGTTCCACGTGGGGGTTACTTTTTTGTGGCTGTTTTGTCTCCCCCACCTCAATTTGTGACAACCTCGAAGTCTGTCAAGTTTATTTAGCTGCTTTGTTGTTGTTGGTTTTTGTTGTTTTTGTCTTTTTTACCAGTTGATATTTTCGTGTTGTCAGGCGGTCACAACTGAGATTATTCGAAAGACGAAAGAAAGTAAAGTTTAAACGAAGAGAAGATGAAAGAAATGATGGAAGAAAAGGGAGACAGAAAGTAAAGTTTAAAGGAGGAGAAGATGAAAGAAAAGATGAAAGAAAAGGGAGACAGAAAGTAAAGTTTAAAGGAAGAGAAGATGAAAGAAAAGATGAAAGAAAAGGGAGACAGAAAGTAAAGTTTAAAGGAAGAGAAGATGAAAGAAAAGATGAAAGAAAAGGGAAACAGAAAGTAAAGTTTAAAGGAAGAGAAGATGAAAGAAAAGATGAAAGAAAAGAGAGACAGAAAGTAAAGTTTAAAGGAAGAGAAGATGAAAGAAAAGATGAAAGAAAGGGAGACAGAAAGTAAAGTTTAAAGGAAGAGATGATGAAAGAAAAGATGAAAGAAAAGAGAGACAGAAAGTAAAGTTTAAAAGAGGAGAAGATGAAAGAAAAGATGAAAGAAAAGGGAGACAGAAAGTAAAGTTTAAAGGAAGAGAAGATGAAAGAAAAGATGAAAGAAAAGAGAGACAGAAAGTAAAGTTTAAAGGAAGAGAAGATGAAAGAAAAGATGAAAGAAAAGAGAGACAGAAAGTAAAGTTTAACGGAAGAGAAAATGAAAGAAAAGATGAAAGAAAGGGAGACAGAAAGTAAAGTTTAAAGGAAGAGATGATGAAAGAAAAGATGAAAGAAAAGAGAGACAGAAAGTAAAGTTTAAAAGAAGAGAAGATGAAAGAAAAGATGAAAGAAAAGAGAGACAGAAAGTAAAGTTTAAAGGAAGAGAAGATGAAAGAAAAGATGAAAGAAAAGATGAAAGAAAAGGGAAACAGAAAGTAAAGTTTAAAGGAAGAGAAGATGAAAGAAAAGATGAAAGAAAAGGGAGACAGAAAGTAAAGTTTAAAGAAAGAGAAGATGAAAGAAAAGATAAAAGAAGAGGGAGACAGAAAGTAAAGTTTAAAGGAAGAGAAGATGAAAGAAAAGATGAAAGAAAAGGGAGACAGAAAGTAAAGTTTAAAGGAAGAGAAGATGAAAGAAAAGATGAAAGAAGAGGGAGACAGAAAGTAAAGTTTAAAGGAAGAGAAGATGAAAGAAAAGATGAAAGAAAAGGGAGACAGAAAGTAAAGTTTAAAGGAAGAGAAGATGAAAGAAAAGATGAAAGAAGAGGGAGACAGAAAGTAAAGTTTAAAGGAAGAGAAGATGAAAGAAAAGATGAAAGAAGAGGGAGACAGAAAGTAAAGTTTAAAGGAAGAGAAGATGAGAGAAAAGATGAAAGAAGAGGGAGACAGAAAGTAAAGTTTAAAAGAAGGGAAGATGAAAGAAAAGATGAAAGAAAAGGGAGACAGAAAGTAAAGTTTAAAGGAAGAGAAGATTAAAGAAAAGATGAAAGAAAAGGGAGACAGAAAGTAAAGTTTAAAGGAAGAGAAGATGAAAGAAAAGATGAAAGAAAGAAAGTTTAAAGGAAGAGAAGATGAAAGAAAAGATGGAAGAAAAGGGAGACAGAAAGTAAAGTTTAAAGGAAGAGAAGATGAAAGTAACGATGAAAGAAAAGGGAGACAGAAGGTAAAGTTTAAAAGAAGAGAAGATGAAAGAAAAGGGAGACAGAAAGAAAGTTTAAAGGAAGAGAAGATGAAAGAAAAGGGAGACAGAAAGAAAGTTTAAAGGAAGAGAAGATGAAAGAAAAGATGGAAGAAGAGGGAGACAGAAAGTAAAGTTTAAAGGAAGAGAAGATGAAAGAAAAGATGAAAGAAAAGGGAGACAGAAGGTAAAGTTTAAAAGAAGAGAAGATGAAAGAAAAGATGAAAGAAAAGGGAGACAGAAAGTAAAGTTTAAAGGAAGAGAAGATGAAAGAAAAGATGAAAGAAGAGGGAGACAGAAAGTAAAGTTTAAAGGAAGAGAAGATGAAAGAAAAGATGAAAGAAGAGGGAGACAGAAAGTAAAGTTTAAAGGAAGAGAAGATGAAAGAAACGATGAAAGAAAAGGGAGACAGAAAGTAAAGTTTAAAGGAAGAGAAGATGAAAGAAAAGATGAAAGAAAAGGGAGACAGAAAGTAAAGTTTAAAGGAAGAGAAGATGAAAGAAAAGATGAAAGAAGAGGGAGACAGAAAGTAAAGTTTAAAGGAAGAGATGATGAAAGAAAAGATGAAAGAAAAGGGAGACAGAAAGTAAAGTTTAAAGGAAGAGAAGATGAAAGAAAAGATGAAAGAAAAGGGAGACAGAAAGTAAAGTTTAAAGGAAGAGAAGATGAAAGAAAAGGGAGACAGAAAGAAAGTTTAAAGGAAGAGAAGATGAAAGAAAAGATGGAAGAAAAGGGAGACAGAAAGTAAAGTTTAAAGGAAGAGAAGATGAAAGAAACGATGAAAGAAAAGGGGGACAGAAAGTAAAGTTTAAAGGAAGAGAAGATGAAAGAAAAGGGAGACAGAAAGAAAGTTTAAAGGAAGAGAAGATGAAAGAAAAGATGGAAGAAAAGGGAGACAGAAAGTAAAGTTTAAAGGAAGAGAAGATGAAAGAAACGATGAAAGAAAAGGGAGACAGAAAGTAAAGTTTAAAGGAAGAGAAGATGAAAGAAACGATGAAAGAAAAGGGGGACAGAAAGTAAAGTTTAAAGGAAGAGAAGATGAAAGAAAAGATGAAAGAAAAGGGAGACAGAAAGTAAAGTTTAAAGGAAGAGAAGATGAAAGAAACGATGAAAGAAAAGGGGGACAGAAAGTAAAGTTTAAAGGAAGAGAAGATGAAAGAAAAGATGAAAGAAAAGGGAGACAGAAAGTAAAGTTTAAAAGAAGAGAAGATGAAAGAAAAGATGAAAGAAAAGGGAGACAGAAAGAGAGACAGAAAAGATGAAAGACGAACAGTAAGAAATAAAAGATGAAAGAAGAAAAGAAATAAAAGATGAAAGAAAAAGATTTAAGGAAAAAAGAAATAAAGAAAAACAGAAAGATTAAAGGGAGGCAAAAAACATGAAAGAAAAAGAGACAAAAGATGAAAAAGAGAAAAACGAAACAAGACAGAGAGAAAAGATGAAAGAAAAGATGAAAGAAAGAAAAAATTAAAAACAGAAAGAGAAAAAAGACGGAAGAAAGAAAGATGAAAGAAGGGAAAAAAGAAACAAAGAAAAACAGAAAAATGAAAGAGAGGCAAAAAGATGAAAGAAAAAAGACAGAAAAGACGAAATGAAAAAGAAAAAAAGAAGAAATAAAAAAAGAAAAAAGAAAGAAAAGATGAAACAACGACATAAATCGGTGGTTGTTAAAGAAATAATCATCATTATTAACATCTGATGTTTTAGAAACAAAAATAAGAAACGAGGAGCGCTGTTGTGTCTATTAATAGAAAAGGAAGAACAATAAGATGATTACGATGATGGTGATGACGATAACGATGACGATGATGATGACGATGATGATGATGACGATGATGATGATGATGATGACGACGACGACGACGACGACGATGATGATGATGATGATGATGATGATTACAATGACGATGACGACGATAATGATGACGATGACGATGACGATGAATAGTGGTTCCTTGCTCCCCATCAAAAATGAAACTGCAGTTTCTTGTCCACTAGATTTTTATTTACTGATGAGTCACCACTTTTTCAAGGCAAAAACCATTCGAGGATAAGGGTTAATGAAATAGAATGATTGTCAGTTGAACGATGAAAAATATTATGAAAGGATTGAAAATGAGAATGAACTAAGTTTGATTACCTATGGGGACGGTTTATAGCAAGTATTTGTTGACATTGGATTTGAAGATGACCATGTTGTTGTCTGCAGGGAATCAGCCCCCCCCCCGTGGTCATTTTACAAAGAATATCTGTTCATGAAAATTCCACCTTACGCTAGACACCCAGAGAAAGAAAGGAAAATTCGTTTCAGTTGTGGTAAACAAACGAGTTCTTGCTGTGGATGTCTTATGAAGAGGGACCAGAGATTGGAGCTCAGTCGAGCACCTTCCATGGAAATAGTGGTAGAGTAGAGGAGAGAGAAAGAGAGCAAGAAAGAGAGAGAGAGAGAGAGAGATTAGCAATGCCTCTTCTTTGAGAAAGAGGCTGTAAGGATCATTCCCTATTAGATTTTGAAATCGGTTTTGTACTCTGTAAAGAGTGTTCTGATCGGCACCCACCCCGACGTAACTCAGTCACTAATACAAAGTTACATGTTCTTCCTAAATTACAAAGTATGCTTCACGGAGAGAACAAATATGTCTGAGACTTAAAAATGGAGCATGCTCGAGGTGATGACTTTAAAGGGATTATACATGTTTTGCGCCGAAAGGAGAAACTCCATATAGCACTTTAATATTCTAGACGCACGTGTTAGGATTCCATCATCAGGACATCATTTTGCATCTCCAAAACAATCAACTTCAGTGCATCTCTGAAACAAATCTCATTTCATTTTTATTTTTGTCCTAGGTTTTTCCAGCTATGTATCCTTATCTAACTGTTAACGAAAGGAATCATCTTTGAAGCGGTAATAGCTGACATGTACACTGTTGAGTGGCAGAAAAGAGGATTACAATTGTACTTATACTTATTTTACAAATACTTTTCTACGCTAGAAAGGCTACTCCTGAGCAAGAACAGATTAGTAAATCATTCGGAGATGCCACACTTCATGTCGTCATCATACAATAAGAAAATGATGAAAGATTTCAGTTTTTCTATAAACATATTTCCTGCAATTGGCAAAGTGTTCTTATATGTCGTGTATAAATACTCTTTAAGATATTTAATAGTTTGTTTTTTTCTCAGACTCTATTCCCTTACCTCACTTTTCTTGTCAGCTTTGGTTGGGGAAAAGTTGAGATCCTCTTACTTAGACTCAAAGTATATTTCGTACTGATATAGCTTTTGAACCGACTTTTTGTTCAGCATCTTCCGGACGTGAATTTCTTACAGGGAGGAAGCAGAGATTAGAGCTCATCTGAATAATGGATGGATTTATAGAAAATTAGACGAAGTCCATTTCTAATCCATAAAACAACTTTATTGTGTCGTCTTCGTAAGTACGTGAAGCAAAAGTTAAGAGGTTAGTATGTCCATAAGTATGGACGAAGACAAAAGTAAAGGAAGTCCATAGATATAATTTCCCATGAGTATTGTTTTACTCCTCTCCAGGAGTTAGGCACAAGGCCAGTTTTTATCTTACTCCCACAAGTAAGATGTGACCCAAGGTCGGGTCGGGAAAGTGGGGTTTGAAAATTGCCTGGGCAGCTCCGTCGACATTCCCCGGTAGGGGCGCCTCAGGCAGTAAGCAATAAACTTACTCCTCCCCAAAGAGAGGAGGCGAAGCCTGGGATGTGGACCTCCTAGAACTGCACAGGACAAACCCATAGACCGGCATAAATCAAGCCCCGAAGGCCAAGACAATACCAGTCTATGGAGTGCAGTATCCATCGGAACAGATACTTTCCCATGAGTAGGGAAGAGAGAATAATTCATAATATAGAATGTTTATACACCGGCAATGGTGTCAGAACGCGTCCATGTGTGTATGTAAGTATGTGTGTATGTAAGTATGTGTGTGAGTTATATTAATTCCACGTGTATGAGGCAGTAGCCATTTTGAATCCTTGACGTCTTGTTGAAGCCGAACCTAGGGACAAAGGCCCGGGAAGATGTTTGTTGCGTCCCCAGAGATGAATCTGGGGAGCTGGTCCGAGCAACTTGAGTGTGGTTGGCAGTGCCTAAGAAAAAGAGTTAGTCCACGCCGTGCAATCTCTTTTATTGTCTCGTCACGTGGTCTGCTCGCATGAGAAATGGTCTCTGATTGAGCAAGCCGGAAGGGAAGTTAAATGCCTGCACTAATCAGCGCCGAGCTTATGAATTAATCGTGACGGCGAGGGGAAACATCATAACAGCATTAGTTTTAGATGTTAATGTTTATTTTTCTTTGGGGGCTTTGGTACGGATTTGCTAAATGATAAAGTTTACAAAATAAATAAATAATGTGTCCACGTTACTCACCCTGTTGCCTAGAATACATATTCCATAATTGTGACAAAGTATCCGGGGCCCCATGGGCATCGGGTACCCTGGTGACGCGCTAATATGCATCTTGGTGGTGATGCTATGCCGACTGAGGGCACTGCGTCGAGAGAAAGTGGAGATATAAAACTAGTATATATTTGACGTAGAAACGAACTTATTCAAACGACAGGAACGGGACGCCAGCTAGTCTCGCGGGGTCGTGTGAGATAGTCAGAATCCATTACCTCTGAAGGCAAGGAAACAGTTGCCAGATGGGAGGTAAAGATTATGGAATTCCATAATCGCAAATTTAATTCTGAAGTATCAATAAAGCGATATTATTCTGGGACGGCTGTTTTAACTTGGCAGAGATTTATTTGGGCCTGTCATCGTTAATTACGGGCCGGTCACAGTGTGACAGAATGAGAAAGCGTTTGTTTTGGCGATAACGCCAGACTAAGAAGATCCCATTTATATTAGGGAGGAGGTGAGGCGCTCGTCCCCACCCTCCTTGAGAGAGGTAAACACACAGGAATTAGGATGGCGGAGAAGGGGTGTGTACGACGATAGACATCTTCAATGAAATAATGTGCGTTTTTCACGCACGACCAGTAGAGTGCCAGTTAGAGTTGGATTGACGACAGAGTTGGACGGAACGCCCCGGCGTGCGCCAAAGTGGCGTGCGTCGAGGAAAACAAACCAGACGAAATTCTCGCCACCGCCTTTGCCTGTTAAGTTGGGACTTAAACAATGACTTGTGTAAAGAATTCGCACACACAGAGAATTAACGAAATAACTTAGAGAAAACACAAACTTTGCTAAAGACATTTACGAGTACGGTAGACATTAATCCAATATAAAATCAATTCTTTTATTTTATTAATAATTACTCTTCTATACAAAAAAAAACCCGACCGAGTTGTTGAACATTGTTCTTTTCCTTTTGTTCAGCTTTGAATGATCTTTTGCCCCCAGAGCCAACCGGTTGCTGTTCGCCCAGTGATCGCTTGCTGATATCAACAGTTTCAACGTGGGAGTGTGTTTGTAGCTGGACGAGACAACAAGATCGGCGACGTCATCATCATCATCGTCGCCATCCCGTCCTAGAGGAATTTGGATCTATATTTTTTATTTCCACTACGACGATCGGCACGAGTGGGGTTCACAATCTTGCACCGCGACCAGGATATCACACCTGTGCGGTTGACGACCATCGGCAGGGAGTGGGATTTACATAATAAGTTTAATAGTTTAGGATTTTACCAAGCACATACATATCATTGACACTCACAGGCGCGCACCTATCCCTTTAAAAATGTATTACTTAATATAACTCAAAATTTGATGTAGAGCCATTTTTCTCTATTACATTTTTTGTATCTTGTTTTAAAAGTTTTTTGGTGGCGGGTGAAAATTTCGGTCGGCGCACTCCCTAAATGATAAAGTTTTGAAAAAATAATGTGCGCATGTTACTCACCTGGTTACCTAGAATATATATTCCAAAATGCATAATGATCCGTTAATTAGTTTAGGAGATTACTCTGTACATAGAAATATATATATATATATATATATATATATATGTTTGTGTTAGAAATTTTTCACCCTAAATGCTACGCAATTTTGCATCATGTAAAAAATATGCATCGATAGAACTTTGCGTAATAGTTCCATGAAACCAATCATCCAATAAGAAAACAGAAAAGAAAACGAATAGTGAATTAATGAGAGTTAATTTTTTAAAGTAATATGCAAATTAGTTATCTTTTTAAAAATCTCTTTTGCATATCAATGACTGAGTATATTAAGAAGTTGTTTTTATTTTTAAATAGAAAAGTGGTCTTTTAATATCAATGTCAGTACGACAAATAACTCAACTTTTTTTTATTATTCAGTGTCATATTCTAACTAGAGCAGATATGTGCAATAATGTGGTATACGCTTGATGGAGAAGGGGAAGACAAGAAACTCAGCGTTGCCCGGGAATAAACTAAAATAAATATAGGTTTCATTATGTTATTAAGTGGATGGGAAAGATAACAAACTCGACGTTGCCCAGGCATAAATTAAAACAAATATTTTTTAGGAAGTGGAGAGGGGGAGAACCCGGTGTTACCCGGGAGCAATAACTTTAAAACTGAATGACTTACATTATTAGTATTTTCAATACATTAAAACAAAAGAGAGGAATGGACTGGACGGAGGTAAAAGAGGGGTGGAGGAGAGGATGTAGAAAAACGGGGAAGGAGGAAGAGAGAAAGATAGAGAGACGGATTGAGAGAGATAGGAGTTTTAATATAAAGATACTACACACACTTTTTAACCTATGGTCCCGGGCAACGCCGGGCAACCCTGCTCGTATAAACTTGAGTTATTTGTTGAGTTTATATACATCATTTCTTATATGCATCATTTCTTATATGCATCATTTCTTATATGCATCAGTTCTTATATGCATCATTTCTTATATGCATCATTTCTTATATGCATCAGTTCTTATATGCATCATTTCTTATATGCATCAGTTCTTATATGCATCATTTCTTATATGCATCATTTCTTATATTCATCAGTTCTTATATTCATCATTTCTTATATGCATCATTTCTTATATGCATCAGTTCTTATATGCATCATTTCTTATATTCGTGAAAACTGTCAATTCGTCACGTTAAAACATTTTCGGCAGGACGGGGCGAGGGGGGGGTCGTGTGAAAAGGACATGGGGTAAATAGTTCTGTTGACCTTTTAGCAAGTGTAGAAGTGGTGGGTGGGTCGGGTGGATGCCAGAACGGTAAGGAGAAAAGTCTTCTTGTGTCTCTGTAGATAAAAATAAGATTCAAAGCCAAATAAACTTTCGAGTGGTGAGGGGTGGGGGAAGAGGCGTAGATAAATGGGTGACGTAGGGGGGGGGATGGGGGTCAAATAAAAATATTCAGTGGAAGATACGCAACAGACAAAGAAAAAAAAAGACTCTTTTCTGTAATTAGCGAGAAAAGAAGGGCAAACTCAAAGCAAAAGGGGAAAAAGTCGGTAAAAAGGAAAACGTTGGCGTAGAAAGAAAAAGTGAAAATTGAAATAAAAACCGGAAAAAGATAGGAAACGTATGAATCCTGAAGGTAAACTTGTAGTTCAGGTGACAGTTAAGTTTTTCGGAAAAACGATATATAGTAGCTCAAAAATTGTATATTTTGTTAAAATTGCTGAATGTATTGCAGTTAATCACTTTTTAAATTAGTAAATGTGTTAGTATTATCGGCTTATTTCCAAAATGGCAACATGTTTCATTGGATTTCATTTGATATACGGTAGTCGAAAAAAAAACGGGAATCTGAGGTACTAATTTAAAAAGTGTTAAAAAGTGCCTTTTCCCCTATTATGTAATATTAAATTGATGTTAACGCCAATACATTCAGCATGTCATAATCTTTATAATTTTTGAGCTAGTGCATATCAACTTTCCGAAAAAATGAACTACACGTTTATCATCCCGAATTTCAACTCAGCTATGGGTAAAATCGCAACTTGTGTTAAACTAATCGTCTATAATATAAAGAAAAGTGTGTGTGTGTGTGTGTGCGTGTCCAGCTGAAAGTCAAAAACCTCAAACAAACTGCCACAAAGTTGGTATATTCTTGATCGACATTGCCCCGGCTGAATAATATCTAAAAAAAATTTTAAATTATTCACTGGGCTAAGTTTCGTCAGGGGAGGAGGGGGTCGTCTGCAATTTTCAATGTTCTTATGTACTAATTTGGAAAGACTCATTCCTCAAGGTATCTATATAAAGAAGAGTTGTATGTGCGTGTGTATGTCAAGAGAGGAATGGGCTGAGTAGAGGACAAAGAGGTGGGTGGGGAGAGGGAGGGGGAGCGGAAGAGGTGAATGATTTACATTATTATTATTTTCAATAGATTAAAACAAGAGAGAAATGGGCTGGGAAGAGGTGAAAGAGGAGTGGGGAAAGGGGTGTGGAAAAACGGGGAAGAGAGAAAGATAGAGGAACGGACTTTACACACACTTTTTAACCTCTTCTATTTTTATTTTTTTATGGCCCTGGCCAACGTCGTGTAGCCCTGCTAGTATACTGCACAGGCCGTAATTATCCGGTCATTGTCTTAATCCGAATTCGGGTCACTCGATTTCGACACTGGCCGTAGTGTCAATTTTATTTAAGCAAAAAATATACATTCACAACAATGTTGTTTGTTTTTTTTAACAAAAATAATAGTCATAAAGTTCATCTTTTGCCCGAATTGTTTTGGGGGAAACAGGGGGGGGGGTCGATAATCATCCAATTTGTCCAAAAACTGTTGGGCTTACCCTACTCGAGACACTCTCACCAAAATACCACATCCAGTCTATGGGTTGATCCTACTTAGATGATCCCACATTTGTTTTAAAAAGATTTTATTTACAAAAAATTCATCGTGGAGAGTGTGACAACATTTACAAATATTCAAAAAGATAGAAAAAAAATGTAGTTTAGTAAAGCCCTCTTAACCCTCTGTTAACTATTAGGTGGACCACTGTTTTCCGGTACTCGCCGTAATGTCAATTATGTGATTTCGTTCAGTGCTGTAATAAAGGGATTTTCCTTCCAAATGAAAGTTTTTGGCAAGCAACAATGTTTTATTTTGAGAAATTAAACTGTTACTTGATCAAACGACAGACTTGCAATGTGACTAACAGAATCGCGACCAAACATAAAAACAACAGGTTAGTTTAATTACTACCTAATTCGTGCTTTTAGTACATTACAAGTTAGTTTAATTACTACCTAATTCGTGCTTTTAGTACATTACAAGTTAGTTTAATTACTACCTAATTCGTGCTTTTAGTACATTACAAGTTAGTTTAATTACTACCTAATTCGTGCTTTTAGTACATTACAAGTTAGTTTAATTACTACCTAATTCATGCTTTTAGTACATTACAAGTTAGTTTAATTACTACCTAATTCGTGCTTTTAGTACATTACAAGCTAGTTTAATTACTACCTAATTCGTGCTTTTAGTACATTACAAGTTAGTTTAATTACTACCTAATTCATGCTTTTAGTACATTACAAGTTAGTTTAATTACTACCTAATTCGTGCTTTTAGTACATTACAAGCTAGTTTAATTACTACCTAATTCGTGCTTTTAGTACATTACAAGTTAGTTTAATTACTACCTAATTCGTGCTTTTAGTACATTACAAGCTAGTTTAATTACTACCTAATTCGTGCTTTTAGTACATTACAAGCTAGTTTAATTACTACCTAATTCGTGCTTTTAGTACATTACAAGTTAGTTTAATTACTACCTAATTCGTGCTTTTAGTACATTACAAGTTAGTTTAATTACTACCTAATTCGTGCTTTTAGTACATTACAAGCTAGTTTAATTACTACCTAATTCGTGCTTTTAGTACATTACAAGCTAGTTTAATTACTACCTAATTCGTGCTTTTAGTACATTACAAGTTAGTTTAATTACTACCTAATTCGTGCTTTTAGTACATTACAAGCTAGTTTAATTACTACCTAATTCGTGCTTTTAGTACATTACAAGTTAGTTTAATTACTACCTAATTCGTGCTTTTAGTACATTACAAGCTAGTTTAATTACTACCTAATTCGTGCTTTTAGTACATTACAAGCTAGTTTAATTACTACCTAATTCATGCTTTTAGTACATTACAAGTTAATTTAATTAAACGTTACCTCTAAACGTTACCTCTAAAAAAAAATTTAAAAAAAAAAAAAAAAAAAAAATACCTTCTCAATTGAGGATCATCATCCGTTCCCGGCAGATCTATTCAGTCATCACTTCTGCATCATCTCATCAAATTCTGATTCCAGTTCACTATGCCTGCATCTACAAGATCTACATCTGTGCGCTGTGTTTCTTCCAACACCGATGATGATGCAAGCGAATTAGATGTCCTGAGGGGTCTACTGAACGAACTCATTTCCGAAAACTGCCGCCTCAAAGAACAACTCAGTTGCTTACTCGCATCCAAACAAGAAAGCGATTCGCTTATCACTTCTCTCAGCCAAGACTTGCAATGCTTAATGCGGTGGAAATTGAGAGTTGAAGCGCAGTTAGCACCACCTTCTCGGCATGCAGAACTGTTACCCGAACTCCTTCCTTGTGAAGCTCCTCCCTGTGTCACTGAATCCTCAAGTCAAGAAAAGGGAGACGCAATTGCAAACGAAAAAGCTACGAAAAAAAAAGCCACGAAAGTTAAAGCTGCACCGAAATCGAAGAGAGCAGCCAAGCAAAGCCAACAGAACTCTAAGCCAAAGACATTGCCCGCCAACCAAACCTCTGCCACTCAACCAGCTCACGAGATCAAGGCCGCTAGTGTCAACCCCTCCACGGTTTCCCTCGAAAGTGCCAGGTCCAATGTAAATGACCTAGCTGCCTGGCAAACCTCCACAAACGGGCGTCATCATAAGCACAATATTAACCAAACCAAAGTCCCTCTAGAGATCCCAGTGCCTGAGAATTGTGCAGTCGTTATCTATGGGGTTGAAGAATCGGCCTCGGCCGACTACAAAGAGCGTTTAGAGCACGACAAAAACGCAGTTTCTCAGTGCATCGGTGCTACATTCGAGTCAGACGATCAAGTTGCGCACATCCGCAAGGTTATGCGAATCGGTACGCTCAACAACAACCCATCGTCCCAGCGACCAAGACCTATCAAGATCATCTTCGCCGATCGTGAACAAACTGACTTATTCCTGAAAAACGGAGACAAAATCCGCACTGTCAACCAAACGTGGGGTTTTCGAGAGGAATATTCCCCCGAGGAGAGAATAAAACGGAGGACTGTAAAACGCGAGTTAACCGAACGCCAAGCGAAGGGAGAGAAGGGTCTCTTCATCAAGGACGGTCGCCTTATGAAGCGGTTCCTTTGGCTCAATCCTCTCATAGTCAGAGCCCCCTCCCAATCCCCAACACGGGTGGAGTCCTAACTCACCAGCACCCCAAAATCTGCCAATCAAATGAGCTGCCCACCCATGAGTCTGCCCTAAAAGTATTATATACCAATGCTTGCTCCCTTCTTCGCAAATTTTCCGAGTTGCAATTGCGAATTCAAGAATCCAATCCAGACGTCATTGTCATAACTGAAACCTGGCTCGAGAGTTGTGTCGAGGACTCCGAGGTGGACATCCCCGGTTTTGTATCATTTCGCTGCGACCGCGAAGGTGCCCGAGGCGGTGGAGTTATCGTCTACATCAGAGATCATTTGAAACCCCTTCAGCTAGAATTGCCTCCTCATGCGCTCCCTACAAAATTTTTCAATGCAGTTCTGTGTCAAATAGAGACTCGCAGATCTTCCTTTCCTATTCTCGCCCTTTACCGTAGCCCACAAGCAAACGAGGACGATAACCAGAGATTATGCAAGGCTATCGAAGACTTTTCGAGTCCCTCTGTTGATTGTCTTGTTGTTGGAGATTTCAACGCACCCTCTATTGAATGGAGCGACCATGTATGCAACCCCGCTTCGATCTTTGACTGCCAACTTCTCCAAACAGCTGAAGAGCAGTTTCTCGTCCAGCATGTTGCATCAAACACCCGCTTTCGTGGTCAACAGGCGTCGACGCTCGATTTGGTGTTCTCAAAATACGATATGACGGTGTCAGATGTAAAATTCCAGCCACCCTTGTCGCGCAGCGATCACGCTGTCATCGATTTCATCCTACACACGGAACCTGTTACTCAATCACCAGATCAGTTGCCGATACGCAATTATGCTGCACTGAATCATACCACTCTTCTTGATGCAGCTTCGACAATCGACTGGAATGCCATAGCCAATCTCCCCTCAGTTGAAGAAAAATGGTTAGCCACCAAACAGGCTATTCTCTGGGCGACTGATTTGGCTGTTCCATTCACTGTTCCTCGAAGGCGCCTCCAGCCCTGGATAACTAGCAGAATCAAAAGAGAATGGCGACTGAGAGGCATTGCATGGGCCGAATACTTGAGGCTTGGGACTCATGCATCATATGAAGTGTACCGTGAACAGCGAAACAGGGCAGAGTACATGCTGAGAATTTCAAGATTTCGATATGAGCAACGTCTGGCATCCAAAGTGAACTCAAACCGTAAAAGATTCTACGCCCACGTTAAGCGGAACAAGAGACTTGTGAACCGTATAGCAACGTTGAGAACTCCAGATGGAAGAACGATTAGCGACCCTGGTAAACAGTGCGAGCTATTTGCCGACAGGTTCTCCTCAATATACCGGGTAGACAACGAGCAACAACCTCCTCCACTGCCGACTTATGATGTTCAGCCAATGCAAGCTATTGAAGTCACTCCTCAAGAAGTTTTTGTGACCCTTTCCAGCATTCAAACCAACAAAAGCCCAGGACCTGACCATATCCATCCAGCAGTCCTTCGTGTTTTGGCGCAAGTTCTGGCAACTCCACTAGCGGACCTGTTTAATCACTCACTTTTAGACGGTGTCGTACCAGAGGACTGGAGAGTGGCTACAGTATGCCCCATTTTCAAGAAAGGCGCTAAAACCGACCCTCTTAACTACCGCCCCGTGAGCCTGACTTCAATCATCTGCAAAGTTATGGAGAAAATCCTGAAAAATGCATTGATGAACCACCTTGAACGAACCAAATCTTTGACTCAGACCCAGCATGGTTTCGTCCCAATGCGATCCTGCCTCTCCAACCTCCTTCTTACGGAAGAATGGATAACCAAGATTTTGGATGATGGCGATGCTGCGGATATCCTGTTTCTGGACTTCTCCAAGGCGTTTGACTCCGTAAACCACCGCCTGCTCCTTCACAAGCTTGATCGGTACAGGATTCACCGGTCCATCATCAGCTGGATTAGGTCGTTTCTACAAGCACGAACTTTTCGAGTTTCTGTGAGTGGATGCACTTCAGCAGAAGCAAATGCTTGCAGCGGAGTACCACAAGGTTCAGTGCTTGGCCCGATTTTGTTCCTCCTGTTCGTCAACGACCTTCCAGACTTACTTCAGGGCAAAGTTTTGCTTTTCGCTGATGATGTCAAACTCATAGCGCAAAGACGCAATCATGCCATCCTGCAAACCGATCTGGATTGTACTGCAAACTGGGCCTCAGACTGGGACCTTCCACTCAACGCAGCCAAATGCAGTCATCTTCCAGTTGGCGCGCGACCATCCCAGCTCTTCACTATCGGTCCGAACAACCATGAAATGGCCTCAGTATCTCAGGCAACTGATCTTGGTGTAAGAGTGGATAGCTCTTTCAAACCGTCTCGTCACTGCGTTGAAATGTCCAGCAAAGCCCGGGGCGTCTTGTTTCAAATTCGACGTTCCTTCATCAACCTGACGGCCGAAGTGTTCCGTCCACTCTATTTGACGCTTGTTCGACCTTTGCTGGAGTACGGTGTTGAGGCGTGCAGTCCCTATCTCCGAAAGGATATACTTCATGTTGAACGCATCCAGAGGCGTGCAACCAAAATGATTTCTGGCTTTGCCGATCTCTCGTATGAAGAAAGACTCCACCGTCTTCAACTTCCGACGCTCGAAATTCGAAGGATGCGAGGGGATCTCATCCTGGTTTACAAAATCCTAAATGGGCTCATCAATCTCCCCGCTGACGAATTCTTTACTCGTGCGCCAGACAGAGGCCTTCGAGGTCATGACCAGAAGCTCTACTGTCGTAAATTTCGGCTTCAGAGGCGTCAAGCATCCTTCTCAATTCGTTCTGTCAACCCCTGGAACAGGCTTCCCGCTGAGGTCATCCAAGCGCCTACTATCAGTGCTTTCAAGAGAAAACTTGATTTATTTTTGTACACTGATTAAATTTTTGCCTATCTTACATGGCTTGTGCGTATGCTTTCTTAGCCAAAAAAAAAAAAAAAAAAAAAAAAAAAAAAAAAAACAGAATCACGTCAGGCCCCCATATCTTTATTTCTCTATTTCACTCAGAATATATAGATATCAACGGTCAATCCCGTTTGATCAGCCAGTGAGTCCACTTGAGTATCATTAGCTATCAATCGCTGGACATAAAAATTGTCTGTTCGGGGGAGGTTCATTAGCTGAAGTGGATAAAATTGTCCAGAATCTCAAGTGGGTTGTCCCCTCCCCCACACACGCAAACCCATTCAGGAGAAACAATGATTTTTTTTCAAAGATGGTAACCAATTCTCTGGGTGGTCCAGAGGTTTTGTTGCCTTGGTGGTTCCATTGGGGCACAGGGTGGAGTGGGTGCTGGTGTGATTGTGGGAATTAGGAGTTTATGGAGTGAGTTTCAGGGAACCTCTGCCATTACTAATCAGCAGAGCGTTACTACTGTCGACCAAGGGAAGGGTCTGTCAGGCATGTGTACGCAATGTTACGATGTAGGAAAGTGAAATCTGGTCAGTGAGGGTTAAAGATATGTGTTGCATGGAGAGAAATTCTATGAGAATGATACAATGGATGTGTAATGTGAGTCTGAAAGAAAGGCTTAAATTCGATGACCTCAGGAGATTAAATCTGGACAATATAGAGAGATGTGTTCAGTTTGGTTACATTGAAAGAATGAATGAGACTGCTTTGGTTAGTAGATGTAGAACAGTTGAGGTAGCAAGAACAGTTGATGTAGCAAGATCAGTTGGCAGGAGAACGCCAGGAAAAAAATGGGAGGAAGTGATAAGGATGGTCAGAGATAGGTTACTTTGGAAGTCGATTTCTATAAGCCGTCCAACAAACTCCAGCATGTAAAACAAACATTAAAAAAATGATAATGATGATGACGACGACGACGATGATGGTGACGACGACGATGGTGACGACGACGATGGTGATGACGACAATGGTGACAGAAGCAGCATTTAGAAACATAACCGAGTTTATGCAATTCATTTTCCATGCTCGATTTGGAAATCTTGAGAATGTCTGCGATTTGTCTGGTTGTCAAACGGCAATCTTGTTCAACTACGGCTTTCACTTGGTCACCTTAGATCATCTTTGGTCGGCCAGAACAAGCAGAATCTCTCACTGAAACATTTCCTTTTTGGAATCGAGCAAACCATTTTTGGCACACCCGTTCTGTAACAGCATTCTCCCCATACACATGACATACCTTTATGCAGGTTTCTGTAGTTTTTTCCCCCTTTTCTGTGGTAAAAAAGCATTAGATGTCGGTAGTGCTTTGCTTGATCTTCCATTTCAACGCCTGAAATACAAGCAAAAATGTAAGAACTCCTCTGCTCGGAGGCTTCTTACACACAGACGTCAACATACTCACTACACTAAATACAGGATTTGAAGAATAGGAATATAAAACAATCTTTAGTCGGCCGGAAAGATGAGATTCAAAAAACGAAGAAATTTTTTGCCCAACACAGTACATTATAGTGGTATTACATTATGCAAAACATGATTTGGACGTGTGGTCAAGGGTCGAAATGCAACATTTTTTGTAGTTATAGCTTTACAATTTTGAAAATGGCGTTTATCGCATCTTGCATTCAAACTCTTCAACTATTCTTCAAAATAAACACCATCTTTTTCCACGGGCTTCAGCCAATGACTTGTAGGCTTTCAGATTTGGTCACGGTAAAAATCCTTCGACGTTTAATCAAAAAAATACTTGGCAGGTTTCTTCAACTTTCTCGAATGACTCAAGTCAGTAATCCTTCGTAAATAGCTGCATTAAACGAAATAGGTCATAGTCAGAGCAACATCTGGACTATAAGCTTGATGCGGAAACACCTTTGTACCATTATTATTATTTTAATTTTAGTCTTATTGTCTCATTCTGAGGTTCGACGTTTCGTAAATGACTTCCAACTTTCTATGTCTGTTGTCATTTTGCTTGTGTCGCTAATTCTTTAATCCTGTTGCTGTTTTTGTTTGTTTGTTTGTTGGGCACCCAATCACAAGGGTTTCGATTAGGTGTGGAGATCATCCGGCTGAGAGTCATCATGGAGGTCAGGTAGTCTTTTCCATTTCTCCCAGATCGATAATGCTCGTTCTAGATCGATATTTAGGGAGTCGTGAAGGATGGGGAGGGGTAGTAAGTGGTTGTAACCTCTTGAGAAGTATATGATCAGCCATTTCTTCACCGAGTTCACACTTTCTGCCTGATTGATTCCGATTCCTGTTTTTTTTTGTGGTATGCTGCTCTGCATCGTCTTGTTGAGACAAAACATGTTTTCGATGAACAAGACTTGGATACTTTTGTTACGACCCAAAGGATGAGCTCCAATTTTTGCTACAATTTTCTGATGACAGGTGCATCTGTTCATGGGACGATACGTAATACAAAGTGATTGAAGACAAAAAAAAATGTGAATTTTAAATTCCAACAAATAAACACACACCGGCATTCAAACACCAACCGTCAAAACACCAAAACGGACTCCCATCTGGGCAGCGATAATATGCCTCGGTCAAAAAGGATTAACCCTTAAATGCTTATTTCAAATATGACACATTCCAACAAAATGCCTATTTAATATAATATTCAACGAAAATGTGTCAAACTGCAACTTGTTTCACATCAGCAATGAGCCTGTTAGCAAGTGTGAGTAGGTATTAGTATGATGTTGCATCAGCACACCCGCTAAATAGGTAATCAGTATGTTTGATGATATTTTTTTTTAAACCAATAATAAAAAAAAAGAAAAAGAAAGCATTTAAGAGTTAAAAAGAAAAAAATTAAAAACAAGAATTAAATGTCTATATACTTTTGATAAAGACGTTTTTCATGTCGAAAGATCTCAAGACTTTAAAATAAATAAATAATTTATTTTAAAAAAATCACGTTGTTTTGGCTTTATTTCACCAACGTTTAAAGTGTGAATTTCTTCAATATTAAATAAGAAAATAATTCTTATTTAATTTATTTAGGAGAAAATATAAAAAATGTAACAGGGAAAATGTTAACTAGAGAGGAGAATTATAAATGCAAGGTTTTTGCTTTCAAAGTGATAGAAAAGTCAGTGTATTGATTTACTCCTCTCCAGGAGTTAGGCACAAGGCCAGTTTTTATCTTACTCCCACAAGTAAGATGTGACCCAAGGTCGGGTCGGGAAAGTGGGGTTTGAAAATTTCCTCGGTAGGGGCGCCTCAGGCAGTAAGCAATAAACTTACTCCTCCCCAAACAGGGGAGGCGAAGCCTGGGAGGGTGGACCTCCTAGAAATGCACAGGACAGACCCATAGACTGGCATAAATCAAGCCCCGAAGGCTAAGACAATACCAGTCTATGGGGTGCAGTATCCATCGGAACAGATACTACACTTTGATCTTAGCCAAAAGGCCAAGTCAGTGTAATTCACAAAATGCGAAAGGGTCCAGGTGTTTTCTCTCTCTCTCATATATAATATATATATATGTGTGTGTGTGTGTGTGAAAGGAATATATATATTACTAAAAAATGTGAAAACGTATTTGACAACAATATCTAAAATGTGTGAAAAGTAAAAGTGTCCAAAATATATGTGAAAGGAATATATGTGATACTATTGTGACCCTGGAATCACTCAATGTCATATTCTAGGTGACTCGGTACTAAATTTAGTCCGATGCACCAAGGATTGACCAGCTACTCCATCAACTGCTTCACGCCCACGCTGTGTTGAAGACGATGAAACTTTTGGTTTTTATGCAGCTATGTAAGGAACTGGGGGGTCAGTTGGTCGCATTAGGTATTAATCATTAATTCTCTGCCGGGTCAGAGAATTACGTCTTGTCTTCAGTTTACATCTGAAAATGAAATGCTGACTTTTGTCTTTTATAAAATACATAATTTATTCAGTAAAATCCATCTTATTTCTCACTAAGCTGGTTAGCTGCTGTGTTGAGGCATTTTAGCATTTGTAGTGAAATCAGCTGGTAAACTGGTTTCTTTCGCTAAAACAGAAAAAAAATAACGGTAGGCGAAAACTGCCTATCAATCAAAGCAACACACTCTGCTGCCTTCTACTGGTTTTAACCTTTGTGTGGCCGACATCAGTGATAGGTTGTCTCCCGCTGACCTGTTTTCACATCGTAACTCCAAGTTGTTTCAAAACAAAACCGATGCCTTCGAGAGGCCAAGAATCATAGTACCATACCTCTTTAATTGGTCATGTCTCTGCCCATGTCTGATCCAAGGTTGTGTAAAAAGGGTGCCTCTGTTTCTTGAATCACATATAATATATTATCAAAAATGTGAACATAGTATTAGACATTAATCCATTTAGATTTTGTCAAGAAAAATAGAAATAAGAATCCTGGAACAAAAGCCAGATATGGCCTAAGATGGAGTCCTGTTGCCACATCTGTAGAGGTGCCGCTCAGCGCACTCTCTCCTGCCTTGACAGAGTACACAATAGACTTCGGAATCTAGTGGGGGATGTCTTCTCTTCCCTGCAGCCTATTTCTCACAAAAGAGATATTGCTAGTTTTTCTCTACTCTATCGTTATTTTCATGGTAGGTGTTTGATTGAGCGCCAATCACTGGTTCCCCCCAGTAAAACCCATCTAGCTACAACCACTGTAAATAATTTTACTTTCTTCCTCCGTCTAAACTCAACTTCCATGAGCAGAGTTTCTATCCAAGAACTGTCCGTCTGTGGAACGCAATACCCCGATTCCCAGTTGACTACAGTATGGTTGTTTTCAAGTCCAATGTTAACAAATTCTTGTTGAGCCATCCCCTGAAGTAATCAAATTCTGCACAGATCCAACCATCGCTGCAATCCTCAAAGTGTTAGTCTCACCATCCACCGACACAAACCATTAACCATTGTCCTCGGGTGGCCTTTGGGCCTTGATGAGCAGTGACTTGTTAGTAAACAAAAAAATCTACCTTAAAAAAGAGAATCGAAAAAGACGTTTTCTTATTATAGACATTTTTTGTCTTGATTCTTTGCCAACTGGGAGTCTGAAATTAGTCTGCTCTCTGAAAATGTCATGTCAAAACTGATGTTTTTAAATTGTTCTATCTCCCCTCTTTAGGAGGGGGTCACATGACCAGAGATCCAAGAATGTATATTTGTAGGAAAAGGGAGTGAAAAGAGAAAAGGGATAAAATAGAAATGGGGAATTTCGTTTAACAAATGGGCTTGATCGCTGGGTGACTGTTCTCTAAAATCCTGGATTCTGAATCTTCTAGAAAGTTCTAAGACTTTATTTTTAGTACAGTAGCAGACTGCATGGTGCCTGACTTTTATTTCTCTGCGGTTAGGGGGCTGTAATACTTTTCAACCAGATTATCATAGACCCGATCAAGTTGCTTGGAGTAAAGTTCAGCATTGATGGTGCGACCATCCGGCACAATTTCAAAATGAAGGTTCCTTTAAAGTTCCACCAGATGGAAATCTGGATCTTCTTTCCAAATTATTTTAACACAATGTACAAAATTTTTCATCGACATAGTATTTTAACCTTTGGCGATTGTGCAGTATAGTTAACAAAAAGGCGGGTGAAAAAAATAAATGGACAAAAATAACAAAGAAAATGTACTCTTTCTACTTATCTATATAAGTTTCATGTGTTTATTGATAGTAAGATGTATTATCTATGCATTTGTTAGCATCACTTTTACTTAGCCAAGCCAGCATGATTTTCAAGATGGACAACAATTTTGCTGGGATTTGGTCGCAAATTTCAAGATTAAAAGATAATAATAAAAAAGCTTACCCTAATCAGATTACCAACCACCCTCGGACTTAGGCTTACCGTTTCACTAACTCCTTTTCAAAAAATTTATTTTTACTAACATTCAAGTCCCGGAAAAATTGTTGTTAATAAATATATAGATAATAAATCTTACAGTCAGTAAACATACGTGAGTAAAAAAGTAAATTTTCTTGCGTTTGGTAACAGTTATTTGTTTATTTCTTTTTCTCACTCCTTTTTTTTCTTGTTAACCATACTGCACACTCGACCGACCTTTTGTAATAAACAATGTCTTCAACTTTAAAAAATTAAAAAATTAAAGATTCTCATTGATGTGACAAAAAAAGCTGACATCCAGATGAATTTCCCAACCTTGGAGACCGTGTGTGTGTGTGTGTGTGTGTGAAACAAACGTCATCTAACTCCCCTACCCCCACCATGAATCGTTTGAAGTCTCAGCCTTCACGGCAAAATGAACATTTACAGAGAGAACTGTCATAAGAGGAAGACAAGATGGAGAGAGGAAGAGGAAGAGGAAGAGGAAGAGAGAAAAAACAGGAAAAGAGAAAGAAAGAGAAATAAAATCCAGCCAAATAGTGACGAAAAAATAAGGAAGTAAGGCTCTAGCGATTTAAATGGAAATCTGCTTTTTGGGGATTTAAAAACAGCAGAATTCCGCTAAAAAGTGGAGAACTTACATCCCTGGGTTCTTATAATGGAATCACATAAATGTATTTACATTAGGAAGAATGGGAAAAGTTTTTTTAAAGATAGTTTCGAAAATCTTTTTAATTCAAAGAATTCAATTAATTTTTTATTTTTAAATTTTAAACAATTGTTATTGTACAAAGAAAAAAAATTGAATAGATTTCCAAATTTTTTTTTAAATACAGAATTTTTTAAATTAAGAAAATTAATTTCTCAAAATCGGAACAGAACTGAAGACAGCAAATCTTGGACAAACAAATGACTTGATATCATATTGGATGAAGCTAATATACTTAGCTTAACATTTTACTGCAATTTCACAGCATCACCGATCATCAGAAGTGTCTCCAACTAGCATCAATTGAATTGATGACAGATACACATCTGATGATCGGTGATACCGTGAAACTGCAGCAAAGTATTAAGCTAAGTATATTTATATTTTGTTATTTATTTATATATATATATATATATATATATATATTATTAAAAATAATTATATTTATAATTATTGTTTCAAGGATATTAGGAGGCATAGTATCCCAGGTATCAAAGAAAATCCTATTATGACAGGGGTGCTCAATATTGCAAATAGAGCATCAATAAAGTTAGAAAATATATAAATAATATAAAAACCAAACTAAATTATTATTCAAAATTGAACATAGAATCGCTAATTTTGTTCATGTGACAAGTTTTAAGTCCTTATACCCGGACATTTCAAAGTAATAAACCTCTCATCAGAGGGAAACATCTTATGAATAACTTTTTCAAAATAAACAATCCTATGTTTAATTTTGAGTAATAATTTTGTTTGTTTTTTATATATATTCATTATATATTATATATGTAATTAGTATTTCATATATACACATACATACATATATATACATATATATATATATTAGATTTCTTGAATGTGAGATGGTATATATAATTATTTCCACAATCAGACAACGCCGCAACCCACAACCTATGAAAAGAAACAAACCGGAAGTCCTAGACTCGAGTTTCGCGCTCCTTTGGGCTCATCAGTAGAACACATCCGAACTCAGGATTCGAAACCCGAGTCACTTGCATGGTAAGCGAGTACTCTGCCACTGAGCTACCTCGCCACATACAAGAATGTCTATTAATTTACACAGATTAAGCAAACCGCGGCGATGGCTGACTGTGGAATGAAACTCGAGTCTAGGACTTCCGGTTTGTTTCTTTTCATAGGTTGTGGGTTGCGGCGTTGTCTGATTGTGGAAATAATTATATATATATATATATATATATATATACATATATATATGTATGTATGTATATGTAAGCAAGCATTGTTGAATGACACGTTTGTTGATTTTTATGGTGATATTCTCGATGCACCGAGCAAGCTTTCTGGTCTCCGGTATAACATTGTTCCAAGTGTTCTTGATTCGGCTATCACTCGAGCGCTTTCGACCTTCATGGTCGTCATCAGGACTAGGTTTTTATTTTTAAGGAAACTTGTGTTATTGTGTTTTTTTAAAAATAATTTTTTGAAGGTTTTTGGTAGGAGGAGAGGGAGAGTGAAAGAAAATAAAATGGTGTGGTTGAGTCAGATAATTTAATTTTTTTGTGTTTTTATTACTTTTGTTTAGTTATATTATTTTATATATTTATTTTGTATTTAATTTATTTATGTTTTATATTTGTATATTTATTACTTTATAATTTTTAATTATGGGATACATTTACTATGTTAGTATCGGTATTTAAAGCTATTTTGGTAATATTAGGTTGTTGGTTTTTTTTTAATGAATATTGCTTCTAGTATTTTAATCGATGTATGCAATTATTTTTATGTATGATTTTTGTGTTAGCTGTTAGTATTTTTCGTATATCGTCCGACTGTAGTGTTTTGTTATATGAAGTGATGTGGCGTTGAAGGGCGCTGGTGTCAGATAGATGATAGGTAAGACATCGGGAGAGTGTTGTTGTTGTGTGGCCAATATAGGTACTATATATTTGTTCGGTTTGTTTCATAAGAAGACATACCTCAAAAAGGCACGTGAACTTATATATTATGTTAGTTTGGCTTAGGGTTGAGTTAATGGTGTTATTATTTTTGATTATTAAATTAGATGTTTTGAATTTTGTGTGATAGATTATTAGTTTGATTTTCTTGTGTTATTTGATAGGTTTAGTGTATCGTTGTATTAGGTTAATTATTGCTTTTCGTCAAGTTTGGAATTAGGGTGCATTTGGTTTTTGTAGTATAGGTGGAAAGTGTGGTTTTTGTTATGGTTTTGTTTTTGTTTTTATCGTGTATCGAGTTTATATATAATTTTATTTGGTGACCAACTGTTCTATTGGGGAAATTGTTATTGATTAGTGTTTGTTTAATGTTGGTTAGTTCTTTATAAAATATTTTTCTACAACATTCGGAACCATATTATACTGGCTCCCACTGGAGACCAGAAAGCTTGCTCGACGCATCGAGAATATCACCAAAAAATTAACAAACGCAAAAATTCTGTGTCATTCAACAACACTTGCTTAAATAATGACTTGCTGCCTAAATATACATATATTATATACATAAATATATATATATATTAAAATAAACATAGTTGGAGTATCCGACAATCGTTTCAGAACCTGCTCGGCTCTTCTTCAGAAGAGCCGAGCAGGTTCTGAAACGATTTTAATATAAAAGCTCTAATATATATTGAGCACTTTTGAAAATAAATGGTTTTGTTCATTTAGTTAATATTTGAACTTAATTAATTAAATTATATATATATATATATATATATATATATATATATAGTGTGTTTGTAGGGTTGTTAGTTCATAGGTGTTAATCCCATGAAACTAGTGTTTATAAGATAGTGCTCAATAACAAGTAGAACTATATATATATATATATAGTATAAATTTTTATTTATATAAACATTTTTGGCTACATATGTGTATACATATTTCATCTACAACCTTATTCAAGGTCTAGCATCATCACACCACTCACAGAGAAGATTCCAAAACTGGTGGCCTAATGATGCTAGACCTTGAATAAGGGTGTAGCTGAAACATGTATGCACATAAACCCTGTGTATCGCTTTATTGCAGGTCAATATTTTTTAAATTTTGAAATTGCTATGAAACGCAGAGAAGTGAAATTTGGTACACTGGAAGAGCATAACAAGGTGCCTTATTTCCCTGATTTTTGTGGAATTTGAACAAATATTTTGAAAATTATGCTAATTTTTCTATTTTCTGTTAATTTAAAGTGTGTATCACTTTATTGCAGGTCTCCCAAAATGCCTAGAAAGGGTCGATTGACAGCTAGTGAAAAGGAACGTGTTGTTGCAGGCCTTGCAGAAGGTTTATCTCTCGTAGATCTAGCCAAGGAACTTGGAAGAGATCGAAGAACATTGTCTTCATTCGTTGAAAATCCAAACATCAAACCAAGGAAGGACAAAAACACAAGAAAGTCAGTTTCTGCTCGTGATGTTAGAAAGATTCGCCGTCAACTTATCAAGCAGCCGGGCAGCAACAGTGCTGCTATATTTGACAAGGCTGGAATATCTTCCTTGTCCAGAAAGACACGCTGCAATGTCTTAAACGAAATTGCAAGAAGCATTAAGCCCATAGCAAGACCGGTTTTAAACCAAACTCATAAGGAAAAACGTTTGGCTTGGGCTCAGAAATACATGAAAACCAGGTTTGAAAATGTTCTTTTCACCGATGAGGCCAGAGCAACCCTTGATGGACCAGATGGGTGGGCCAAAGTTTGGAGTCCTCTTGGATTCCCTACCCCTCATCGATTCCGTCGTCAACAGGGAGGTAGAGGTGTCATGTTTTGGGCTGGAATAATCTGCGATGAACTAATTGGACCATTTCGAGTGCCAGAAGGTGTCAAACTGACAAGCCAGTCTTATATTTTATTTTTAAATGAGCATTTGTCACCATGGCTTGATGACCTTCCATTGGCGTGTCACCGCAAATTGATTTTTATGCACGACAATGCGCCATCCCACTCAGCCAAGGCTACGGCATCCTACCTTAAGTCATTAGTCATTAGTGGAGAAAATTTGATGACATGGCCACCTTGTTCTCCAGATATAAATCCAATTGAGCAGCTCTGGTCAATAATAAAGATGAAAGTTTATGAAGGAGGTGTTCAATTTTCGTCGAAGGATGAACTTTGGAGGAAGATTTTGGAAGTTTCCTATAGCATCACATCATCTCAAATCCGCCGATTGACATCATCAGTTGACAAGAGGCTATTCAAAGTGATTTTGAAGCATGGGAGTTATGTTGATAAATAAATATTTCCTTAAACAAAATAATGTGAAATTCGTTCTTGTTTTTGGTTAATATTGTTACTGGATATGTTCTTTATTTCATATAAATAGAAATATGAAGTTAGAATATTGTTTTATTACCGAAAATATACATTTTTAGACACTTGCAATAAAGTGATACACACTTAAAATTACCAGAAAATAGAAAAATTAGCATAACTTTCAAAATATTTGTTCAAATTCCACAAAAATCAGGGAAATAAGGCACTTTGTTATGCTCTTCCATTGTACCAAATTTCACTTCTCTGCGTTTCATAGCAATTTCAAAATTAAAAAAATATTGACCTGCAATAAAGCGATACACAGGGTTTATGTAAACAAAAATGTTTGTATAAATAAAAAAAATTATACAATATATTAACAAAGTTTTTGTACAATGTTTAAATCTGCCAAAATGAAATAGGAATCAATTTCAATTTTGTCAATGATTTTTCACATTTAAACACCTTTCTCTCCAACAACCTCTCTCTCTCTCTCTCATTCCATTCTTTTTTCTCTTGTTTTCCACCTCTCGGTTTTCTTCCTCTCTCTCTCTCTCTTTCTATCGCACTCTCTCTTTCCATTTCTCTGTTCTTCTCTCTCTCTTTCCATCGCTCGGTTTTTCTTTCTCTCTATCTCTCATTTTCTTTCATTTTGTAGTCTATTTCTCCCTCGTTCTATTTCTCGCTCTCAATTTTCGAAGATTTCTTCCTCGACAAATTCCGATTCTTCATCCTCTTCGCTTGGCTGCTGTGATGAAAACGTCAGACCGTTTTTGCTTTTCGACGAAAGCCCTTTCGGCAGAGCGATGCCCAGTTGTTGGTAGGTCAGTTCAACCGTCTTCGGGCTGACGTAGTACGTAATGTTGGCATTCGGCACATTGTTCTTCAGTTCTTCAATATGATTGTATGCCTGAAAAAGGAATAAAAACAAAACTGAATGAAAATATGAGCAGACGAACAAATACAAACATTTTTTGGAACATAAAAACATTTGTAATGAAAAAAATCAGTAAATTTGTAGCTTAACACCCAACGCTGAATCACTCCCCCCCCCCCCCCCCAATGGGATTTTACTTCTTTCCTTTTTTAGGTGATTACGTGTGAACAACCTGAAAAAATTTGAAAAAAAAAACCAACATTATTTTAGAATTTAGAGTGGGGATCAGTTTCGTATATACATTTAATGTACAATGATCCCCCATTTACAATGATCCTCTATTTCCTGGTCATTTTAGCTTTTTAGGGCAGTTAATCAATTTTTTTTTATCACTAACCATAAGTCAGTGGCAAGGTCGTAAAACTACATGTAAACACCTAAAAATTGTAGAACACTCCTCTAAAAAAATTTTTAATTCAAAGGATTTATCTCCCATAGCAAAAAAAATAAATTGTTTAATTGCCCTAAAACGTTACAATGTCCCGGAAATGGATCATTTTATGTTAAATTCATATGCGAAACTGATCCCCCACTGTAGACTCTAAAATAATTGTTTTTTTTTTCTTTCTAACAAATTTTTCAGTGTATTCACAGGTAATCGCTTAAAAAAAAAGTAAAATCTCATTGGGGGGGGGGGGATTCAGCGTGGATTGTTATTCTACAAATTAACTGATTTTTCTCATTCCAAATGTGTTTTTTTTTCTAAAAAAAGTAGAATCTTGGGGGGGGGGGGGATTTAGCAGCAGGTGTTAATCAACAATAATACCGAAAAATCAAACAGACACATTGACAGCAACAGTAAGCAAAAGACCCTCGCAGACATTTAAAAAAAAACAAAAAACAAATAATATTTACATTTCATCAAAATTCAATTCTTGGTGTCTCTCCATCGCTACTATTTGAGAGGAAATGCTTTGCGCCACCTTTGGCCAAGTTATTATTTATCTCTTTTTCTCTCAAATCAATCTTTATCACTTCCTCCTATGTTTTTCTTTGTTGGCATATCTTCCACACAACTCGTACAAAACTAAATTATCAGCATACAGCATCAAGTATTGTTTGTTATACAAATTATTTATGCCTTTTTGGGCATCTCTTATCTTTTTTAATCTCTTATTTGTATCAAAAATCTCATTTAATTAATTTTCAAATATCTTTAATAGTTTTTCTTTGGTTAGGAGTGCAAATATTGAACCCTAAAATTCGACTTTTGCCGATAAACTTTCATTCTATTTACCAACTTAAAGTCTCAAAAATCACTTTTGAATGTCGAAATTTACAAAGTAACCAGTAGTTCTTTTTAAATTAGTAAAGTAGCAGACATACTGCCATATTTTCAGTATGGCCGCTCTATAAAATTAGTCAATACTAGCCGATATAAAAATTGAAAATTTGATTTTCATTGATTTAACGCTAATTAAATTTGCTTTAAATTGATTTTTATGTCCATATGCTCAGCATGTCATAATCTTAAAAATGAATATACTTTTTGAGCTATTGCATATCGCCTTTCCAATAAAATTATCACGTCAGGAAACTTCACGTTACTCATGCATTTTATCCATTTTGTCATTCACTATTTATAACATTATTAATTGTCAGTGTGGGTCTTAGTATATTCTGGAAGCACAAAAAAGACTTTAACTACTTTCTGGCTGTTGGCTTTGAGCTAGATGGATATTTTTCAACGAGCTCTGCATTTTTATATCGTTTTCATTCTGCTGACAACATTTCATCAAATTTTGCTTCTGGTTGCAGTTTCGATGGAACGCCCAGACAGCTAGTCATCTTAGCATGGTTCTTTTTTACTAATTGCAGATTAGTTCTCAGAATAGTTTCAAAGTAAGTTGTATTTGCTTTACATAACCCGTGCATTCTCTATAAATTGTTTACCCTCACAATTCATGCATTCCAATTGTGTTTATGCACTTTTAACGTGGACTCTTTCGTTAGTAACTACGTCTGTAATTTTCACCCTTTTTTACGTATCATGTTTTATTGTCGTTCTTATGCTTGTTTCTCACAAATCTTCTTTGTGAGAAATAAATGTATGTATGTATATGCAAATTCAACCGTCTCAATATTATTAGCATTTCTTAATTATTTTTATTCTGACCTCGTGTTACTCATAATAAAACAACATATTCAATATGACAAACGCATGTTGGAAAAGAGATCCCAACATGGGTGTCACTTCAAAAATGATCAAATATTCTAATTTTATAAATGAAAATGATTGAGGGTATCAGCAAATTATTTGTAGAAATCAAATCATTTGTAGAGATCAAATCATTAATATAGATCAAATTATTGATATAAATAAAATTACTGATAGAGATCAAATTATTTGTAGAGAATAATTTGATTTATATCAATAATTTGATGATATAAATCAAATCATTTGTAGAGATCAAATCATTAATATAGATCAAATTATTGATATAAATAAAATCACTGATAGAGATCAAATTATTTGTAGAGAATAATTTGATTTATATCAATAATTTGATGATATAAATCAAATCATTTGTAGAGATCAAATCATTTGTAGAGATCAAATTATTTATATAAATCAAATTACTGACAGAGATCAAATTATTTGTAGAAATCAAATTATATATAGAGAGAGATCAAATTATTTGTAGAAATCAAATTATATATAGAGAGAGATCAAATTATTTGTAGAAATCAAATTATATATATAGAGAGATCAAATTATATATATATATATATATATATATATATATATATATATATATATATATATATATATATATATATAGATCAAATTATTTACATAAATGCTGAAATATTTGACTTGAAAATCAACTCTGTTGATGTATAGAAGATTTACTAAACAAAGAAACCTTTATGAGTAAAGTTTTAAAAAACATTAAAAATGCGCAGTTCTGTGTGGGTTGTGCGATCAAGTCTCTTAACAACATGAGCTTTGTCAAAACGTTTAAAATTCATTAGAATCCGGTTATTCTTCACAACCAAAAAAGTCAATCCTCTAAATTTGAAGGGGGGGGGGGGGGGAAAGGAATATAAAAAGTTTTATTTTTTGTTCTTGTTACTCACAGCATTCCATTTTTCTTGGCACGCATAATGTTCTATCAGAAATGCATAGACATCTCCAACACGAACGGAACTGTCAAGCTCAGGTTCTTCCAAGAGACTCAGGCATTGTTTGGCAGCGTCATCAGGATTTTCAGCATACATTCTGACAAGACAAAAAATATATGACATTTCTTTAAGTGTCCGAGACAAGTTTGATCGGACTTCGGCATTTCTTTAGATGAGAATTGATTATTTGGATTATTTGGATTATTCGGACTATTGTTCATATCTTGAGTGTTATTCTCACAACGTTTCAGCCGATGTAACCTCTGACATCCTCCGCAAGGACTGGTGGCGTAACGGATAAAGTACCAAGTAAAATTCAGTTCTAAGTGACACTCTTCTGGAGGTTGAAGGTTCAATCCTCAGTGCGGGCGATACTAAGAATACAATTGCAAATTACTTAAGACTTCTACCCGATCATGGCTGACGGAATAAGAATATGCTACTCCCGTGGATTAAATAAAGGGTTTTATTCAAAATTCTGTACAGATTCCTGAGTTCAACATGATACACCTGAAGAAGGTCAGAGGTTACATCGGCCGAAACATTGTGAGAATAACACTCAAGATGAGAACAGTAGTCCAAATAATCCAAATTAAATCATGTTTTCGAATTTTTTAGATGAGGATTGATAATTTGGATTAATTGGACTACTGTTCTGATCTTGGATGTTATTCTCACAACGTTTTGGCCGATGTAACCTCCGATCTTCAGGTGCACCTTCTACTGATGGAATGAGAGCAAGCTAACCTGTGAATTAAATAAAGGGTTCCATTTGAAATTTCGGAGTTTGACGGAAACATTCTCGAGTTCGACAAAACGTACCTGAAAAAGGTTGGAGGTTATATCGGCGAAAACGTTGTGAGAATAACATTCAAGATGAGAACAATAGTCTGAATAATCCAAATAATGCAAATTTGATAATTTTTGATATTCTTTCATTTCAGAACTATTTAAACTATAGGATCAAATGTAGTTGACGCACCCCAGAATGAACAACAACCAAAAGGATACATTTTGTTTTAACACCGATTTTTACTTTTCACTTTCAGTTTTATCGCTTATGATAAATTAAAAATTTCTATAGCAAAAAAATCCAATATTTAAAAAAATATTTTTCTAAAACATTTGTTTTATATTTAAGTGCTCCTCTCTAAAATACTTATCTGTTCATATGAGGTTTTATTCTCATGCAAATAACATGTTTTTTTTTTTGTTTTAATTTTAAGTTTAATATGCGCATAAAAAACGTGCTTGTAGCTAAAACTATATATTTTTTAAGGCTATTGTAAAACTTTTTGTAAATAAAACACATTTTTTAATAAAAACTGTGTTCAAGCAAAGTTACAAATGTGCATATACGGCGTATTGTTTTGTTCAGAATTCAACCGGATGTGAAAAAATTTTTAATAAAAAAAAAATTTGTATTACAAAAAAAAAAAATTTGTATTACAAAAAAAAAATTTGTATTACAAAAAATAGAAATTTGTATTAAAAATAAAAAATTTGTATGACAAAAAAAAAAAATTTGTATGACAAAAAAAAATTGTATTACAAAAGGAAAAAAAATTGTATTACAAAAAAAAATTTGTATTACAAAAAAAAAAATTTGTATTACAAAAAAAAAAAATTTGTATTACAAAAAAAAAAAAATTGAATAAAAATCGGTATTAAGACAAAATGTGTCTTAAAGTGCCTCAAATCCATTTGATCCGAAGTACTTATTAGTCATAAAGTTAAACAGATAGCTGTTTTTGTGTACTATTGGGTGGGCTGAGATATGAAGACCATGGACATGAAATATTTGAAGAGTATAATATGCATCATCGGGATTCGCAACGGATCCAAAAATTCGGAAATCTTAGCTGCAGTTCAGTAGTACTCCTTGAATATATTGAAAACCGTTTGAGATCTAAGCTGGAGAATTGCGATAGGGATGTCGAAGGAGTAACTAGCAGGAAGAATCATAGCAGATGTTCTGACTGTGTCTGCACAATAGAATTCATACAGGAAACTGCAAAAAAAAAGTGTGGCAAGATCCAGGCAAGGAAATGCGGACTTTGGTGAGAGAGATCGTTGTCAGAGTAGCGACTATAAATAAAGATCGTTGTAAGAGTAGCGACTATAAATAAAGATCGTTGTCAGAGTAGCGACTATAAATAAAGATGGTCGTCAGAGTAGCGACTATAAATAAAGATCGTCGTCAGAGTAGCGACTATAAATAAAGATCGTTGTCAGAGTAGCGACTATAAATAAAGATGGTCGTCAGATTAGCAACTATAAATAAAGATGGTCGTCAGAGTAGCGACTATAAATAAAGATGGTCGTCAGAGTAGCGACTATAAATAAAGATGGTCGTCAGAGTAGCGACTATAAATAAAGATCGTCGTCAGAGTAGCGACTATAAATAAAGATCGTTGTAAGAGTAGCGACTATAAATAAAGATCGTTGTCAGAGTAGCGACTATAAATAAAGATGGTCGTCAGAGTAGCGACTATAAATAAAGATGGTCGTCAGAGTAGCGACTATAAATAAAGATCGTTGTCATAGTAGCGACCATAAATAAAGATGGTCGTCAGAGTAGCGACTATAAATAAAGATGGTCGTCAGAGTAGCGACTATAAATAAAGATGGTCGTCAGAGTAGCGACTATAAATAAAGATGGTCGTCAGAGTAGCGACTATAAATAAAGATGGTCGTCAGAGTAGCGACTATAAATGAAGATGGTCGTCAGAGTAGCGACTATAAATAAAGATGGTCGTCAGAGTAGCGACTATAAATAAAGATGGTCGTCAGAGTAGCGACTATAAATAAAGATGGTCGTCAGAGTAGCGACTATAAATGAAGATGGTCGTCAGAGTAGCGACTATAAATAAAGATGGTCGTCAGAGTAGCGACTATAAATAAAGATGGTCGTCAGAGTAGCGACTATAAATAAAGATGGTCGTCAGAGTAGCGACTATAAATAAAGATGGTCGTCAGAGTAGCGACTATAAATAAAGATCGTTGTCCAAGTAGCGACTATAAATAAAGATGGTCGTCAGAGTAGTGACTATAAATAAAGATCGTTGTCCAAGTAGCGACTATAAATAAAGATGGTCGTCAGAGTAGCGACTATAAATAAAGATCGTTGTCATAGTAGCGACCATAAATAAAGATGGTCGTCAGAGTAGCGACTATAAATAAAGATGGTCGTCAGAGTAGCGACTATAAATAAAGATCGTTGTCCAAGTAGCGACTATAAATAAAGATGGTCGTCAGAGTAGCGACTATAAATAAAGATCGTTGTCCAAGTAGCGACTATAAATAAAGATGGTCGTCAGAGTAGCGACTATAAATAAAGATGGTCGTCAGAGTAGCGACTATAAATAAAGATGGTCGTCAGAGTAGCGACTATAAATAAAGATGGTCGTCAGAGTAGCGACTATAAATAAAGATGGTCGTCAGAGTAGCGACTATAAATAAAGATGGTCGTCAGAGTAGCGACTATAAATAAAGATGGTCGTCAGAGTAGCGACTATAAATAAAGATCGTTGTCCAAGTAGCGACTATAAATAAAGATGGTCGTCAGAGTAGTGACTATAAATAAAGATCGTTGTCCAAGTAGCGACTATAAATAAAGATGGTCGTCAGAGTAGCGACTATAAATAAAGATGGTCGTCAGAGTAGCGACTATAAATAAAGATGGTCGTCAGAGTAGCGACTATAAATAAAGATGGTCGTCAGAGTAGCGACTATAAATAAAGATGGTCGTCAGAGTAGCGACTATAAATAAAGATGGTCGTCAGAGTAGCGACTATAAATAAAGATGGTCGTCAGAGTAGCGACTATAAATAAAGATGGTCGTCAGAGTAGCGACTATAAATAAAGATCGTTGTCAGAGTAGCGACTATAAATAAAGATGGTCGTCAGAGTAGCGACTATAAATAAAGATGGTCGTCAGAGTAGCGACTATAAATAAAGATGGTCGTCAGAGTAGCGACTATAAATAAAGATCGTCGTCAGAGTAGCGACTATAAATAAAGATCGTTGTCAGAGTAGCGACTATAAATAAAGATGGTCGTCAGAGTAGCGACTATAAATAAAGATGGTCGTCAGAGTAGCGACTATAAATAAAGATGGTCGTCAGAGTAGCGACTATAAATAAAGATGGTCGTCAGAGTAGCGACTATAAATAAAGATGGTCGTCAGAGTAGCGACTATTAATAAAGATGGTCGTCAGAGTAGCGACTATAAATAAAGATGGTCGTCAGAGTAGCGACTATAAATAAAGATCGTCGTCAGAGTAGCGACTATAAATAAAGATCGTTGTCAGAGTAGCGACTATAAATAAAGATGGTCGTCAGAGTAGCGACTATAAATAAAGATGGTCGTCAGAGTAGCGACTATAAATAAAGATGGTCGTCAGAGTAGCGACTATAAATAAAGATGGTCGTCAGAGTAGCGACTATAAATAAAGATGGTCGTCAGAGTAGCGACTATAAATAAAGATCGTTGTCAGAGTAGCGACTATAAATAAAGATGGTCGTCAGAGTAGCGACTATAAATAAAGATGGTCGTCAGAGTAGCGACTATAAATAAAGACGGTCGTCAGAGTAGCGACTATAAATAAAGATGGTCGTCAGAGTAGCGACTATAAATAAAGATGGTCGTCAGAGTAGCGACTATAAATAAAGATGGTCGTCAGAGTAGCGACTATAAATGAAGATGGTCGTCAGAGTAGCGACTATAAATAAAGATGGTCGTCAGAGTAGCGACTATAAATAAAGATGGTCGTCAGAGTAGCGACTATAAATAAAGATGGTCGTCAGAGTAGCGACTATAAATAAAGATGGTCGTCAGAGTAGCGACTATAAATAAAGATGGTCGTCAGAGTAGCGACTATAAATAAAGATGGTCGTCAGAGTAGCGACTATAAATGAAGATGGTCGTCAGAGTAGCGACTATAAATAAAGATGGTCGTCAGAGTAGCGACTATAAATAAAGATGGTCGTCAGAGTAGCGACTATAAATAAAGATGGTCGTCAGAGTAGCGACTATAAATAAAGATGGTCGTCAGAGTAGCGACTATAAATAAAGATCGTTGTCCAAGTAGCGACTATAAATAAAGATGGTCGTCAGAGTAGTGACTATAAATAAAGATCGTTGTCCAAGTAGCGACTATAAATAAAGATGGTCGTCAGAGTAGCGACTATAAATAAAGATCGTTGTCATAGTAGCGACCATAAATAAAGATCGTTGTCCAAGTAGCGACTATAAATAAAGATGGTCGTCAGTGTAGTGACTATAAATAAAGATCGTTGTCCAAGTAGCGACTATAAATAAAGATGGTCGTCAGAGTAGCGACTATAAATAAAGATTGTTGTCCAAGTAGCGACTATAAATAAAGATGGTCGTCAGAGTAGCGACTATAAATAAAGATGGTCGTCAGAGTAGCGACTATAAATAAAGATGGTCGTCAGAGTAGCGACTATAAATAAAGATGGTCGTCAGAGTAGCGACTATAAATAAAGATGGTCGTCAGAGTAGCGACTATAAATAAAGATGGTCGTCAGAGTAGCGACTATAAATAAAGATGGTCGTCAGAGTAGCGACTATGAATAAAGATCGTTGTCCAAGTAGCGACTATAAATAAAGATGGTCGTCAGAGTAGTGACTATAAATAAAGATGGTCGTTAGAGTAGCGACTATAAATAAAGATGGTCGTCAGAGTAGCGACTATAAATAAAGATCGTTGTCCAAGTAGCGACTATAAATAAAGATGGTCGTCAGAGTAGTGACTATAAATAAAGATCGTTGTCCAAGTAGCGACTATAAATAAAGATGGTCGTCAGAGTAGCGACTATAAATAAAGATGGTCGTCAGAGTAGCGACTATAAATAAAGATCGTTGTCCAAGTAGCGACTATAAATAAAGATGGTCGTCAGAGTAGCGACTATAAATAAAGATCGTTGTCCAAGTAGCGTCGTCAGAGTAGCGACTATAAATAAAGATCGTTGTCAGAGTAGCGACTATAAATAAAGATGGTCGTCAGAGTAGTGACTATAAATAAAGATGGTTGTCAGAGTAGCGACTATAAATAAAGATGGTCGTCAGAGTAGCGACTATAAATAAAGATGGTCGTCAGAGTAGCGACTATAAATAAAGATGGTCGTCAGAGTAGCGACTATAAATAAAGATGGTCGTCAGAGTAGCGACTATAAATAAAGATGGTCGTCAGAGTAGCGACTATAAATAAAGATGGTCGTCAGAGTAGCGACTATAAATAAAGATGGTCGTCAGAGTAGCGACTATAAATAAAGATGGTCGTCAGAGTAGCGACTATAAATAAAGATGGTCGTCAGAGTAGCGACTATAAATAAAGATGGTCGTCAGAGTAGCGACTATAAATAAAGATGGTCGTCAGAGTAGCGACTATAAATAAAGATGGTCGTCAGAGTAGCGACTATAAATAAAGATGGTCGTCAGAGTAGCGACTATAAATAAAGATGGTCGTCAGAGTAGCGACTATAAATAAAGATGGTCGTCAGAGTAGCGACTATAAATAAAGATGGTCGTCAGAGTAGCGACTATAAATAAAGATGGTCGTCAGAGTAGCGACTATAAAT
This sequence comes from Sepiola atlantica, assembly GCA_963556195.1. NCBI lineage: Eukaryota > Metazoa > Mollusca > Cephalopoda > Sepiida > Sepiolidae > Sepiola > Sepiola atlantica. The sequence continues at coordinate 16,448,609 of OY744551.1, read as the reverse complement.
AAAGATGGTCGTCAGAGTAGCGACTATAAATAAAGATCATTGTCAGAGTAGCGACTATAAATAAAGCGCCGAACAAGTATCTTTACTACTCGTCTTACAAGAATCGCAAGAGGCAACTATTCACTGCCAAGAATTACAAAAGCCAAGAAACTCGTCAACAAGGTCAAACAGCCAGTCGAGTTGGGGATTCTCTTGTTCTTCTCAGGATCAGTTTCATAATGCGCAGAACAACAGGTGGAAAGCCTATAGTGTGCACAAATTCCTGCACGCCATGAACACCAAGTTCCTTCAACCTGTGACGGTCTTTGGGTGCATTTCCAGGGAAGACAACGTCATGCCATCACATATATTCGAAAAGGGACTCAGACTCAATTCTGATGTTTATATTGAGTTCCTGTCCACTGTTGTCAAGTGTTGGGTGGAGCGGGCGGATGCAGGAAGGTCATAGATGTGGCAGCACAACTCAGTTCCAGGAAAATCGAGAAGTGACTGTCTGAGAACTTCCCCGATTTCACCAGTTCCAACATCTGGCCCTCAACTTACCCAATTGTAATTCCATGGACTATTATGTGGGGAGCATAGTTAAGAAAGACACCAACCATACTGCCTGTGTTGGAGAAGGTGCCATATGAGTCATCAAAATACAAGAATTTGTAAAATTCTAGAGCTGATGATTCTAAAAATTTCTCGTCATTCAGTGCGAATCACCACCTACTAACTAGGCCAATTCAGGGGGCTGGTAAATTCTTTGCCATTGTGTCCATACCAAAATAAAGATACTTTCTTTATTCTTGTATAGACACAATGGCGAGTGCCCATCAACCATTATTACAAGATCCAAGAAACTTGCTGAAAGAAATCAATTGGGAACGCGGGTTTGTGGGGTGGGCGTACTCTGGAAAGTCATAAAATTAAAATTTAAAGTTTTTGAGAACATTTTTTTTGAGGAGACAAAGAGAAAAAATTATGGATGGAAAATGACTTACTTTCGTGCGTTAACAAACTTTCTGATTAAAACAATTTTTTGCTTAAATTCGTCCATTTTTTTCTGCATTGGTGAACAGTCGCTGTCGCCTTCCATTGCTTTCTGTAGACACTTATATGCTTCCCCGAGGGCACCAAGTGCTTTCTCGTAATTCTGGTACTCGTCTATTTCCGCCTGAAATTCACAAAACAATTTTTTTCTTCTCAATGAAAACATTGCCATTAAATTTGCAACTAGGCTATGATATTTGAATAAATGCAGGGTGAGTCGATCATCGGTACTTATTTGTACTTGTGGCGGCATTAATCTCGCTCGGGTTCAGTCTGCTTTCTTCCTGGCATGCACCACATCTTCAACTATTGATGTAATATTTACCGTGAAAAGTTTCTTTTGAATTTGTTTAAGGGATGTGACCCAAATATTACCCTTGCTGAATATCCGGGCCGTGTTTACCAGAAATGTCACCTACCAGAAATAAAACGTACTTGACACAGACATGCACCTGGCCGGAAGAAATAAAATAATTGTTGATTGTCAGAAATAAAATAATTGTTGATTGTCAGAAATAAAATAATTGTTGATTGTCAGAAATAAAATAATTGTTGATTGTTAGAAATAAAATAATTGTTGATTGTCAGAAATAAAATAATTGTTGATTGTCAGAAATAAAATGATTGTTGATTGTCAGAAATAAAATAATTGTTGATTGTCAGAAATAAAATAATTGTTGATTGTCAGAAATAAAATAATTGTTGATTGTTAGAAATAAAATAATTGTTGATTGTCAGAAATAAAATAATTGTTGATTGTCAGAAATAAAATAATTGTTGATTGTCAGAAATAAAATAATTGTTGATTGTCAGAAATAAAATAATTGTTGATTGTCAGAAATAAAATAATTGTTGATTGATTCAAAACCACCTGAAAAGGTTATGCTATCCACAAAGGTTAGCTGCAGGCAGGAATACCCCAAATAAACATCCTACATTGACAGCGAAGATGAAATCCCAGAATGAGTATGTGTGGATATCACAAATTATTATATAAACTAACCCGAAATTAAGATAGAGTCTACTGGCGATCAGGTCCGAGAAAGCCAGTCCGTCAATTCCTGTGAGTACTTCTTTCCCACTAACCCCACTCATTCACCGCCATCGACAATAAAAATATAACATCATAAATATTGAATATAATGTTAATACAGTCGAAGCATCGCTATAATGAGAAATTTGAAAATCAGTTAAGAAACTAAATAACATGATGCAGAATTTTTTTTTTAATCTGAATTTTCGGCTTAATAAGCCTTCCTCAGGATCACCCTGAGGAAGGCTTATTAAGCCGAAAATTGTTTTTTGTTTTTTTTTTCTGTTGAGATCTTACAGCAAAGATCGCCAATTTCTTCCGGTCTTATTGAAGAAACTTAAAAGAAAAAGTTTCTTCACAAGGTGTTTCCATTATTTTGTCCAATCCATGTAGATATAAACAAATAGAACAATAGAATTACAAATGAATAACCCCTGTATATCATTACATTTTTATATATCAGTGTTTGTCGTCATTCTTTTTAATCACGGCAAAAATACAACACCCTGAGTTTCTATTAGACCCATACATGGGACCCCGACAGGTACTGCGGTTAGAGTGGACCTGAAAGTATTAGTAACTAATGAATAATTTCCCATTCCCCAAAGCCCCCAAATTGGGGAGTAACCACTGGATACAGTTTTGTGTCATACCTGAATAGCTGCTAACTCGAGTTATATTCACATTAACAATGTTTAAAAAAGAACTTGTACACTTCGAGTTCTTTCCCTGTATCATTTGAGAGCTGAACCATCTCTCGATCTCGTCTCCTGAAGTTAGCAAAGATCAATCTTTCTGCGAGATATGGACTCTACTATTTCTTCAGCTCTTCCTCTCGTGGTCATCAGGTCAGAGGATTTGCTGAAAGCCTTACACTTGTCCAGAATGGAGGTTATCCTAAGGATAATCGATTGCGCTGGTATGGTCATGTGGAGCGTTCATCCTCCTGGATGAGCCGTTGCAGAAGCATGAATGCCCTAAATCGCAGGTAGGTTGACCAGCCAAGGAAAACTTGGAAGCAAGTGATTGGACAAGACCGTACAGAGTGGACTTTAGAAACTGCTGACCTGCTGAACCGTGTGAACTGGAGAGTGAGCTTGCATAATATCAGAACACGTCTGACCCCTGAACAAGGGAAAAGTGACGTTAAATAAATAGAAGAAGAATGTTTGAAGTAAAATTAGGAGTCTGACTTGCATCAATAAAATAATGTCACAGCCTTTCAGCGAGGAACAAAGTGTAGTATCTGTTCTGATGTTACACTTAGTCTATTCTGTCCTCAATCAGTGAAGGAGAAATCCTTCTAGACTGAGGCAATTTTTATCTTTGTTCCAATCCAGAGTGCCACTTTCTGGGGAGCTGGATTTTCCCCACATTGAAAACTGTGTCTAACTTTGGCCTCGTGGGGAGGCAAGTAAATAGGAATAAAATCACGCCAATAACCTGAATGTACTTTAAGCAGCCCTGTAACTTTCGCTTCCCCTATTTGGATTATTCAGACTACTATTCTCATCTTGGATGTTATTCTCATAACGTTTCGGCCAATGTAACCTCCGACCTTCTTTAGGCGCGTCTTGTCGAACTCGAAAATCTTTGTGTCAAACTCAGTGAATTTGTACGAAATTTTGAATGGAACCCTTTAGTTAATCCACGAGGGTAGCTTTCTCTCGTTCCATCAGCCATGACTAGTAGGAGAGTAGAAAGTGACTAACTTTGGTTTACTTTCGGCAGCCTCGTAACTCTCGCTTCCCTTTAGTCCTCACATTTCATGAGCAATGTTTTTGATAAAGGGGGAAGAATTGTTGTTTTCTAGGTCGGAATCCATCCATTAAACACTTATTGTTGGCTAGTTTTTGACCTTGAAGTGGTATTTTTTTAGCTCTTTACATCAAGTGGCTTCATGCCTTGTCTGGAGCGATTTCCATAAAAAAGAAAACTGTTAAGTAATTCGTAATTGTATTCTTAGTATCGCCCGCACTGAGGATTGAACCTTCAACCTCCAGGAGACTGTCACTTAGAACTGATTACACTTAGCACTTATATCCGTTGCGCCACAGGTCCTTGCAGAAAATTCTTGTATAAATTTTACGAGCTGTAAACCTATTCTTGTTTTAGATGTGTAGTCTTATTACTTATCACTATACATCACTATTAATTACTATATATATATATATATATATATATATATATAATTTCGCTATATTGTCCTTTATTTCTAAAATACCATGGGCGATGTTTCTGACAAAAGGGCAATAATTGCTGTTCCCTGGGTTTGCTTTTGTTTTATTGTTTGCAATGTTATGTGGAGATGTTTCTTTGTTACCTCATCGCTAATAAGTGTTGCAGGTAAACATTTCATCTGAGCTGACGTTATCCACCTGATAGTCCAAGGAGATTGTCCTATCAGCAGCTTCATAATACATGGCCTGCTGTATTGCCATTTGGAAAATGGAATCTAGACTATGCAGTAGTTCCTGGTAGGGGTCTCTCAATGCCATATTGATGGGATCTGCTCTCAACTCAGTGAAAGATGTTTTTAGTCAACCAATTCCTATTTCAGTCACGTAAATTATTTAGAGCTGAAGGAACACACATAATTCCAGCTCTCAGTATTCAAACGAGGTGTCGGATTATTTCTCTTCCCTTCACCAACAACAGTGACGACGTTCGCTCTTTATATCAGCAGCAGTAGCAGTTCTCCCTTTTCTTTTCTCCACTGACAAACGAGATGGAGTACTGCTGTCATATTTGGGGAGGTGCCGCTCGGAGCACTCTTTCCTGTCTTGACAGAGCACAAAATTGACTCTGCAATCTAGTAGGGGATGTTCTCTTTTTGTCCCTAAAGCCTCTTTCACACAGAAAACATGTCGCTAGCCTGTCTCTACTCTTTCGTTATGTTCATGGTAGGTGCCCGACTAAGCTCCAATACCTTGTCCCCCCCCCCCGTAAAACATTTACAGCAAGAAATCGTCTAGCTACAACCAGAGAAAAGAACTTTCCTTTCTCTTTTTTCTTACCAAAAACCAAACGAACATTTCATGAACAAAATTTCTTTCCTAGAACATCCCGTCTGTGGAACAAGATACCACGAGTCTGCTTCCCAACTGACTACAGCATGGTCGTCTCCAAGTCTAATGTGAACAAATACTTTTTGAGCCGTCCTCTTGGACAATCAATTAGTAATGTTCTGCCCATCCCACCCATTGTTTCCGGTTCTCTTATGGAGACGATCACCCTCCAACATGGTCGTCTTCAAATCTAATGTGAAGAAACACTTGTTGAGACATCCTCTTGGAGAGTCAATTTTTCTTAAGTAATAAGTAAGATGAGCAGAAGTCCATCTCACCCATTGTTTCCGGTCCTCTTGTGGAGGCGACCATCATCCGACTGACAATCTCTTTAAGCCTTATCCTTGCGTGGCCTCCGGGCCTTGATAAGTGGTGACCCCCCAAAAAAAATTTAGTAATAAAAAAAAAAAAAAGAAAAAAAGAAAACAAAAAAAAAAACTTCTGTCAGAATTATAAAAAGAAATAAGATTCCGTTTTATGTTAACTTTTGAAAGAGAATGTCCAGGTAAATTATTTAGTCATTTTTCATATATTTAAAGGGCTAAATAAGAAGTAATTGTGCCCCCTCAACGTAAATGCTCCCGACTAACCCAACAAGCAGCAAACTCGCACCCCATCACTAATGCCGGAAAGTTTTATATTCTAATAGTTTCTTCCTTCAAACTGCTATATTTGGAATTCCCTTCCTGTTTCCTGTTTCCCTGACTGTACTAACATGCAGAAATTTAAATGTAATGCAAACAGACATCTCGCTGTTCAACTCCCTACTTAGAGTGTCTCCGTAGACATGGTCTCTAATAGTAGCCCCTTACGTCTAAGTTGCAATGTGCTTTGTTTGGGGTGAACAAGAGTAAAAAAAAATTAAGTGGTCCTCAACCAAAAAATGTACCAAACTAAAAAAAAATTAATTAAGGGGGGAAAATAATAGTACAGGGTGTCCATAAAGGATAATTGGATATTTTTCATTTAATCAAAGGAAATACAAAATTCAAAGAGAAGAGATTGGTTGGATAATAGTTTTTCTATTTGGTCATGTGACGTTGTCTCCTCATTAACTAGATCTTAGTTCTCTTGATTTTTTTTTTTCCGGGATATGCTAAAGCAGAAAGTGTACTCAACAAACATCACAGATCCGATACACTTGACTCAACAAATAAGGAAGGAATGTGCCCAAATTGAAGGCAATGTGGATTTATTGCATCGAGTTCACAGTAAGTTTTCTGAATTCAGTTGGAAGATGTGGTCACATTGAAGGATCTTCTCGTTAACCAGACCTTAGTCTCTTGATTTCTTTGTCTGCGGTATGCAAAAGGATAAAGTATACTCAACAAACGCTATGGACGCTATGTGTAGCTTAATTGCAATAAATATTATGGATTTCAGTGTTCGGCCAGACTTCCTCATCTTGGCTGCCATGCTCACAACGTTTCAGACGTTCTACCCTCCGGCCTTCATCAGGTGTCCTGTATCGAACTCGGGAACCATCTGTCTCGATTCTCGAACCCATCCCTTTATTGTCACGGGGGTACCACACTCAGATTCCAATTTTTTGGGGCTCTGGGACACATTCGTTAATTCTCTGTTGCTTTCAGTTCTGCTGCTGCTACTGCTGCTGCTGCTTATCGTCGTATTGCTGCTGTCGCTGAACTTAGCACCTCCAGAACCAACGGCTTAGACCTCACGGCCATGTGTCACTAGGACATAATGAAAACACTTCATCTCAGAGATACAGACAATTACTGCCACAAATATGTTTTCATATTGTATATATATATATATATATATATATGTGTGTGTGTGGGTGTGTATATATATATATATATATATATATATAAACAAATATACATAGTAAACTTTATATATAGAAAGATGATTGAGTTTACATCTACAGGGTGTTCGTACAGTCTGAACAAAGGATAATATGATATTTTCATTTAATCAAATATAATATTTTTAACTGATTAAAAAGATAAAAAATAGTTGAATGGCAGTTTCCCTAATTGGCTTGGTCATGTGGAGTAGTCTCCTCGTTCACCAAACCGTAGTCGTCTTCATTTCTTTTTCTAGAGTTTTCTGAAAGAGAAAGTGTACTCAAAATCACAATACAAATGCATGACTCAACGAATAAGGAGTGAATGCATCCAAATCAAATGGATTTATCGCATCAAGTGGACAAAAGTTTTGCAAAACACAAATATTTGCATTGTAAATGATGGAAATTATATTAAAGATGTTATTTTACTGATGTGTCCAGATTTTAAGGATACCCTGTACAATCCTTGATGAAACATTTGGATGGAAAATGCTAAATTTTTACATGTAGTAGAAATGAAATGGCAAAGAGAAATATCAGCCTGTTTAAATAGAGTCTAATGGTTAAATCCATCACGGCAAAAAGGCAGATAACCCTGCTGCTGCTACTGGACTACTTTTTTGGTAATAATGTATAAGAAAGAGAAAAAAATAATAAAAATACCAAAAAGAAAAAAAGAAAAATGAATTAATTTTCTCACCTGTGCACACATGTCGTAGAAAGCGGCCAGCGATTCCATCGCTTTGGCTTTCGTGTAAAATGTGACGATATTTTTTATGATTTCCAGATCTTTCATCCAATCCAATGATTGTAAGTAATTGGCGGCCATGATGTAAATTTCCTTCTGACGAGAAACTGTGGCAAAAAATGAAATCTTTTCCGTGTCCCCGGATTTCAGTAAACATTTCATCGCCTGCAAAAATAACAATGGATTCATTTTTCACGTGAATTTTAGTGATGAAAATGTGTGTCGGACGTAATGATCCACAACCCGGATTGAGTAGTGGCAGTTGCCCCGACTTGCCTTATTCCTGCCATAAAAGGGTCCATCTTCACCTGGCATGTAGTTTGAAAATTATGGAAATTTCAAAATCATAGGTTACTAGTGAGGATCAAACTCACAACCTATGAAAAGCAGAACGACTAGTTATTGCACTGGAATAAGCAAATTCACCTTAATAAGGAAAACGTGAAGCCAAAATTATCTAAATTCTTTTTAACAAATGAGAATAAATGAAGATTATTTAACGTCTGAAATTTGCTGACTTAAAAAAGTGAAAGAAAGAAACAGAAAAACGAGAAGTCAGAGAAAATGTCCACTGATTTAAAGTCACATAATTTTTAACTGAGGCAACAAGACGATTATAACTTTCATATTAATCTGGTGAAATTGAGCTTTAACGGTCCTGTTGAAGTCAGAGTCTAAATGGTGAATTCCTTTAACGGTCCTGTTGAAGTCAGAGTCTAAGTGGTGCGTGCATTCCTTTAACAGTTTCGTTGAAGTAAGAGAATCAGTGGTGCATTCCTTTAATGGTCTCGTTGAAGTCAGAGTCTAAGTGGTGCGTGCACTGATCGAGTTTCCACTCTTTTTCAAAATGCTATTTTAATGCTATTTCAATAAACATTGAGTGATGATAATATTATTTCAAACATAAGCGTGACAGACCAGCAAAAATTCTATTTCTAAAGCATTACAGACCAATGAAACCTCTTTTTCTAATGTAACTCTGACAGACAAACAAAAATGCTATTTAAAACTTGCGTATGACAGATGAATAAAAATGCTATTTCAAACTTGCGTATGACAGATGAATAAAAATGCTATTTCAAACTTGCGTATGACAGATGAATAAAAATGCTATTTCAAACTTGCGTATGACAGATGAATAAAAATGCTATTTCAAACTTGCGTATGACAGATGAATAAAAATGCTATTTCAAACTTGCGTATGACAGATGAATAAAAATGCTATTTCAAACTTGCGTATGACAGATTAATAAAAATGCTATTTCAAACTTAAGCATGACAGAACAACAAAATTATTATTTCAAACTAAAACATGACAGACTTTTTGGCTGAGAGCAAAGTATAGTATCTGTTTTGATACTACAATTCATCTTTTATGTCCTCGGTCAGTGAAGAAGGAATCATTCTAAGACGAAGGCAATTTTTTTTTTCTCCCAATCCAGAGTACCCCTTTTTGGGAAGCTGGAGTTTCCTTACCTTAAAAACCGACCTTTTGTTTAACTCTGTCCTCGTGGGGAGGCAACTAAATAGGGACAAACCAAGAAAATACTATTTCAAACTTAAGCTTTACAAACCAAAGAAAATGTTATTTAGGAAATTACTGTGACAGACCAAGAAAATACTATTTCAAACTTAAGCTTTACAAACCAAAGAAAATGTTATTTAGGAAATTACTGTGACAGACCAAGAAAATACTATTTCAAACTTAAGCTTTACAAACCAAAGAAAATGTTATTTAGGAAATTACTGTGACAGACCAAGAAAATATTATTTCTAACTGAAGTGTGATAGACCAACAGAAATCATATTTTTCTACTTAAGCGTGACAGACCATTGAGACTAACTTAAAGATCAATGAAACAGTCTACTTGATGACGGCTTTTGGCTTTGAAATCGAAAATTTACAATCAGTGTTTATCAAAAAAACAGTTCTTCATTATATTGTAGGTTGGATTTTTTTTTGTTTTTTTTTTGGCAATTAATAATTTGTTTTCAACAATTTTTTTCAATTATTTATAAATAAGAAAATCAAACTGGATTTTATAATTGGAATTTTCTTCTTTTTATTACAAGTAATCAAATCAAACTTGTTTTTATAATTGGAATGTTTTTTTTGTTTGAAAAAATATTTTACGGGTCTAACTCTCTTAACAAAATCTTTAAAGAACAAATGTCTAATTGTGGAATTACTTTTTCAAAAATGTTCTCCATGACTGATTCCCACATGTTCAAACTAGTAAAATTAAAAATTCCGTCAAAATCGAAGTGGACGAAAACGATGAGGAACTGTTTTCTGATAAACATCGCTTGTCAATTTCCGATTTCAAAACCGGAAGCCATCATCAAGTAGACTGTTTCTCTTTTACCACAGAGCGTCTTATAGCAACATTTGGATGAGTCCATTTGATTTGCATGTTTGGCGTCAAATATACTTTCTTTCAATTCAAGTGAAAATGATCGGCAGACAAAAACTTCCATAGAGATGTGAAGTGCGGCTAAAAAAGTTAGGGAAAAATATTTAGATGACAAGTGTGGCTGATCGGTTAGGATGCTTGAACCTTCATCAGTCAGTTATGGATGCTATTCCACCTCGTAAAACCGTGGATTACAACTTTATTTCCTTTGAATTATTTCTGGGTATTGAAAGTTTGGTTTAATCCAGTGGTTCCCAATCCTTGTGTGTCTATGCCACCACCTAACCACCTTTAAAATTCTGATACCACCCTCTAATTCTAATTTGAAAAGTTAACTCCATTTAAACTGTAGAAGCTTAAAACGCCAATACTTTGTGTAATACATTGAAACAATGTTTCAGAATTTTTGAGATGAGGATCGATAATTTGGACTACTGTTCTCATCTTCGATGTTATTATCACAACGTTTCGGTCGACGTAACCTCCAACCTTCTTCGGGTGAATCTTGTTGAACTCAGGAATCTTTTCATCAAACTCTGAAATCTGTACAGAATTTTAAAATGAAACACAATCTTTTATTTAATCCATCGGCGTAGCTTGCACTCATTCTGATACTAAGAATACAATTACGAATTACTTAAGACTTCTACCTGGTCATGGCTGACAGAAAAAGAGCAAGCTACCCCCATGGATTAAATAAAGGGTTTCGTTCAAATTTCGTACAGATTCCTGAGTTCGATAGAAAGATTCACGAGTTTGACAGGATGCACCCGAAGATAGTCGGAGGTTACATCGGCCGAAACGTTGTGAGAATAACACTCAAGATGAGAACAGTAGTCAGAATAACGCAAATCATACAAGTTATCAATCCTCATCTCAAAAATCACAAAACATTGTTTCAATTTGATACATATTGAAACAAGATTGAAGTTAGGAATCAAGAGAACACGTTTGGTGGCGCTGCTCAAACTACTCTTTTTTTGCCTTGACAAAGTTTAAAATCGACTTGGCAATCTAGTGGGGGATAATCTGTTCGCCACAGCCCCTTTCTCACAGAAGATATGTTGTTAGTCTTTCTATACCTACCCTACCGTTATTTTCATGGAAAATGCTCGGCTGAGCTTCAATCTCTGGTTCCTCCTTGTAAGACATTCACAGCAAGAACTCGTCTTCTACCCCAACTGCAAGAACTTTCCTCTCTTCCTCCGTGTGCCTAACATCAAGCAGAATTTCCATGAACAGAGTTTCTTTCCAAGAATTCTCCATCTGTAGAACACGTTGCCACAAGATTGCTTCCCTGAGGACTACAGCAGGATCATCTTCAAATCCAATATCAATAAACATTTGTCATAAACCGTCCTCATAAGTCATCAAATTTGAATCATTCCATTCATTATTTTAAATCCTCTCATAATATTCATCATCATTTAATATTTTTCATTAACTCTTATCTTCAAGTGGCTTTTAGCCTTGATAAGTGATAACTCATTTATATAATAAAAGTGAACATACTTGTGTCCGACTCGCTTCAATAATCACATATGCACATTTATAATTATGAGCAAAGCAAGGGAGGCTTAATCCTAATCTCAATAATAAAGTTTTCTTGATTTAAAGAATAATCACGTATTCAAATTTAATTTTTATGAGCAAAGAAGAGGAGGCTTAATCTTAATAACTGACAGTATAAACTAAAGAAAAGAATTTCTTTCACTTTTAATAGACACAAAAAGAATATTCCCTAATGTGACCAAAATAGGAATTAATCTATTCATCCCACAGATGCTTTATTTACATATTCAGTAGAAAGAAAGCAGATTTGTTTACTGTTTCTGTAAAACTTTACTCGCATATTTGTTCTTGAAGCAAGATTTAACTCGTGTATTTGTTTTTTTAGTAAATTTTACTTCGGTTAGTCATTTCGGTTCTTACAGTAAGATATGTCTTGGAATTTTTTAGATGAGGATTGATAATTTGCATTATTCTGACTACTTTTCTCATCTTGGATGTTATTCTCACAACGTTCCGACCAATGTAACCTCTGACCTTCTTCAGGTGCATCTTGTTGAACTCGGGAATCTTTATGTCGCACTCGCTACCCCCGTTGATTAAATAAAGGGTTCTGTTTGAAATTCTGTACAGATTCCTGAGTTCGGCGAGATGAAACTGAAGATCAAAGGATACTTTGGGGAAATAACAATTACGATGAAAACAGTCGTCCGAATAATTGAAATAATAAAAGTAAAATTTACCTTGCTTGTGACAGCATTAGGAAATCACTTGTTATTGATAAAAAAGAAATTACTTACTACTCTCCTAGGCAACGCTAGGTAGCCTTGCTAGTTAGTAAATAAAAACATTTTTTTATTTTCTTTAAAAAATATTTTTTATACTTTTTTTATAGTTTAAAAAAGAAATTCAGAAATTACTTCAAGCGACGGAATGGCTTGAAGAAATGAGCTGGACTTTAGTTTTTTGGGTTTTTTTTCGAGGAAGGGAGGAAAAATGTTGGAGCAAGAGGGTGGATAAAAGGGAAGAAGGGAGTGAAGGTCTTTCTTAGCTTAACCCTGTTGCCTGATTGGGTGAATTTTTTGTGGCCAAGTGATATTAAGAGTTTAAAAAAGAAATTCAGAAATTACTTCAAGCGACGGAATGGCTTGAGGAAATGAGCTGGACTTTAGTTTTTTTTTTATTCGAGGTAGGGAGGGAGGAAAATTGTCAGGGCAAGGGAGAGAGATAAAAGGAAAGGAGGGAGTGAAGGGTTTGCTTACCTTAACTCTGTTGCCTGATTGGGTGAATTTTTTGGTGGCCAAGTGATATTCGCCTTGATGCATACAGATGTTTCCGATGGCTTCAAGGATCTTCATGCGATCCCTGTTTTCAACCTCGTTGGCCCCTTTAGAAGGGGAAAGCTTCTTGACAAGTTCAGGCGACACAGTAATATTTTTGTCGACAATCAATTTGATGGCGTCCCAATACTGGAGGTACAAAAAACGAATAAAGGAATGAAATAGATGAGGAGTAAAAAAAAGAAGCAATCAAATGAAGTTGACCAGGTGTTAAATATAGGTAGGTATGTCTACTAATATAAATATTAATTAAAATATATTTGTTCAGATGGATCTACTATAATGTTGTAAACAGGATATATTCTAGATAAGGGTCACAAAAAGGCTATGGGATCGACTCTGCCTAGAAATAATCAAAGATTCATGAGAAAGGAAGCGATAACAATTAGTTGGAAATGACATCAGACATATGATTGAGAGAGTGGAAGTTGCCAATCGCTGGAGTTTTGTATGGGAGCTGAGATCAACAAGACATGTTTCTAAAATGATCTATGAAAAGTGGTGCAAGTGCTAAGTAATAATCAGTTCTAAGTGACAGTCTCCTGGAGGTTGAAGGTTCAATCCTCAGTATAGGCGATACTAAGAATATAATTAAGAATTACTTAAGTCTTCTACCCAGTTATGGCTGATGGAACGAGAACAATCTATCTTCAGGTTGCCCTCAATTACAGTTGACCTATTTATTCGTCCATTTATTTATTTATCCGTAATCCACTAAATATTCACCTACCGTGTCAGTAAACAACCCGACAACTTTTCTTTGATGGAAATAAACAGGTGTTTACGTTTAATACTATGGTTGCCACTTGAATTTACCTGTGAAGCCATAACTAAGGTTAAATTTAAGCAAAATAAGATATAATCTCAAAATAAAAGGGAGACTATCACCAGCAGGTGCAGTGTAAACAAATTGATGGTGTGCTACACACAGAGCCATCTGTTAGCCGACCAGAAAATTAGTTTGGTAGCAGCCGAATTATCAAGTTCCCACTCATAATTTTGTTCGGATTAAAAGAGTCGCCAGATAAATCGGTGTTGCACCTTTATAAAAATCAGTTTTTTATTCGTTTTTTAGATAGTCATGCTCTTTTTTTATTTTAATACAAAAGGTGGAAGATCTTCATTTCCCACCAGGTAGTTGAGTGAAGGAGACGAGTGAAAAAGACGAGTGGAGGTGACAAGCGAGGGAGACAAGTGAAAGAGACAAGTGAGGGAGTCGAGTGAAAGAGACGAGTGAGGGAAATGAGCGAGAGAGACGAGTGAGGAAAATGAGCAAGAGAGACGAGTGAAGGAGACGAGCGAGGCAGAGGAGTAAGGGAGATGAGTGAGGGGAACGAGTGAAGGAGACTTTGAGTGAAAGAGATGAGTGAAGAAGACAAGTGAGGGAGTTGAGTAAAGGTGACAAGCGAGAAAGTTGAGTGATGGAAACGAGTGAGGGAGACGGGTGAAGGAGACGAGTGAGGGAGATGAGTGAAGGAAATAAGTGAGGGAAAGAATCAGAGTAAAGGAGATAAAAAAGAGTCAATTGGAAGAGTTGAGTGTAAAAGTCGAGTGAGAGAAACATGTAAGGAGAGAGAGAGAGAGAGATTTAAGAAGAGAGACACATGTAAGGAGAGAGAGAGAGAGAAAGTGATATGTAAGGTTAGGAGAGAGAGATAGAAATGAAAGATATGCACTTTAGAGTGAATTAGACCAACGAACACAAAAAATAGAAAGAAAACAGAAGACCCCCATCCCCCCGACTGTGAAATGTGTCATTCTTGCCTTTTTCGCCATTGCTAAATGTTCGACCGCTTTGTCATATTGGGAATTTTCCAGGAAGAATTCTGCACAACGTTCCAAAAGTTCCGGATCTGCTCTTTCGTCAAGTTCTGCTGAAATTGTTTGCAAGGCGCCAAATTGTTTACTGCTAAAAGACAATTCCAAAGCTTTCGAAAAATTACCGGCCTGAAATGAAACAAACAATGGAAAGATTTTTAAGTTCTTTTGGTGCAGAGAAAATTGAAACAAAGAATTTGCATTTTTTTTTCTTCTCAATGCCAATATTTGGAACTGGCTGTACCCACCTGGCGTTGCCCAGGAGGTTTTTTACATTCATTTTTGTTTCATTTTTTTTTTAACTATATTATTTTGTTTTTTTCCAAATTACTATTATTCCTTTGCATGGGATTTTGAAAGTTAAATTTAATTAATATGGTATCGTTTAAATTATTAATTGAACCAAATTAGCATAGAAATAGAACTTTGTTTTAAATTTGAAAATCAAGCAAAAAGCCGTTGAAAGCCACTGATAAGATGCAGATATTTTTTACTTATTTTATTTTTTACTTTTGTCTTAAATTTTTTTTGTATAAACTTTTCTTTAGAGACGATAGGGGTGTCATGTCAGTAAAAAAAAAGTTACCTTTTTTTTTAAAAAGTTTGTTAAAACACCTGATGTTGCCATTTTCCATTGTTATAATGAAACGGTGTGTATAAACACCCTTAAAAAAAAAAAAAGTAACTTTTTTTTACTGACATGACACCAATATAATCTCTGAAGAAAGGTTTTATACGCGAAAAACATTTAAGATAAGTACAAAAAAAAAAAATCTTTAATTTGCATCTTATCAGTGACTTTCAACAACTTTCTGCTTGATTTTCAAATTAAAAAAAAAAAAGGTGTTTCAAAGAAGTTTCAAAATTCTAATTCTAACGGTTTTGTTAACTTAATGTTGTTTAAATTTCTATTTATAAAATGATTGGATGTAAATAGCTTGCAAAACTTTCAATCTTTTAATAAAATAAGGATTTGCTAACAATTCTAAAGCTTTCTTCTTCTCCTTCTCTATCAAGACCTACTATTCACTTCTGCACCAGAAAGAGATCTGCATGGGCATTACAAGAAAATGTTTCACTGCCAATTTCATTTGTAACTAAGAGGGCTGTTTTCTTACTGAGTTTCGGAATGGACTTTCAGAAGATGTAGCAAATGTGCCAACGATGCAGCAATTCAAGGCAAATTTGGACAAGTGCTAGGCCACTGTATCCTCTTCTGTGTAAATTTCTGATAATCTTTCCGTTCATGGCAACTGAAACATGTTTTATTTTTTGACTAATTTTGAGGGATAAAGACTTGCCAGAGATAAGTTACTTTGAAAGTCAATTTCTTAAAGCCATCCAACACATGCCATCATGTAAAACAGACGCTAAATCAACGACGACCATCAAGATGTTTCGTGCCTTGTTTAGAGCGAGTTCCATAAAAAATCAAATTAAAAAAATAAAATAAATAAATAAATAAAAAATTGTTTTTAAGAATGTTTAGAGCGACTTTCATAAAAAATCAAATTAAAAAAAAATGAAATAAATTTAAAAAAAATTGCTTTTAAAAATCCAAAAGTAAAAAAATTTAAAAGAATAAAAAATTGTTTTTAAGAATTCAAAAAAATAAATAAATAAAATAAAAATAAATAAATAAAAAAATTGTTTTTAAGAATCCAAAAAAACAAAAAAAAAATAAATAAATAAAAAATTGTTTTTAAGAATCCAATAAATAAAAAAATTTAAAAAAATAAAAAATTGTTTTTAAGAATTAAAAAAAAAAAAAAAAATTTTTAAAAATGAAATAAATAAATTTTTAAAATTTGCTTTTAAGAATTCACAGGTGAAATTATGTTACCTTATTATACAACATGACAGCATTTCCTTCCATTCCAGGTTTTTGTTCAAAATAACGTGCTGCCTCAATCATGTCTTCTGGTTGACCTAATAAAGCAAGGTTCAAAATTTGATCCTCGAATCCATGTTCCTAAAAAGAAAAGAAAAATCTTTGGTTAAATCATAAAATGTAATCAAACATTTTTGTGGTCCGTGTATTTGTAGTTATTGATTTCAATTATCTGCCCTTGAAATCTTCTTAAGAAAGAAGATGGAGGCTTACTGAACGAATCGCTGTTATGATACACAGAATGGAAAAATACTTGTAATTAAAGTTCTAGTGGATAATTTTTTTTACTTTTTTGTACAGTGAGTAAGAATATAACGCTGAATAAGTATATAATATTGTTTTTATAAAAAAATAATTTTTTCATACGGCCGCTGAACAGCACAAGCACCAACAAAGATGCCACCTGTATAAGCAGAAAGTCCGACCCTTTCACACTGTGGTCGGAGCGGTGGTAACAAGTTAGTGTCAGAGTTACCTGGATAACAGAGCTCTGGTGAAAATCCATCAGGATCCGTTGTCCTCTGGTCGTCTCTGCCTCTGCGTGTGGCAAGCAAATATATATCAGGTGCAGAACTGTGGACCAAAGTTACACTTGATGATCTGATTATCACCCCTTACTATGTCCGGGATATCATAAAAAACCATGACACATTCAAAGCATGTGAGCCTGATATTATACCAGTAATAGTAAAAGAAATGCTCTGCTGAGCTGGCCCTTGTCCTCTTCAAACTCGACAACAAATGCCTTACCGAATGTTGCTTCTTTGATAGCTGGAAAATTGCCTCTGTGGTACCAGTGTTCAAGAATTTTGGTTAAAAAACTGACGTGCAAAATTATTGCCCTATCAGTCTCCTCATTAAAATCTTTGAATCCTTAATCAATCTAGCGATAGTCCACCACCTCGTTCATGCTAAACTTCTTTCTGACCAACAGTATGGATTTAAGCAAGCCTGTTCTACTGCAGATATCTTAACGGTCATCTCTGAACGCATATACCATACACTGGACAAGACTAATGAAGTTAAGGTGGTAGCACTTGATATATCTAAAGCCTTTGGCAATGTCTAGCATGAAGGTGTTCTCAAAAAATTAATTTGTACGGTATTACTGGATGAATATTTAATAGACTCAGGTTATCCTCGATGGCTTAACATCTAAACAACAAGCTTTGGACCATTATTTTTCCCGATTTTCAAAAACGACCTCTCTGATGCAATTGATGTTTGAGATGGGTATATTTGCTGATAACACCATACCTTATACTCAACATGTAGGCAAAACGAACATACACATATCCAAGGAAATGGCTGAATCATTAGAAAATACCCCCCAGTCTAGAGTGGAATGGGGGCACAAATGGATGGTAACATTCAATGCTACTAAGAAAAAGTTCCTTTCCTTTGACAATTATAAGAAACCTTTTCAACCACAAATTGCCATGACTAATAACACCCTACCTGAGAGTTCATCATTTAAACTCCTCGGCCTAACATTCACAGGTAACATGAATTGGAACAAATACATAGAAGACATTGCCAAGGCTGCTGCAAAGGAAGGTGGGCTACCTCTACCATGCTAAAAAAATTCTCAGACATACGAGTATCCTATATCTCTACAAAGCCACCATTCACTCATGCATGGAGTATTGTTGTCACATCTGAGCTGGGGCACCAACTACAACCCTCTCCCTCTTAGACAGGGTCCACAAAAAGAGCTTCTAATCTAATAGGCCCAACACTATCTAGCAAGCTCCAGCCCCTGTTCCATCAATGTAATGTTGCATCCCTGTGCTTGTTTTACAAGTAATTTAATGGAATGTGCTTCGACGAACTTGCTGCACTTGCACTCCCCTCGACGCAAATACCCCCGACCGACCCAACAATCAGCAAAATCCCACCCCTTCACTCTCAAGCTTCCTAGATACCTGAAAGCTTTCTATTCTAATAGCTTCTTTCCTTGAACTGCTAGCCTTTGGAATTCCCTCCCTGCTCCTCTTACTGTACATACATGCAGAAATTAAAATGTAATGTGAACCAACATATCGCTGCCCAACTCCCCACCTAGGCAGCCCCTTTAGGTATTGCCCCTAATTCACAGTAGCCCCTTACATGTCAGTGACAATGTGCCTACTTTGGGGTGAATAAAAGCAAAAAAAACTAAAAAAAGGACTTGCTAATTTGCATAATTGGCCAATCACGGTGGGGTTCTGTGCAGATACTATTTGAATTTAAGTATTATATTGTTTTGTTTTTTTATTTGATAAAATTATAATTTTATGAATTAAAAAAAGCTAATTTTCTATCTTTTCTATAAAATAATAGATTTAGTAAGCACCGATGATTAAATTTTCTAAGTATAAAAATAATAGTAACTTAAATTCAGAATATTTTTTTTTGTCTATATAAATATTTAATGTATGGCGAATAGTATGTGGAAGAGGTGGTTTTACTTGTGTCTGGAGGATGAATGTGCATAAATTTTAGTTGGTCTGAATGGCTTGCGGTAGATCCAAGTATGTTTCTTGTCTGGACGATTGAAGGTAGGGAGAAAAGAGGAGGGGGGGATAGGATTTCTTTTCAATTTTAATTTCTTAACTCACTTTATAGTCCCGATGATACATGTTACTGTCAAAATATTGGTTGATCCGTATAGACAGTTTCTAATATTTATATAATTATATATATATATATATATATATATATATATGGGTGTGTGAAAAAAGACAAAAGGAAAAACAAATTGTCTTTTTTCACACATCTTGTCTCCATGGCATTTGATTTTATGATATATCGTGTATTTTATCCTCATTATATATATATATATATATATATATATATATATATAAAGTAATCCAACAAAAGATATAAGCGTCAACTAATATCTTATAATTAGTGAAACATCCGGATAAAAACTGAAGCTCAATATACTGGATAGAGCATTAATATTAAGAATACTTTGCTTGAACTTTGAATTCTAATAAAATTTGATTGACACCTTATTTTATTACCTCATTTTATATTATAATATATATATATATATATATATATATATATATATATATATATATGTATATAAAATAGGACAGCAGCAGAAGAAAGGAATAAAAAAGAAAATAAATAAAAATGGAGAGGAGATGAGTGCCTCTTGTTAATGAAAGAACATAATCTCCTGGCCTCACCTTGCATAAGCGGATGGCATTTCCGTATGTTCCCGACCGCGTGAAGAAATTTATTGCCTGTTTTATGACCCCTTGTGTCTCATATTGACGAGCGAGTTGGTAGCATGCGGCTCGATCTCCCGTTTCATTGCAAATTTCACCAGCCTAAGGAAAATGAAAGAAACAAGAAACATTTTAAAACCGTTATTTCTTTTATGACAGAAATGTTTTATTTCTGATGACCATGCGAATAAACTGAAATATTTATGAAGGTGAAACACTGATTTTCTGGAATTGTTGGTTCCAACGCCTTTTTGCCAAATTAACCGTTTTGCCCTACCATCTGATTTCATCTTAATAATAATGTATCAACACACTCCTAACCCACTAGTTATACACCAACCATGTATCTAAACCACCAGGGATTACTAGAAACTTAAACAAGCAGTAAATTTCAACGTTTACGCATGAGTCAGCCTGGTTGTTCCAACGCATCTACCTGGCTATCGTTCGTGGCAACGCTATGTCAGTAACGGCGGCGTCACTTCCGTTCTAATCGTCATCTGTTGACTCTCTCTTTCTTTCTCTCCCCTCTCTATCTACCTATGTCTGTATCTGTCTCTTTGCTTCTCTTTCTTTCTCTCCCCCCTCTCTATCTACCTATGTCTGTATCTGTCTCTTTGCTTCTCTTTCTTTCTCACTCCTCTCTATCTACCTATGTCTGTATCTGTCTCTTTGCTTCTCTTTCTTTCTCTCCCCCCTCTCTATCTACCTATGTCTGTATCTGTCTCTTTGCTTCTCTTTCTTTCTCTCCCCCCTCTCTATCTACCTATGTCTTTATCTGTCTCTTTGCTTCTCTTTCTTTTTCCCCCCTCTTTATCTACCTATGTCTGTATTTGTCTCTTTGCTTCTCTTTCTTTCTCTCCCCTCTCTATCTACCTATGTCTGTATCTGTCTCTTTGCTTCTCTTTCTTTCTTTCCCCTCTCTATCTATATATGTCTGTATCTGTCTCTTTGCTTCTCTTTCTTTCTCTCCCCTCTCTATCTACCTATGTCTGTATCTGTCTCTTTGCTTCTCTTTCTTTCTGCCCCCTCTCTATCTACCTATGTCTGTATCTGTCTCTTTGCTTCTCTTTCTTTCTCTCCCCCTCTCTATCTACCTATGTCTGTATCTGTCTCTTTGCTTTTCTTTCTTTCTCTCCCCCTCTCTATCTACCTATGTCTGTATCTGTCTCTTTGCTTTTCTTCCTTTCTCTCCCCCTCTCTATCTACCTATGTCTGTATCTGTCTCTTTGCTTTTCTTTCTTTCTCCCCCCTCTCTATCTACCTATGTCTGTATCTGTCTCTTTGCTTCTCTTTCTTTCTCTCCCCTCTCTATCTACCTATGTCTGTATCTGTCTCTTTGCTTCTCTTTCTTTCTCCCCCTCTCTATCTACCTATGTCTGTATCTGTCTCTTTGCTTCTCTTTCTTTCTCTCCCCTCTCTATCTACCTATGTCTGTATCTGTCTCTTTGCTTCTCTTTCTCTCACTTGTGTTATCTCAATAAAAAGCACCTTTTAGTATGAAAAAAAACAAGGAATATTGCTACTGAAGCATAAGGGGCTTTATCGTCTATACGTACCTTTGATAAAGACACATTAAATTATTTTTTTATTTATTTACTATTAATCAAATATTAATTGAAAATCAAAAATAATATATGGGAACACCAAAACGAATTTTTAAAACTCCTATTTAAAAAAAGTTGTAAACATGACTATATTTTGAATTATTTTTCTTTTCTAAGCCAGCAATATGTCCTGTTGAACCCTATTTCAGCAGCAACAGCAGTATCAGTAAATGTAATTCAACTTGGTAATTAATTGTGTTTCATCAGAAACTTGATATTGGTGGGATTAGGGGTGCCTGATGCACTCGGTGTCTCGGGTGGTTCGGCAATTTACAGCATCACCTAGTGCATCTACTCCATAAAGCATCTGGATATACCGGGCATTAAGGAACATGGTTGACCAAGGAAGACCTGACTTGAGTGCATAAGAAGTAATGTGACTGCATGCAACACGACTGATGTCAACCCTTTGGATCAGACTGCATGATGAACAGGCATGAAACGTTGACTCGTGTTGTTCACCCCAGAGTCTGGGACACTCGCAGCACCCTAAATTCTAAAACTGGATAAAGAAGAAAATCATGAGATGGAACAGATGGTTTTATGTATAGTGTGTCATCAATTTGTTCATTTACACCGCACCCGCTTGTGGTAGTCCCTTTTTATTTTGAGATTATATCTTAGTTGCGTAAATTTTAGCCTAGTTATGTCTTCACGAGAAAATTCAAGTGGAAGCTGTGGTATTACACATAAACACCTGTTTATTTCCATCAAAGAAAAAGTTGTACTGCTGTCTAAGTAGTTTCTGACAATCTTTCAGTAGTCATCATTCTCAAACCAGATTAACCGTTTTTTTTAACCATACGATTTTATCTTAACAATAATTTATCAACACACAACGAAACTTGAACAAGAAGTAAATGCAATTCAACTTTTTCTTTGATGCAAATAGACCAGTGTTTGTGTTTAACATCACGGCTGCCACTCTGATTTGCCTCCAATCACAACTCTTACGATGTTAGAAGCATTCACAAAATAAAGATGTTACACTATTTTGTTTTAACTCTTCTATTTTGTAAGCCATGCTCCCAGGCAACGCCGGGTACCCTGCTAGTTACAAGTAAAAAATAATTAAAATAAGTTAAGTAACATCACTCGTTAAGTGGCTAAAATTTGAAAATTAAAATTTGAAATTTAAAATTTAAAATTTAAAATTTAAAATTTGAAATTTGAAATTTGAAATTTGAAATTTGAAATTTGAAATTTAAAATTTAAAATTTGAAATTTGAAATTTAAAATTTGAAATTTGAAATTTGAAATTTGAAATTTGAAATTTGAAATTTGAAATTTGAAATTTAAAATTTGAAATTTGAAATTTGAAATTTGAAATTTGAAAATCAGTAAAACATCAAACAAATAATAGGAAAAAAAATATTTTTGCGAAAAATCCTGTGAATCAAAGAATCTCTTACCTTATCTATCTCTCCTAGAAAACAGAACACCCGCACGAGCGACAGGTAATCCTGGGCAATTTCATAGTATTTTACTGTTTGTTTGAAATCTCCGATGCTTTCCAAATATTGGGCATACCACTTATACAAGGCCCTAAAAACAGAAAATTATAAAGAACAATGATTTGAATTAAAAGTTAAAGAAAATAGGAAAAATCAAAATGTCAGGTGTCCCGATACTCCACGTTTCATAGGAGACATTGGACGGATGATAGCAACTTGTAGGAACAACCCCCAAGAGACTGTTTGGAAATTCCAGCGCATCTCCTTTGCTATCATCTGAGGCAACATCATATCGGTTATAATGGTATTTTGTAACGTCTAAAACTTCTCATGTGTATTTCTCATTTTTACGTGATGTAAAGATCAGATTAGTGTTGGGATGATTAATTGACATCGGAATCAGAACTTTTTGTGGTATCATAATCGGACAAATTTGTGCCTATTTTCCGGTGCCAAAAACGATTCTTTTAATTGTTTTTTTTTTTCTTTAGCTTAATTTTCCATTGCTGGTACTAATAATAAAATGATAAATATGTATTGATTTTAAACTACCAGTAAAACTAAAATCTATAGATCAACCCCTACAAGTGTATTTTTATGTTTGCGAAAATATAAGCACATATTTCATGTTTTTTTATGGTAATCCGAAAATTAAAAAAAAAAACAACTCTAAAGCTAAATATTTAGAAATTAAAAAAAATAAAAATATTGGAATCGTCCCATCACTATGAACTAGTGATGGGACGATTTCAATATTTTTCTCCAGATTCTGATTCTAAATTCTGATTTTTAAAAATAAAAATAAAAACAAATGATAATCTGAATGGTTATCATTTGTTTTCATTTTTATTTTTTACTCGATCGTTTATTGCAGTGAAAATACACTCAATAAAAAATGGAGGATCAATTAATTACTTACTTGTAATACAAAAATGATCCGCAATTGTTGAGTGTTGAATACTATTGCTTGATTCAGTGTTTTTTTTATCTTGTAATCAAATGATGAACAAAAAGTGAGGGATCATTTTAATACCTGATCTCCCATTATTTCATTAATGAAATCTGCAAGTTTGTAATTAAGAGTTTAAATATTTTTTCAATAAAAAAACAAGAAAACACAGAATCTACAATTGTTTAAAAATGAGAGATCAAGTTGATGCCCTCAAACTGTAAGAAACTGATCCTTGATTGTATGAGAATGATTTAAATTAAAACTGCCAGAAAATAATGGATCAGTTAATTACTTATTTTTAAAACAGCAATGATCCCTAATTGGTTACCATACGGTTGAATACTGCTGTTTGACCTTTATAAAAAAAACTAGCAGGAAGACCCGACGTTGCCCGGGATTGAATGAGAATGACTACTATGTACTTTTTCACTATGCTCATAACCCCATATTACTTTCTTTGTTTTTATTGCCTCTCTCCTTTGTTTCGCCTCCTAATATAGTCAGAAAAAGTGAAAATGTTGGAAAACTCTCTGAATTAGCGTCCTATACATCTGGTTTAACTTTCATTAAAATCAGATATACGTATTTGAAGTTTTAAGGGGGTTCTGTTC
>OY744551.1:16314095-16419095 GCA_963556195.1 Sepiola atlantica | reverse complement strand
AATTAACGCCCCCCTCCCCTGTAAAATAACTTTTTTTTAATTAACGCCCCCCCTCCCCTGTAAAATAACTTTTTTTTTAATTAACGCCCCCCTCCCCTGTAAAATAACTTTTTTTTTAATTAACGCCCCCCTCCCCTGTAAAATAACTTTTTTTTTAATTAACGCCCCCCTCCCCTGTAAAATAACTTTTTTTTTAATTAACGCCCCCCTCCCCTGTAAAATAACTTTTTTTTTAATTAACGCCCCCCTCCCCTGTAAAATAACTTTTTTTTTAATTAACGCCCCCCTCCCCTGTAAAATAACTTTTTTTTTAATTAACGCTCCCCCCCCCCCCCCCCTCACAATTAATTGCTGCCCGGAGGGCGGGTAAGTTTTTTAAACTACACTGTTGCCATAAATTCATTACCAAAGGTTTCGGTCATTGCTTCATCAGTCAAATGTATTGCTGTCAAATGGGAGTAAGATAGTCTGTAATTGTTTTCAGTGAAAATAAAAAAAGACTAACTTTTCAATGGCTGCTTTTATGGAGCCTTTTGCCTCCAAATGTTTTGCAAAACTGTGATACGCGCTTCTCAGGTGGACACGGTCATACATCTCTGCAACTTCCAACGCCTGAAATGTGTAAAGAGATGAGAACAGTATGATTAAACAAGTTGTATTCACCCGGCATTGCCCGGAAGTTTCATACTTTCAGTTTTGTTTCACAATTTTTAATTTTTTTTTTTTTTTTTGAACTATGCCGTTTATTTTTGGTTTAATTTTACCAAATTATTTCTTTTTTTAAATAGGATTTTTTTAAAAATTAAATTTAATTATAAGGGTATCATTTTGTCATTAAATTATTAATTGAACCAAATAGTTATAAAATTATAACTAATTTTGGTAATCGTAAAGATCAACAGTGTAAACAGCTTCTTCAAAAATTTGAATAAAATTAGTGTATAGATGATATATATATATATATATATATATATATATATATATATATACAAATATATATATATATATATATATATACAATGATAATAGAATTAACGATAAGTGAAATATCATAAAGTGATCTATCGCGATAAAGTAAAGCTCAATACGTTGAGTAGAGCAATCACTTTTAAAGAAGGAAAGATGAAGATAAAAAATTGGATAAAATTACATAAAATTGATACAAATTTTATTACATCGAAAGTTCAGATGCAAGGAGTTACATTAATCCTTAAACAATGGTTTTTCAAAGATAAAACTCTTCTCGTCAGAGGATAAACTTTGGTAATGTGGTATTTATAATAAATAGATATTACCTAGTTCCATTTCACTTTGAAAAATTGAAGAATAAAAAATAGAAAGGTTGGGGGTAAAGAAATAAATGACCGGGAGGGAAAATAGTGGCAGTATTGAGTAGCCATTTTCGAAGACAAAAGGGGACGCTATGGTGCAGATAACGAAATAGCAAAAGTTTGTAAATTTGGAGAAAAAGTTTGTCGATTTGGAGAAAGTTTTTTAACAATTTTTACAGGGTTTCAAATAAAAGGTAGAGGGTTCAAAATTATCTCACTTGGTCAGTAGGGATTCGTGTCTCAGTTTTGTGTATAGTTCCATAGAGTTACAAGTAAAAATCCTGGACTGATATTTTAAATATCCAATTCAGCAGATCTGGGGTGAAGATTGTCTGTTAAATGGCACGGTTCATATCTGCCTTCAAAACCTGACTTCCCGGGCAGAAAGATGTTTCAAAAGGCAGATATGAACTGTGCCACATAGCGCCTTTTAACAGACACTCTTCACCCCGGATCTGCCGAATTACATAAAATTGATACAAACTATTTTACTATCTGCACCATAGCGTCCCCTTTTGTCTTCGAAAATGGCTACTCAATACTGCCACTATTTTCCCTCCCGGTCATTTATTTCTTTACCCCCAACCTTTCTATTTTTTATTCTTCAATTTTTCAAAGTGAAATGGAACTAAGTAATATCTATTTATTATAAATACCACATTACCAAAGTTTATCCTCTGACGAAAAGAGTTTTATCTTTGAAAAACCATGGTTTAAGGATTAATGTAACTCCTTGCATCTGAACTTTCGATGTAATAAAATTTATATCAATTTTATGTAATTTTATCCAATTTTTTATCTTCATCTTTCCTTCTTTAAAATTGATTGCTCTACTCAACGTATTGAGCTTTACTTTATCGCGATAGATCACTTTATGATATTTCACTTATCGTTAATTCTATTATTGTACATATATATATATATTCTCTTCATCTTTCCTTCTTTAAAATATATATATATACATACACATATATATATATTTAAATATGAGACAAAAACGTTTTGGAGTTAAAATCAATGTATTATTACATAGTAATAGGGAAAAAAAAAGACGTTTTAATACTTTTTTCGTCTTGAACCATAAAAAAAACAGCATCTTGTAAGACTCCATTTTGTGAAAATCACGATTCTTGTAGCATATTTACACATTTCGAACATGTTTTTCTACAGATTACATGTGTTGTACTAAATAGATTTTAACTCAAAAGTGTCCCTCTTTAAATATTATTTAAAAAACAATATGAAAACATTTTCATCGCCTATACGCAATTTTTTTATCGTATTATGTTTACCCCTTTGATATTTACAATTACCCTAATTTTGTTAAAGTAATCTTTTTTATAATTTCTATTTAGAAAATTATTGGATGTAAATAGTTTTAAAACTTTCAATCTTTTAAAACACGAAGATTTGTTAAAAATTTAAAACTAGAAATTACTTTCTATTCAAAAGTTTAAATGCCTTCATATTCCCTTTAAATTTCAAAGCAATTCATTCTTTTTTTTTTCAACTATTAACAAAAGACTAAAATGGCTGACTTGTTTACAAAGAAACCAAAATTCATTCTGATGGAATTAATGTTGTAATTAAATTATTTTTTAAAAATAGGACTTTACAATTATTTATCGAGATTCCTCCAGTTCGATATAAAGATTCCCAAGTTCGACGAGAAGGTTCCAAAATTCAAAAAGATACACCTAAAGAAGGTCGGAGATTACATCAACCTAAACGTTGGGAATATAACAAACCAAAATGAGAATATTAGTCCAAATAATTTTTAGGTTTTTAATGGAGAGGTTATGTGGTTAGGATTAGAGTTATGTGGTTGGAGGGTTAGGGTTATGTGGTTGGTTGGTTGGTTGGTTAGGGTAATGTGGTTGGTTGGTTAGGGTTAGGGTTATGTGGTTGGTTGGTTAGGGTTATGTGGTTGGTTAGGGTTATGTGGTTGGTTGGTTAGGGTTAGGGTTATGTGGTTGGTTGGTTAGGGTTATGTGGTTGGTTAGGGTAATGTGGTTGGTTGGTTAGGGTTATGTGGTTGGTTAGGGTTATGTGGTTGGTTGGGGTTAGGGTTATGTGGTTGGTTGGGGTTAGGGTTATGTGGTTGGTTGGTTGGTTAGGGTTATGTGGTTGGTTGGTTGGTTGGTTGGTTAGGGTTATGTGGTTGGTTGGTTAGGGTTATGTGGTTGGTTAGGCAGAAAGTCGGACCGTGGATGCTCTGGTTTTTCTCAGAATCGGTTGCACAACGCGCTAAACAACAGGTAGCTAGCCTACAGTTCGCACAAAGTCCCGCACCTCATGTAAACCAAGTTCTCTCAAACTGTGATGGTCTTTGCATGTGTTTCAGCGAAGGCCACGTCGGGTTAGGGTTTTTGCAGCAAATGTCACGTCATGCTGCCCCACATCTTTGATAAGGGACTCAAGACTTAATTGAGATGGATATATTGTTTTGGTGTCAATTTTCATTTTTTTTAGAACACAGACCAATACTTGCCTTAAATGAAACAGATTTAGTTATGTATCTTTTGTTAAGAAAGCTATTAACATCAATGAAATGAGATAAAAAATGTCTATTATATAAGACTAGCCGAAGTACCCGTCAATGCCAGGTTTTTCAAAACTTTTTCTTTTGAACGTCAGTTTAAATGAATTTTTTTTTTACTTTAACTCACAATAAAATAAAGGAATGTTTAGATGTTTTTGATGGAGAGGTTATGTGGTTAGGGAGAAAGTCAGGATGAACAATGTAACTTGGTAAAGTTAATTGTATCTGGCCGAATCTGACTGAAATAGAATATTGAACAAGAAAAAGGGTCACCATCTTCCATATATAAGACCAACATCTCAACAACTAAATAGGTATCAACTTATATTCAAGCGAAAACTGGAACGCAACAAGAATTATTTAGTGGGCTGGATTTTATCGACAAACGAATGCTGTTTCCTGGGAGTTCTATTTTAGCCGGCCACTTATAATGAAACGGCGAGCACATGGTAACATTCTATTGAGAGGCGATCGAAACAGGAATTGATTTGAATTGTCTTTTTTGGCACGAAGATACGTCTACACATATTAATCTTGCTTCTGCGCAGATGTATCATAACACCCACAAAGTTAACATTCCAGCGTGAAGTCAAACCACGATTCCATCTAACGCATGATACTGCGCGTACATTCAAACAAAATAAGTCTCTTATGTAACAACTACAATATAAATCATCAATCCTCATCTCAAAATTTCCGAAACATACTATATCCCTTGTTAAAATATAAACTTGTATTATTAGGACTACTATTCTCACTTGGTTGTTATTTTCACAACGTTTCGGCCGATGTAACCTCTCATTTTATTTAGGTGTATCTTTTCGAACTTGCAAATTTTTGTCAAACTCAAGAATCTATACAAAATTTAAAACTGAACTCTTTATGTTATCTATCGATAGAATCTGTAGTAAGGATTGAACCTTTAATCTCCATGGACCTGTGACGTAATGGTTAAAGGCAGTGATTAACAATTTGGTTGGTTGTTTTACAACATATCAATCCTTTTCGAGTTATTTAATGCCGAGTACCTTCATTTTGGTAAAAGTTTGTATGCTTCAAGTTCTATGCATCTTCAAATATTTATTCATGGCATTTCATTTGGTTGTTTTGTAGAAAAAAATTGTCATGTTTGGCTTTGCGGAACAGTATTGAGTTTTGTAGAAAAAAAATTGTTGTGTTTGGCTTTGCGGAACAGTATTGAGTTTTGTAGAAAAAAAATGTTGTGTTTGGCTTTGCGGAACAGTATTGAGTTTTGTAGAAAAAAAATTGTTGTGTTTGGCTTTGCGGAACAGTATTGAGTTTTGTAGAAAAAAAATTGTTGTGTTTGGCTTTGCGGAACAGTATTGAGTTTTGTAGAAAAAAAATGTTGTGTTTGGCCTTGCGGAACAGTATTGAGTTTTGTAGAAAAAAAATTGTTGTGTTTGGCTTTGCGGAACAGTATTGAGTTTTGTAGAAAAAAAATTGTTGTGTTTGGCTTTGCGGAACAGTATTGAGTTTTGTAGAAAAAAAATGTTGTGTTTGGCTTTGCGGAACAGTATTGAGTTTTGTAGAAAAAAAATTGTTGTGTTTGGCTTTGCGGAACAGTATTGAGTTTTGTAGAAAAAAAATTGTTGTGTTTGGCTTTGCGGAACAGTATTGAGTTTTGTAGAAAAAAAATGTTGTGTTTGGCTTTGCGGAACAGTATTGAGTTTTGTAGAAAAAAAATTGTTGTGTTTGGCTTTGCGGAACAGTATTGAGTTTTGTAGAAAAAAAATTGTTGTGTTTGGCTTTGCGGAACAGTATTGAGTTTTGTAGAAAAAAAATGTTGTGTTTGGCTTTGCGGAACAGTATTGAGTTTTGTAGAAAAAAATTGTTGTGTTTGGCTTTGCGGAACAGTATTGAGTTTTGTAGAAAAAAATTGTTGTGTTTGGCTTTGCGGAACAGTATTGAGTTTTGTAGAAAAAAATTGTTGTGTTTGGCTTTGCGGAACAGTATTGAGTTTTGTAGAAAAAAATTGTTGTGTTTGGCTTTGCGGAACAGTATTGAGTTTTGTAGAAAAAAATTGTTGTGTTTGGCTTTGCGGAACAGTATTGAGTTTTGTAGAAAAAAATTGTTGTGTTTGGCTTTGCGGAACAGTATTAAGTTTTGTAGAAAAAAATTGTTGTGTTTGGCTTTGCGGAACAGTATTGAGTTTTGTAGAAAAAAATTGTTGTGTTTGGCTTTGCGGAACAGTATTGAGTTTTGTAGAAAAAAATTGTTGTGTTTGGCTTTGCGGAACAGTATTGAGTTTTGTAGAAAAAAATTGTTGTGTTTGGCTTTGCGGAACAGTATTGAGTTTTGTAGAAAAAAATTGTTGTGTTTGGCTTTGCGGAACAGTATTGAGTTTTGTAGAAAAAAATTGTTGTGTTTGGCTTTGCGGAACAGTATTGAGTTTTGTAGAAAAAAATTGTTGTGTTTGGCTTTGCGGAACAGTATTGAGTTTTGTAGAAAAAAATTGTTATGTTCGGCTTTGCAGAACAGTATTGAGTTTTGTAGAAAAAAATTGTGGTGTTTGGCTTTGCGGAACAGTATTGAGTTTTGTAGAAAAAAATTGTTGTGTTTGGCTTTGCGGAACAGTATTGAGTTTTGTAGAAAAAAATTGTTGTGTTTGGCTTTGCGGAACAGTATTGAGTTTTGTAGAAAAAAATTGTTGTGTTTGGCTTTGCGGAACAGTATTGAGTTTTGTAGAAAAAAATTGTTGTGTTTGGCTTTGCGGAACAGTATTGAGTTTTGTAGAAAAAAATTGGTGTGTTTGGCTTTGCGGAACAATATTGAGTTTTGTAGAAAAAAATTGTTGTGTTTGGCTTTGCGGAACAGTATTGAGTTTTGTAGAAAAAAATTGTTGTGTTTGGCTTTGCGGAACAGTATTGAGTTTTGTAGAAAAAAATTGTTGTGTTTGGCTTTGCGGAACAGTATTGAGTTTTGTAGAAAAAAATTGTTGTGTTTGGCTTTGCGGAACAGTATTGAGTTTTGTAGAAAAAAATTGTTGTGTTTGGCTTTGCGGAACAGTATTGAGTTTTGTAGAAAAAAATTGTTGTGTTTGACTTTGCGGAACAGTATTGAGTTTTGTAGAAAAAAATTGTTGTGTTTGGCTTTGCGGAACAGTATTGAGTTTTGTAGAAAAAAATTGTTGTGTTTGGCTTTGCAAAACAGTATTGAGTTTTGTAGAAAAAAATTGTTGTGTTTGGCTTTGCGGAACAGTATTGAGTTTTGTAGAAAAAAATTGTTGTGTTTGACTTTGCGGAACAGTATTGAGTTTTGTAGAAAAAAATTGTTGTGTTTGGCTTTGCGGAACAGTATTGAGTTTTGTAGAAAAAAATTGTTGTGTTTGGCTTTGCAAAACAGTATTGAGTTTTGTAGAAAAAAATTGTTGTGTTTGGCTTTGCGGAACAGTATTGAGTTTTGTAGAAAAAAATTGTTGTGTTTGGCTTTGCGGAACAGTATTGAGTTTTGTAGAAAAAAATTGTTGTGTTTGGCTTTGCGGAACAGTATTGAGTTTTGTAGAAAAAAATTGTTGTGTTTGGCTTTGCGGAACAGTATTGAGTTTTGTAGAAAAAAATTGTTGTGTTTGGCTTTGCGGAACAGTATTGAGTTTTGTAGAAAAAAATTGGTGTGTTTAGCTTTGCGGAACAATATTGAGTTTTGTAGAAAAAAATTGTTGTGTTTGGCTTTGCGGAACAGTATTGAGTTTTGTAGAAAAAAATTGTTGTGTTTGGCTTTGCGGAACAGTATTGAGTTTTGTAGAAAAAAATTGTTGTGTTTGGCTTTGCGGAACAGTATTCAGTTTTGTAGAAAAAAATTGTTATGTTCGGCTTTGCGGAACAGTATTGAGTTTTGTAGAAAAAAATTGTTGTGTTTGGCTTTGCGGAACAGTATTGAGTTTTGTAGAAAAAAATTGTTGTGTTTGGCTTTGCGGAACAGTATTGAGTTTTGTAGAAAAAAATTGTTGTGTTCGGCTTTGCGGAACAGTATTGAGTTTTGTAGAAAAAAATTGTTGTGTTCGGCTTTGCGGAACAGTATTGAGTTTTGTAGAAAAAAATTGTTGTGTTTGGCTTTGCGGAACAGTATTGAGTTTTGTAGAAAAAAATTGTTGTGTTTGGCTTTGCGGAACAGTATTTAGTTTTGTAGAAAAAAATTGTTATGTTCGGCTTTGCGGAACAGTATTGAGTTTTGTAGAAAAAAATTGTTGTGTTTGGCTTTGCGGAACAGTATTTAGTTTTGTAGAAAAAAATTGTTGTGTTTGGCTTTGCGGAACAGTATTGAGTTTTGTAGAAAAAAATTGTTATGTTCGGCTTGGCGGAACAGTATTGAGTTTTGTAGAAAAAAATTGTTATGTTCGGCTTAGCGGAACAGTATTGAGTTTTGCAAAGGGAAAGAAAAAAACAATAACATCAATTTTTTATGCATTTTTTGGTCAGGAAGCCAGTATCTTCAGATAACCTGATCTGGTAGCATCAGAGATTAACAATTTGGCTAGAAACAAAATGTAGTATTTGTTCAGATACTGCACTTATTTTTTTCTGTCCACGCTCAGTGAAGGAGAAGTCTTTCTAGACCGAGGCAATTTTTATTTTAGTCCCGATCCAGAGTGGCCGTTTTTAATAAGCTACATTCTCCCCAATTTAAAAACCGATCTTGTATTTAACTGCCCTCGTGGGGAGGCAAGTAAATAGGGACAAACAGTTCTATATGACAGTCTTCTGGGGTTGAAAGGTTCAATCCTTACTACAGGCGATAATAAGTAAGAATAACATAAAAATTAAAACTTTTACCCGGTCATGGCTGACAGAATGAGAACAATCTACCCATGTGAATTAAATGTTTTGGTTTGAAATTTCATATAGGTTACTGAGTTTGACATATAGATTCCCAAGTTAAAAAAGATGTACCTGAAAAAAATCGGAGGTTACATCAGCCAAAACGTTGTGAAAATAATAATAACCAAGATAAGGATAGTAGTCGGAGTAATTCAAATGTACAATCATCAGATTTTCAAAAAAGTGTCTTTTGCATTTTTTTTTTTTAGAGAAGATCCAAACTGTTAAGAAGTTAGATATTGAGTTTACGTCAGTTGGTAATTATTTAAGGATCGGCAACAGGTCAAGGAGAGCAGAAAGTGGACCTTGGGTTTACTTTTGGCAGCCTCGTAACTGTCACTTCCCTTATTTTGTCCTTTAGTCCTCACATTCCATGAGCGATGTTTCTGACAAAGGGGGACGAATTGCTGTTTTCTGGGTCGGAATCTATCCATCTAACATTTATCGTTGGCTAGTTTTTGACCTTGAAGTAGTATTTTTTTTTAGCTCCTTATATCAAGCGGCTTCATGCTTTGTTTGGAGCGATTTCCATAAAAAACGATTGGCCTTAGAGTCGATCATTCTTTTGTGAGAACAATAGCTAGAGGAAGTGACATCAGATAAAATAGAAACAAGAGTGAAAAGCCAGGAGTCTGCCTTGAGAACCTGACGATATCAGACACAAACAAAATGACTTAAGAATCAATGGTAAATGAAAAATAAGGGGTGAGGCCCAAATCTGCAGCCCTAATCCTTTTTTCTTGCCGCCACTATCAAGATGTAAGCAACATCAACAGCCTAAATAAAAACATATTTTCCTCCAAAATGATTGCCTTTGTTTGCGTGTGTTTTGGCCCGCCTTTGATTCCAGAGTGAGAAGTTCTTAATTCAGTAAGACCGCTGTGGATATGTTTAAAGATACAAGGTATGGTTTTATTTCATACAAGACTAGAAGAATACCCGTCCCAGGATGGGTAAAATTAATTCCTGAACCAAACAGTTTGCCACTACTTTTATGTACCCTTACGAAGATTAAAATCAGGATATAATGATACTAAACCTTACATCTAGAATCCTTATTCAAATTTTAATCAAAATCCATTACATTATTTTGATTCTAAAAAATGTCTAAAAATTAAGGCTGAAGAAGTCTTAAGAAATTGAAATGTGCTTAATTTCTGTCTTAATGACTATGGATCAAATTTAATGCAAATCTGAAATATTTGAATTTGCAAATAGGAGGTTGTGCCTATATTATGTCCCCTAAAAACCCTTTAAAATAATCCAAAGAAACTGAAATTTAGAGAATACATATTAATTGATGTCAAATACATATTTTTTAAATTTCACAAAAATCTGAGGTATCTGAATTTTCACGAAGAGTGTCAACCCCCTTTTTACCCCCTTTGCATAAAACTAAACATATCCCACATTACTCACCCTTACGCCTAGCAGCTGTATTCTAAAATTAATAATGATGGGTTAATTAGTTTAGCAATCACTCCAGTGTATACAAATCTATAAACATATACACATACCTAACTTTATATAAATAGAGATTATTGTACTGTTTGTGACATGAAGAGTGTCGGATCATCCCGGAATCAGGGGATAAATGTAACACTATGCGATCAGCATGTCCCTCTTCGATTGTTGCATACCTGATGAAAATCATCTCATTTCATTTCAAATTTTGGAAAAGAATTTACTGACAATTTACTAACCCTAACCTGATGAAAATCATCTCATTTCATTTCAAATTTTGGAAAAGAATTTACTGACAATTTACTAACCCTAACCTGATGAAAATCATCTCATTTCATTTCAAATTTTGGAAAAGAATTTACTGACAATTTACTAACCCTAACCTGATGAAAATCATCTCATTTCATTTCAAATTTTGGAAAAGAATTTACTGACAATTTACTAACCCTAACCTGATGAAAATCATCTCATTTCATTTCAAATTTTGGAAAAGAATTTACTGACAATTTACTAACCCTAACCTGATGAAAATCATCTCATTTCATTTCAAATTTTGGAAAAGAATTTACTGACAATTTACTAACCCTAACCTGATGAAAATCATCTCATTTCATTTCAAATTTTGGAAAAGAATTTACTGACAATTTACTAACCCTAACCTGATGAAAATCATCTCATTTCATTTCAAATTTTGGAAAAGAATTTACTTACAATAAAACCTCTTTCTGCTATCTAGGAGATATGCTGAGTGCAAATTGTGGATGTGAACTCAGTACGGCCACAAGAGCGACGGCAGCTTGGGCAAAATTTTGTGAGTTGTTGCCTCTGATAACATCACGTGCTGTCCCTCTCTACATCCGCGGTAAGTTGCATAGCAGCTGTGTAAGGAGCGTCATGTTATATCGCAGTGAATGCTGGGTCCTTGCCCAGTCCTCTCTTGCCCATCTGCAGCACAATAACAGATCCATGATTAGATGGATCTGCAATGTGTAATCTGACCAAACCCAACACATCAGGTCAGAGGATTTGCTGAAAACACTACACTTGTCCAGAATGGAGGTTATCCTAAGGATGAATCGATTACGTTGGTATTGGTCATGTGGAACGTTCATCCTCCTGGATAAACCGTTGACGAAGCATGAATGTCCTAAATCGCAGGAAGGTTGGCTGGTCAAAGAAAACTTGGAAGCAAGTGATTGGACAAGACTGCACAGAGTGGAATTTGGAGACTGCTGACCCGCGAGAACTGGAAAGTGAGTTTGTGTAAATAAGCAAACGTCTGACCCCCGAACAAGGGAAAAATGAGGTTAAATGAATAGAAGTACAATTTACTGACCTTGTCCCATTCGCCACAATTTTGGTAAAAGTTGTTCAGCAAGTCGAAACGTTTGCAACTCCTGAATAAACTTTCAGCTTCATCCTGAAATACAATTTTAAATTAAATTAGCAGAAAAATTCATCAACCTGAAACAGTTCATCTGGTAAAATTCTACCATTTGCCCCCATGCTGTCAACAAAAAAATTAAAATGAGATTCTATATTTTTGTGTGCGATTATACATAATCATTCTAGAAAAAAAAATATATATATATTTTAGACTTTAGAGTGGGGATTCACTTTACCATATAAATTAATGTAAATTGGTTTGAAAACAACAAATTAACCAATCATATAGAATAAGTCGACTTTTTAACACGTACGAAATGTGCTCCGATGAACTTACTGTACTTTTACCCCTTCAAAGAAAATACCAAACTCTGCGTCGCTTAACTTCAGTGATGTAACTGTTGGTGACATGCAAAGTGTCGGATCCTCCCTGGATCGGGAGATAATATAACAGCATGTCATCATCATGAACGCTCTTCAATTGTTTAATGCAGAAATTTAAATATAATATTAACAAACATCTTGCTGTCCAACTCCCCACCCTGGTTGTCCCCGCTTCTTATATATCTGGCCCTTATCACAGTAACTCCTTATGCTTCAATGGCAATACACTTTGTTTGAGGCAAATGAAAGTTAAAAAGATATATATATACATATCGTACATGTATTGTATTAGTCTTGGTCTGATGAGGTTGACTTTCTGGGAAAAGTGCAACCGAAACATGTATGCACATATGTAACCAATAATGTTTGTATAAATAAAAATTTATACTTTATATATATATATATATATATATATATATATATATATAGAGAGAGAGAGAGAGAGATGTGATACTTAGAAGGCAATACAATGCAGAGGTGTGACAGATAGACACAAGTTGGAGCAAATAAGACATATAATGGTGGAACAAGTTAAATAGTTTCACCCTTAATACAATGTGTGTATATATATATATATATATATATATATATATATATATATATATTTATTTATTTTCACAAACACACATATATCTGTCTATCTACACAATGTTACAATGTTATGTAATACCTGTATTAAGATGGTCTGGTGGAAACTCTGTATGATATAATATTTCGGGAACTCTTCACTTCTTCAGAACCGTGCTCAACTCAAGTTCAAGTGTGCATATGCATCACATTTCTATATACTAATAAACAATGCTTCAAGCAAACTACATAAACCTCTTATATATATATATATATATATATATATATATATATCAATAAAAAAAATGTTTAGTTTTTAAATAAATAATGTCAAAAATGTAAGTATTCTCGGATTTTTATACTCGGTTTAATATTTATTCTTACACATTTACAACAAAAATATTTACATAAACAAAAATATTTCTGCTTCGGAAATTTTGAGATGAGGATTGATAATTTGCATTGTATGGACATCTTGGATGTTATTATCACAATGTTTCTGCATGAACACATGGCGCAACGGATAAAGTGCTAAATAATAATCAGTTCTAAAGTGATAGTTTTCTGGAGGTTGAAGGATCAATCCTCAATACAAGTGATACTAAGAATATAATTAAGAATTACTTAAGAGTCTACCCGGTCATGGCTGACAGAATGAGAACAATCTACCCCCATGGATTCAATAAAAGGTCTTCAGTTTAAAATTCAGTACAGATTCCTGAGTTTGACATAATGATACCCTGAGTTCATCATATATACGGCACAATCACGTTGACCACACCGGTTCCCGTTAGATCACCAAAGTTAAGCGACGTCGCGCCTGGCCAGTATTAAATGGATGACCATTTGGGACTACCAGGTGCTGTATGTGCTCTCTATTTATCTCGGCATTGTTTCCAGTCGTCTTGAATTGCTTGCCATTGGAATCAAGCAGTGCCGACTCAGGAGAGGTGTTGTTAGGTATTGCGCAACCCTTGTTCCATAATTACACGCGCAGCCAGCCCCTTACAGGGGTGTCCATAGTCTCTCTAGACTGAACGGAGGGCTTGACCCCGAGTTCAACAAGATGTACCTGAAGAAGGTCGGAGGTTACATCGACCAAAACGTTGGGAGAATAACATCCAAGATGAGAACAGTAGTCCGAATAGTCCAAACAATACAAAACCATTTCGATAAACTCCAAATTAAATCTGTGTATGACTAATGAACAATCCTCGACATAATTATCCATTCTTTTCCAGGATCTTTTTGGTCTCAGCTCCCACCTTCCCAGTTTAACCATTGAAGAGGTTTAAAGAAAACTAAAAACGTTACTTACAACCATATTGAGATGCAAGGCTAACATTGCAACCCTGGCTTCAAGTTCCGGTTCTGCCATGGCTCTGTTCAGTGCTCTCACCCCTTGTGCATGGCCCATCTTACCGAGGCAAACCTTGGCCACATCCAAACGTTGGGTTTTGACACACATCCGGGCCATGTTCTCCCACACAGCTTCACTGCGAAAAAGGAAAGTAAAAAATAAAAACAAAAACAATTTACAAGAGAAAATTACAAAAATCCGGCTGAAGTACGTCTCTCTCTCGATTCATTTAACGTCACTTTTCCCTTGTCCAGGGGTCAGACGGTTTTTGAGATTTCACAAGCTCACCTTCCACTACTCACGGTTCAGTGGGTAAACGGTTTCTAAATTCTACTCTGCACGATCTTGCCTGATCATTTGCCTCCAAGTTTTCCTTCGCTGACCTACATTCCAACACAATTCAACACATCTGTGCTTCTACAAGGTTTATCAAGAGAATGAACGCTCCACATGACCATAACAGTGTATCCGATTCATCCTTCCTTAGGATAACATCTATTCTGGGCAAATGTAGTGCTCTCAGCAGATCCTCCGACATAATGTGTTAGGTTTGATGAGATTTCACATTGCAGATCGTCTATGTTGGTGTTGGCTCAGAATATTCAGGAGTATTCTTCCTTGAAACATAGTTAAGTTATCTCAACTGAATTATACGGGATCACGAAAAAATGCACTTTTCTACTTCTGGAAACCAAAAATATATCTCAGTTCCACCCACGCGCAAACTTTGGATATCTTCCTTATTCTTGGCTAGTCGTTGAGCTTGGTGAACATTGTCTGCCTGGCTTTCTCGCTTTGCTTGGTTGTCATAACTCTGAAGCCGTTTCCATCAGATCTTTCTTCTGGTCGCAACATCAGGACCCCAAAACATCAACAACCAAGTAATGTTTATTTTGATTCATCGCATATCTCTCTCTGTTTATCCTGACAAGACATGCTCTTTAGCGGATGTTATTCTTACAACGTTTCATCTGATGTAACCTCTGACCTTCTTCAGATGCATCTTGGCGACCTTGAGAATCTTCATGTTTGTTTGTCTATGCGTGCGATCATTTAGTAAGAAAAATGAATAAAGAATTGATCACTGGAATTTAGCGTACCATTGTTTACTTATATGTTCTGTTGTAAAAAGTTAACATTCATCGAGCTTTTACTTGAATAGTTTTGGTCAATTAAAAAATATATATATACACAAATATATATTTTCATTATATATATATATATATATATATATATATTATATATACACCCACACACATTGGTCTTTATTATAGAGGGAAGGGAGATGAAGCATTTTGTTACTATTTTGAGTGCTAATTGCATGGGTGTTTTTTTCATTATATAAAACTGACCATTCATTATTCTTTTTAGTAAAGTAGTTAAACTTAAATCTTATAGTGTCTAACAAAACTGAACATTCATTCTTCTCTATACTAAAACGTTATGAATAAATAACAGACAGCTTCCAATAAATCATTTTCAACAAGTACGTCCAGCTGAAAGGGGTTGATATTCTGTAAAAAGTACGAAACAACGAAAGAATGGCTGACCTTTTGATGAGTTTAATAGCCTTAAACGCTTCGTCTAAATTTCCAATCGCCAAATGGAAACGGAAATCCATCATTGCATCTTGTGTCTTTTTGTCACTCGATTCCAAACCAACAAAATCCTGCATCGTGAGTCGAGTGACGTGTGACGAGACGGCACTCTCCTTTTGATCAGCATTCTCACTAGGGCCTGATCCTCCTCCTCCACCTCCATCTTCACCTGACTAAAAAGATAAAAAGCAACAGAAATTGGAAGAATGAGTATGCATGCAAGAGAGACACAGAAAAATAGAAAATAAGAAGATTCAGTGGTGGCTTATTTATTTTCAGTGAACCGTTACTAAATTATATATATATATAATAAAATATAGGTATATATATATATATATATATATATAGATTTAGATTTTTCACTTATAAAATAGATCATTCAGTGAAGACCGGGGTTGTTCCAATAAAAACAAGCTCGATGATACTCGATTACAGAGTACAGAGCATTTATATGTGATTTTATGAAGGCTTACCAAAGCATTCTTTTCAGGACACCAATGATCACCATTAAAGATATTTTTTCTTACAAATATTATTTATTCAAATTAAATGTTTTTTCCTACACGTGTTTCACTACCAAGCAGTTACTTGCTTGGCAGATCATCAGGGAAATTAAATGTCTGGAATACTGGTTTCAACTGCCGACAATACACAATGTGGCGTTGCAATAGTTGAGGTCACTATGAAGGCTTACCAAAGCATTCCTTTCAGGACACCAATGATCAAAACCTCAACTATTGCAACGCCACATTGTGTATTGTCGGCAGTTGAAACCAGTATTCCAGACATTTAATTTCCCTGATGGTCTGTCAAGCAAGTAACTGCTTGGTAGTAAAACACGTGTAGGAAAAAACATTTAATTTGAATAAATAATATTTGTAAGAAAAAATATCTTTAATGGTGATCATTGGTGTCCTGAAAGGAATGCTTTGGTAAGCCTTCATAAAATCACACACATATATATATATATATATATATATATATATATATATGTGTATATGTATAATAAAAAAA
This sequence comes from Sepiola atlantica, assembly GCA_963556195.1. Lineage (NCBI taxonomy): Eukaryota > Metazoa > Mollusca > Cephalopoda > Sepiida > Sepiolidae > Sepiola > Sepiola atlantica. Next base: position 16,402,614 of record OY744551.1, on the reverse strand, counting down.
TAGGTATATGTTATTGTTGTAGAGTAGTTCAACAGTAAAAAGAAGAAGATAACAAGTGTATGAACATAAAAGGTACAAAAGTAAGGAAACTGACTGTCACTCGGCTAGACAGTTACAATACTGTCCTTTTTCTCCCTGGTGATTGTCTACTCGCACTATTTATAGTGAGAACCGGTGTAGTTTCTCTTCTGTTAGAACGGCCAGTGTAACAGTTATATTTTATCTAATCATATAAACCAATTCTTTTATTTATCATGCTTTTTTCTTGAATCTTATTTTCTACAACTTTTATATAATTATATTTTATTTAGTTTATATTTAATTTTAATTTTTAGATTCTTTCTATTTTCATTATATTTTTTCCATTTGTCCTTCTTTTCTATTTATTTATATATTTTTTTCTTATATATCTATTTATATATCTTTTTCTAATTTTATTGTTTTAGTATTCGGTTATATATAATAAAATATAGGTATATATATATATATATATATATAATAGGTATATGTTATATTTTATCTATATATATATATCTTTTTCTAATTGTATTGTTTTATTATTCTGTTATATTCTATAAATATCTATTAACCTTTTATATTGTTTATAATACTATATATGTCTCATATTTTATTATTGTCTTGATTATAATTAATATTAGTATTATTATTTTGATTAATATTATGTTCCTTATAGATTATTACTGTTATAGTTACTTTATTACTATAATTGTGAAAATCAAGGGAGGCACGAGAGCGCTCTATCCCTTAATAGACTTCACGAATGACCTATGCTGGAAATCTCATTTCTTTATCAATCATAACTCAAAAACCAAATTAGTTAAAACTTTGCACAAAATTTTTATTTGATAAGTTCTATAAGTGTGTAGAATTTCAGCATCATTAGTCAAGGCAACCCAGAGATCCAGAAAGGTCAATCATGATTTTGTGTTATCCATGTGTACGTATGTATGTGCTACCCTGTATCTCATCAACTATTTGATGGATTCAGCTGATTTTAGGCAGAGACAGAGGTTCTAGGGTCTAGTTGATGGCATTTTAATTTCAGTTTACCATATACCTTAGTTTTCCAGAAAATTAAAAAAAAACTTATGAGAAGGCATTGTATTGAGGCATAGCCTTTACAAAAGTAGTGACATTCCATGATAAATGCCAGTATACTGAAATCATATGCCCTTAATAGGGTTAAGATGAAACTTCATATACACTAAATGTACAAAAGCAAGGAAATTCCCAAATTTTTACACTTTTATTGTCATTAAGGGTATGCGAGCACAACAGAGCTATGTATTTTACGGGTAGGAATTTTTCTTCAGCGCACCTCACACACTTCATCCACTCATGCATAGAGATTTATACTGTAGTGATGTGATAATGAAATGGTTTGGTTGATATGTAGTCATACCCTTAATTAATGACAATATAAGTGTAAAAATTTAGGAATTTCCTTGCTTTTGTACATTTAGTGTATATGAATTTTCATCTTAACCCTATTAAGGGCATATGATTTCAGTATACTGGCATTTTTCATGGAATATATAATGGTTTAGAATATCAAAACAAACTGAATCCTATAAAATATATATATATAATTATTTAATAATAAAGATTTAAATATTATCTATATATGTATACGTTTCATCCTTCCAGCAGCAGCCTTGGCAATGTCTTCTATGTATTTGTTCTAATTCATGTTACCTGTGAAAGTTAGCCTGAGGTGTTTGAATGATGAACTCTCAGGTAGGGTGCTATATAATATAAAAGGTTTCTTATAATTGTCAAAGGAAGGAGGCATTAAATGTTGCCATCCATTTTTTTTGTTTTGTTTTTATTTATATTTACCATTTTTATTCAATGTATGTGCTGTTTATCGTTAGAATTTTAAACATTTTAGATTTTTTTCTACTTTTTCAATACAATTAGACATTTCTATATTTTTTGACAGTTTTCAATAACTTAGCGTTTTTTAAAAATTTTATTAAAACAGTAGTAAGAGTAAATGCCGAACATTCTAAATAATTTACGTAACTGAAATAGGATTTAACCCACTTTTAGAATTTACATGAAATAAGTTTCAATAAATTTTCATTGATGAGTCCAAAATAAAATTCGTTCAGTGTAGATATTTTTTCTTGTAGATAAGCCATTATTGTTTTTTAATTCCATTAAATAGTTGTTTTGCAATATTGTTTTATTTCCTAGACAAATATTTAGCATTTGTGTTCAAATGTTCCTTTTTAGAGGGACAGACTTGATTTTAATCAAGTTGTGATCTATTTGTAAATTGCAAGTTAAAAGGCAAATTGATTTCTTTCTTTTCCTTTTTTTACGATCATATTTAAAAGAGAAATACATTTTTTTAGCAAATGAATAAATGAACAAAATTTTGTTTAGTGTTTTACAACAAAGTTAATTAATAAATAAATCATGAAAATTTCATTAAGATCGTATAATTCTCCTATTTTGGAGGATTTTTTTTTTCAATCAGGAGTATTAATTAAAAAGTAATTTGTTTTTAAACAAATTACTTTTTACTTTCATTGTCCGACTCTAAATAAAGTATAAAATTTCAAAAACTCATGAAAGTTAAAAATAACATTTTTTAATAACATTTCTTCATAATAATATCTAATATAGAACATATATATAAGTAGTTAAGAAAATAGGCTTTTCTTTTACACATAATTGCCAAAACAAAAAGAAATGGTTAAACATGTAAGGGAAGTAACCCGTGCAAACCAATTGAAGAGGAGTTACCTCCCATTTCAAAGAAAACCCACTTAATGTGTGCAAGAAAACTTACCGATTTTAGAACATAATAATAAGGCACTTCAATTCCAATAAGACATTGGTACGGTTCTTGGAGGGAAATATTTTCTTGGATCAGAATTCCATTGTCTGTCGTGCTGAACAGAGAAACTATCATGGTTTCAGTCTGGAAAAAATGTTGGACAATTAAAAAAAAAAAAAAAAGAGAAAACTATTAGAAATTGCTATACACAAGTGAAAAGGATGATTATCTCGAAAGCCATTGCTGATTTATTATTGTTATACTCACATATTTTGCCTCATAAACGTAAAAATGATAATAACAGGGGACTTGTTGGCATATGTTTCTCTATGTTAAGATTAAACTATATCGCAAAGAGGACCGGAAGTTTCCCAGACAGGAGGGGGTTCGGGACGTCTCAAAAAGTCAGCCCACGCAATTTTGAGAAGCGAAAGATGGGCTAGCCAATTAAATGGCAGAAACTTGCTATGCCGAAAAGAAACGTCTAGAGCAGTGATTCTCAACCCTTTTTTAGCCTGTGAACCATTTCATCATGTATCAGAATGATATTCACCCCCCCCCCCCTTTCAAAAATGTCTGACTCAAAATGTGCATTCATACTAACAATAATAACTAACACTAACATAATAGCATTTAATACAAACGTTAGATCAAACATGATGTTTCAGTAGCGATGAGCGATGTACACTGCGTTTTTGTGGCCCTGAATCCAGTTTGTGTCTGCTTATCTCTGGTGCCAATTATCCCCCCCCCCCCCCACCGAACTAGAGAAAACCGACTTTCTGTTCGGCATCTTCTGGCCGTTTACGTAAACAGTCAGATAATGTTGAAGTGCTGAGCCAATCAGAAGGCTCGAAAAGCAGACGACAACTCTGGGTCTCTGGAGGATATGATCCCTCGGAGAAGGAGGGTTTCCTGGTGATAGTACCCAAAAGAAACGCCAAAGCACTACTTCCCACATCTGTGCTAACTCCACTGAGGTTTAGGGGAGGGCGCCACTCTTTTTCCAGGATTACTCCACTTACCCTTGATCCTCACCTTATAATGCTGAGTGTTTAAGCAAGGGTTCATCAAGTACCATTTTTTAAAGTATTTGATATGACTCAACAGAGGATTGAACCCTGGTCTCATGGCTCATTAGCGAACAGTCTTACCTTTATACCAAATAGGCCAATATTGAGCGGTCTAGTATTTCGTAACTTTCTTGAAATTAATCTTACCATTTCTGAAGAATCATCGGAATCATTTTCGTTGCTCTTGGGACTTTCTGGTTTTGAAATTTCCACTTCTTCATTGGGAATAAGTCTCGCCTCACAGCAAAGCAATCGTTTTTCTTTCGGATCCCAAAAATGAGAGATTGGATATCGACCGGAGACACCTTTAGCTGCTCGACTTTTACTTCTACAAAAAAATTAAATATTAAAAGAATTTATCATCGAGCCTAAAGAAGAACAAATGTAATATTCAAAATGTCTAAGATCAAAGTGTTGTATCTGTGTTGCATAAAGGTTGTGGACAATATTATTTTGCAATTTTGAACTGTTCAATTTATGCATATTTTTTTACTTTCGTTGTCAGCCTTATCTTAATATGCTTTGGCTTTTCTGTCAAATGCATTTTGATTGGCTAATTAAATTGTTATAGTTTTGACCAATCGCTGCATTTGTTCCAAGCCTAAAACTGAAAATTCGTTTAAATTACTGTAGACAATTTTTAACTTGATTGACAAAAAGTGATTTCTTCAAATTAAACATTTTACTTATTTATACAAATGGGCCTTCCAAACATAAACGAACTTTGATGATTTTTAAGGAACATAAATAAATTCAATTTATTATTGGCTTCCAATAAAAGGTAAGTCATGTCTTTTAAATCCATGTAATGTTTGTAAACATTACAAGTTAATTCATATTTCATTCACTTAAATTATTTAGAATGAAATAAGTTTCGGCTTTTTCGTTCTTTTGTTCATTTTCAGTGTATGGGGGAGGGGTGACAATTTATAAAAAAATAAATCTTCTATGTCACATTCCAGGTAACGCCAGGTAAATACAGGTAGTTTAAAATAAAACCTCTTTTTCTTCATTGAGCTAAAGTATTATTAACGTACCTGCATATAAATTGAAAACCAATTGATTGAAATGTGATTTTATAAAAAGTTGAATTCAATATAAGGATTGACTAAAGACCTGCGTGACTTGAAGTGAAAAAAATCAGAAAATAGAATGCGTCAACCTTTGAGAAAAAAAACAACAAAGTAGGACTCTTTATCAGAGGTTACAAAATAGAGGAGCAATTGTCCCAGGCTCTCCTTGTGCGATACCTCCCCCAGTTTTATATCTGCATTCTGTTTTAGCAGAGTAATTTATTATGAATCTCCATATTTGTGGAAGAGAATTGAAATCTGCACCAGAATGACAAATAAGGAGATTTTAGACTTCTTCAGCGATAGCAGGAGGATGGTAAAAAAGGTTAGAAAGAAATTGAAAGATTCAGGATTTGACTATGAGGCGACATCAGAGAGAAAAAAGTATGATCAACAAAATGATGCCAGTCAGAATGACGTAATTCATCGCTGAAGGTGACGTTATGATATCTCAATTAGATGTTAATCTTCTGAAAAATATTCTTTGGAAGATCATTGATACAGAGAAGCAACAGTGTTGGGCCTAGAATAGAGACATGAGGAATACCAGCATTGATAAGAAAAGAGAATGAGGAGACACCATCCAGAGTTACTTGCAAGCTTCGATCAGAAAGAAAAGACCTAATAATGTCAAGAACCTCACCAATACCATAACCCTGAAGTTTGTGTAGAAGACCAGAATGCCACATTCTGTCGAATGCCTTTGAAATGTAAAGTGCAATGGATCTTCCCTCTCCTGAATTATCCATAAACCGACAGATCCGCTCAGTTACAACAGTTAAAAGATCAGCAGTTGACGAAAAACCACAGAAGCCATACTGAACATCACTAAAAAGGGCGAAACTTTCCAGAAAATGAACAAGTATCCACAGCTCATTAAAGATTAAAGGATAATTAAAGTCAAAAGTATCCACAACGCCTCTTACAACGCTCGTATTATTCAATTTAAAAAGTAAAAAAGTAACTGTAGAATTTCCTCAGGTCTCAATAGTAAATAACAATAGATGTATGCGTGAATACTGATGCCTACATTCATGTTCTGAATGAGGTAGTGAAATCCTGGATCGACCAGGTCGCTGAAGATAGGCCATATATGTGGCAAAAAGACTAGCGTCCTGCTAATCAGCCGGAACACCGATGGACTAGCTGTCAGAGAACTTCATCGACCACACGTTACTCAACACCTAGCTTCCCAGCTCATCTGACTGCAACCCGTTCAACTTATGCGGAACATGGTGGAATATCTCCACGTGAAAATCATAACAAAGATGAGGATAGTAGTCCGAAAATGCAATTCTTTCCTTTTTTGGTCTTACCTGTTAGCATCACTAATCGGAGTTCCATCTTCATCAGATTCACTCGATTGAGGACTGCTTTCATCCCGTTCTCCCCATCCAGTTTCAAAGTTAAAGAAATGTACATCGTCCGATTCGACGTCCCAAATATAAAGTTTTGTGTCTGGATTGCCATCATTCTAAACAAAAATAGAACAAAAACTTGGATGCAAGAGCGAAACCCTGTCAGTGAATGAGATGATATGTTTTGCTTGTCCCATATCAACAAGTCGAACATATGCAAATTAAAATAAAAACACAAGAGATCGATATAGCTTCTGTTGGTAGGTACATCTACTAGCATAGATATTAGTTAAAATTTATTGGTTCAGATGAATGTTTTAGACAAAGGTCACGAAGGGTTTACAGCGGCAACTGTGCCTGAAAATGATAAAAATTAGGCAAAAATTACACCATCATTGAGAGAGTGATGGCTGCCAACTTTTAAGACTCTCGCTGGAAGCCTCGATGAGAGAAGACATATTTGAATGAGATGACATGCATTGTTTGTCCCATTTACATCTATGCAAGTTGGACATATGCAAATTCAAATAAAAAACATTATATAGCTTGTTGATATATATATATATATATATATATATATATATATATATATAATTTATTTAGATACTGTATATTACATATTTCAGCAATGTACCGCGGTTTCATCCAAAAGGGCAGATTTAGACATCTTTAGTAAATCTTCGTGCCCTTTTGGATGAAACCGCGGTACATTGCTGAAATATGTAATATACAGTATCTAAATAAATTATATTAGCTCTCTTATATGATCGAGCACTTTATTTGATTTCTTTTCATATACAACCTGTCACTCATATATATATATATATATATATATATATATATATTGACATTTATGTATGTTGATATGTGTACATACATACAAATATGTATGTGTTGTTTAGAAAAGGAAGCAACAGAAGCACCGACTATATGTGGAAGTATCAGCAATAGTTGCATCTAATGCTAATATGTATATTGATTTGTGTGTTTACGTTCATATATATATATATATATATATATATAGTTTCTTCCTGGACTTCACCGAAAGGGTTGGATCACAAAAAAAAAACCTCTGCCTGATGAGACCTCAGCTCTTGATAGCTGTAGATCGATAACATCGACATGCCAGTGTAGCAGACTCTGTACATGTTTGAATAAAAAATTCATAATACAGCTCTATATTTTTATTGAGCACTTTTTTATAAGCCCGGTTTGATTCCCTTTGGATTGTGACCCTGTGGATTTTTACCCTACCTGGATTAATATATATATATATATATATATATATATATATATATATATATATTTTAGGCAAACATTATTAAATAACACGGAGTGGTTTTGTTTGATGCGACTTTTTTAATTTTTTCAATTTTCCGAATTGTCCACCTAATGTTTCGGTCAAATTGATATAAATATGATCCATGGCTTTCTTGTTCCATTCTTTTTTCTTTTTTGCAAGTACTTTTTTGCAACTAGTCGCAACATTTTAAAGTGTCTAGCATAATAATTAACATTACCAAATTCTTAGCCATTAGGTAGTTATGCGTTTGAATTGTATGCACTTTATTTAACGTCATCAATTTCTTAACGGTTTAAAAAGTCAAACTTTAAATCTCTCGTATGTGTAGAACGCCATCACACTCTCATGTACATTTCAACTTTACAGACGCGTTTTCAAATATAAACTACTTGCCGTTATAATTCAAAAATGAGCACAACAGTAAAGACACTAAAACTAATACCGCCTGAAGATGATTTGACGATTCAAATCGAAAGTACTTGCAAAAAAGAAAAAAGAATGGAACAAGAAAGCCATGGATCATATTTATATCAATTTGACCAAAACATTAGATGGACAATTCGGAAAATTGAAAAAATAAAAAAAAGTTGCATCAAACAAAACCACTCCGTGTTATTTAATAATGTTTGCCTAAATGAAAATATGCTGCCTAAATACACACAATATATATATATATATATACAGGGTGGGCAAAAATAAGGGTCCTATTTTTAAAAATTCATAACTTTTTTATTTATTGATTTTTTTTTTTTTTTTTTTTTAGAATAAGTAAAGGACCCCTTCCGAAGCAAGCATGAGCCGTATTAGCCCTAAGGAACGTACCCTCAATTAGAAAACATTATTTTTGCTTAAAAAACTCAAAACAGTGTAAAAAACAATACTTTAGTTTTTGTAAGTTTTAAGAAGTGTTTTTCGGCTAAAATTTGTTTTGTTTATTTCAAAAAATCTCGGAAGGGTCAGTCTACACACACATAAAGTTTGGTGAGTTTAACTTTTATTTTGTGGAAGTTATTCAAATTCAAGTTATTCAAATTTAAAGATAGGACCCTTATTTTGGCCCACCCTGTATATATATACATATACATATATACAGGGTGGCCAAGAAGTCACTGAGGATTTTTAACATGAACAGATTCTTTATTTTTGATGGTACCTTGATGGAATTTCAACATAACATGCCGAAGACAATAGATATTTGTTTATAAAAAAGAACAAAACTGAAAAAAATTTAATCATGAAAAATAACATCTTTTAAATGGTTTTCATTTTCAGCTTCACAAATTCGTGCCCTTTTCCAAAACATTATCCCTGACGGATTGCAGGATCACTCAATTACGATTTAATTCCCTGACTTCATTCCTGATGTTCTCCTTCAATTCCTGTAGAGTTTCAGGTTTGTTGATGCAAACTTTTTCTTTTGAGATACTCCACAAGAAAAAGTCAAGGCTAGTCAAGTTTGGAGAACATGAAGGCTAGTTGACATTGCCAACTTTTTCATTTTTGTAAACAAATCTCCATTGTCTTCGTCATATTATGTTAAAATTTCATTAAGGTACCATAAAAAAAAGAATCTATTCAAGTTAAAAAATCCCTCGGTGATCCCTAAGTGACTTTTTGGACACCATATATATATATATATATATATATATATATATATAGAGAGAGAGAGAGAGAGAGAGAGAGATGGATAGATAGAGAGAAAAATGTGTGTGTGTATATAAACTGTTGAATACCTTGAAAAGATTGAAAATTGCCACAAATTCAAATCACTGCAACAGCTACGACAAATGATTATTACGGCTATGGTGGCACTCAAAACAAAAATGCATCCAAAAAACAACAATTATTTCCCCTTTGTCAGAAACATTGCTCATGGAATATGAATGTAAAGACAAAGGGACAAATAGAGGGGAAAGCGATAGTTATAAGGCTGCTGAAAGTAAACCCAATGTTCACTTTCTACTCTCTTAGATGTTCGATGTCGAATCAATGTCGAAACGAATGGACGTCCTTTTTAAGACTTTTCCATGCACCCTTTTAGGGGATGGCCAGAAAAAGATTGATACTATGCAATCGTCTTGATGAACTTTCTGTAAAAACCTAGATATATTAACAAGAGAATAATATGTAGCCCAGAGCAAATAATGGAGTTGTTGTTGTTTTTTTAATTGCTCCCATTACTACAGCTAAAGAGAAAAAGGAAAAAAACATAAAAATCGTTACGACAGCTACGACAAATGATTATTACTGCTACATAATATCAAACGGGTGTTTACAAGACGACGACTGGTCATCTGTTGGGATCAAAAGAATTCTGGCTGTATCACCATCATATTGGATTTAACGTTGTTTTACATACTAGCATGTGTTGGATGGCTGTTAGAAATTGACCTCCAAACTAACCTATCATTTCATTCCATGTTTTCCTTGGACTTCCCCTGTGAACTAAACATACTACCTCAACAGTTCTACATCTACTAACCCAAGAACTCTCATCCATTCTTTCAACGTGGGCATACAATCAAACTCTCTAATTCTGCATACATCTCTCTATACTGTCCAGATTTAATCTTCCTCTGATGTCATCAGATCTAAGCCTGTTTTTAAGATTCACATAACACATCCATTGTATCATTCTTATATCATTTCTCTCCACGTAACACATATTCTCAACCCCTACTGGCCAGGTTTCACTTAGATACGCCATCACACTTCATACATATGCTTGATAGACTCTTCCCTTGATTGACAGTGGTAATGCTCTGCTGACTGGTTAGTAATGGCAGAAGTGCTCTGAACTTATTCCATCCACTCCTAACTCTTGCAATCGCACTAGCACCTGCTCCTCTATGTGCTCCAATGGTATCATCAAAGTAACAACATTTCTGAACAATCTCAATAGCTCTAAATCTAAGTTCTCATCCATCACCATGTGTTTCACTTCTTGCACACAAACTGGTTATCCTTTCTCATCCTACCAGTAATTCCACTGCAATTCAACTGCAATTCAACTGCAATTCAACTGCACGCAATGCTTACAATTACCACAAAAAATTGAATTTCACACAAACTCCCTTTCCACTAATTAAGTGATGATATAAAAAGGTTTGTTGACCTTGGTAGCCAGGATGCTGACTTGATTTCCTATGCAACTGCATTTTACCGATGAAATAGAACCAAAATCTGGTATTAACCCTTTCAATGCTTTCGGAGCTGCATGTGGGCGGATCTTTCTGAAAAAGCAACAACAAAATAATTATGAAAAAAGTAGAGCAAACAAATTCTCAACGATTTTGTGAGAATAAAAAAGAATTCAAATAATCATATCATGAATTTAGGAACCAATTCTTAAATGCGTCCACACTTTTCTCTCAGAGGTTCTGTCTGTCAATCCATCTGTTGTACTACGATGAACCAATTCTTTGATTCCAGACCGCAACAAAATATCTGACCACCATCTTGCAGTCCACATTTTGCGTTGTCGTCTTTTCTTCCTCGGGTCACACGTCGTTATCATTCCTCGAGACCCGTGTCATCATTTCATGACATGTCAACTAAGACTTCCTGTCTATGACGCAAAAATATGCGCCTGGAGAATGCATATAATTGCTAGTATTAATTCTTCTTAGTTAAATAATAAGAGTCTACTTGGTGACGGCTTCCGGTTTTGAAGCGTGTCTTCAAATTTTCATCGTACATTTTCTATTTTTTCTCCATTTATTCTGCTAAAGCGAGATCAGGACTGGATTTTTGCATCCAGATGTATTTGATTGTGACAATTATATTCTGACCGATGAGTTGCATCATCTGTCGCCAGAATTTTTAACTGCACATGTATTCCAATATTTAGTTCAACCTTCTTGCTTCATTTTTAACTGCACATGTATTCCAATATTTAGTTCAACCTTCTTGCTTCATTTTTAACTGCACATGTATTCCAATATTTAGTTCAACCTTCTTGCTTCATTTTTAACTGCACATGTATTCCAATATTTAGTTCAACCTTCTTGCTTCATTTTTAACTGCACATGTATTCCAATATTTAGTTCAACCTTCTTGCTTCATTTTTAACTGCACATGTATTCCAATATTTAGTTCAACCTTCTTGCTTCATTTTTAACTGCACATGTATTCCAATATTTAGTTCAACCTTCTTGCTTCATTTTTAACTGCACATGTATTCCAATATTTAGTTCAACCTTCTTGCTTCATTTTTAACTGCACATGTATTCCAATATTTAGTTCAACCTTCTTGCTTCATTTTTAACTGCACATGTATTCCAATATTTAGTTCAACCTTCTTGCTTCATTTTTAACTGCACATGTATTCCAATATTTAGTTCAACCTTCTTGCTTCATTTTTAACTGCACATGTATTCCAATATTTAGTTCAACCTTCTTGCTTCATTTTTAACTGCACATGTATTCCAATATTTAGTTCAACCTTCTTGCTTCATTTTTCTCTCTTTGAATCATAATAGAGTTTTCAGTCCAATTTACATTATTTACATGTTTCAAATCGTTTTCCTCATCTTGATTGTTATGTTCACAGCATTTCGGTCGTTGTACTCTCCTGCCTTCTTCAGGTTCTATTTGACATAGTCTATAATCTAATTTCATGCTCTGTTCCTTTCAGATATCAGTAAAAGAGAAACAGTCTACTTGATGACGGCTTCCGGTTTTAAAATCAGAAATTGACAAGCAGTGTTTATCAAAAACAGTCCTTCACGATTTTGGACCGTTTAGGTTTTGGTTGAATTTTTAATTTCACTAGTTTGCACTAGTCACGCAAAAAAATTGGAAATAAGTCACGCAAAAAATTTGGAAATAAGTCAGGCAAAAAATTTGCTAAGAAGTAATTCCAGCCTTATACCCTTTATTTTTTTAAACATTTCGTTAAGAGAGTTAGCCCTCAAAAAAATAGTAAATAAACAATTTTAAAAATATTTTCAGAATAAACTATTTAAAAAAATATGGCACTTCTACAGAATTTGAACCAAACCAAACTGACTTTTGCCGAACTAAACCTAAAACTTAGATTACGGTTAGTTTAGGGTTAGGGTTAAAAAAACCCAGCTGGGTTCAAATTCCGTAGAAGTACCAAAAATATTTTCAAACTAAAAAAAAACATTCCAATTAAAAAAAAAAGTTTGATTTAATTATTTGTAATAAAAAAAATAAAAATTTAAACATTAAAAACAATGGTCAACAACTGTTCGAACCAAGGGAATGTGCCTATCGCACCCGAAAAGCTGGTAGATCTGTGGTCAGGGCAATAAGATTCCTTCCAGAACATGTCCCCACAGCACAGACTCATCAAGATACACTCCCTGGGTCACGATAGTGTTACATGATTTCTTTGCCTCAATTTCTTTCTTCTTTTCCAGTCTATAATGAATACTTATTTTGTCTTCAGAGATTGACCAATGAGATTAAAATATTTCATATACTCTGTGTACTGGAAATTTTATTTGTTACTTAATCTAACGGAAAGAATATTACATTGAGTTAAAAGTATTTTATTTACTCTGTGAACTGGTAATGAATAGTGAAAAATAAAAATAAAAATTTGTATGAATAAAATTGAAATAAAAAGTCTAAATTTATATTATTCTTGATTGATAAGTGTGTTTGGGAGGTTAGATATTTATCTGAATTTATCTGATTCCACCCCTTTTCTTTAATAAGGACCGGAATGGATTGAAGGGCAGGGAGACTAGTCTTATGTGAGCCCTCATCTTCACATATGTTCATATGATTCTTGAAGCTGTTGATTAATTCTGCCTCTTCAGGTAGGCCTTAGTTTTGTTTCCCTCCGTTGCACCTTTTCTAACTTTAGAATATCCTTTTGCAATGCAGGGCCCCATGCTTGCACATCGTATTCCAGATGTGGTCGATCGTTTAGATTCGTTTTTTTCCGGCTGTTTACATATTTCTGCGTCGGCAAAAGTCGGTTTTCTCTGGTTCAAAATCTGTACCAATACCCATATTCCAGATGTAGTCACAAGATTTGTACAACTGAAATACAATTTTCTCGCCTTCACGTGTTATTGATCTCATTTTAACTCCTAATATTTTGTGTGTCTTTTTGCAGCTTCTGCCACCTGTTTGCTACACTTAACGTTGTCAGTTGTGATGCCCCCAAGATCTATATGTAGTGAAGGGGGGGGGGGGGAGTGCTAAGTGCCATTTTGCTGATGATGAAAGTTGGTTAAAAATTTTTAAAACTGTTAAATTTTTTTCAGTAAACAGTTTTCTTACCTTTTTGACAACTCAAAAAGTTGAATAACCCCATTGGCCGTACCGACGACCAAAAAGTGCTCACTGACATCCATGCAAATCGGCTGACCATCGATTTCTGTGAATTCAAGCACTTGTTTCACTGTGCCCTAGAAATAGACAAATGACGAAGGTCGGGTTTGAGTTTAACACATGAAAGCCATTTACATTACTTATATGTTTCAGACTTTCAGGTTAGGGTTAAGGTTAGAGGTTAGGGTTAGGGTTACGGTTAGGGTTATGGTTATGGTTAGGGGTCTAATTGTAAAAGTAGTCGTAGTGGTGATGTAGCAGCCAAAATTTCTGTGTCTTCCGTTTTCCCTTGTAACAGCAATAATGAAACAAAATAAAAGAAAAGGCACCAACACCATTGTTGCTCAATGGTGCCTTGATTCTTGAGGTTTTTAATCTTTTACACATTACATGAGCTTCCCTTCACCGCTCCCCGGAGCAGTGAACGAAAACAGAACTTTGAAGAAAAAAGAATGTCCAAACAGTCAGCTCACAGGCCAAAGAGACGGATCTTTCTTTCTTCTTCACCATATCTTATTTCGGTTTTCCTGATGCCATGTAGTCCTAATTTCATACTTTAAACTTTTAATGGAATTTCCCACTTTCTTACTTAATTCTAACCGTTCGTGGAAAATACCGTTCTTAACATTAATTTTATACACCCAAAGTTCAATATCACTACAACAATAGCTATTATGTTCAGACAATAAATAGCCCCCAAAAGGGTCGATATGCCGTAAAAGAGACACATCTTGTCTTTCACATCTTGATTATTGCCATTTTCACAACCGTTCGGCTGCTGAACTCTCAAACCTTTTTTCGTCATAGTCCATAAATCATCATCATCATCATCATACTCGGTTTAACGTCTGTTTTACATGCTGGCATGTGTTGAACGGCTTTCAGAAATTGACTTCCAAACTAACCTATCTCTGTTTTGGTCTTTATTCATCCCTTTTTCTCTCAAGCCCATCCTTATCACTTCCTTCCATGTTTTCTTTGGCCGTCACCTGCTAACTGATCCTGCTATCTCAACTGTTCTACATCTACTCACCCAAGAACTCTCATCAATTCTTTCAACGTGGCCATACAATCTAAGTCTCCTGTTTTGCATGCATTTCCATATACGGTCCAGATTCAACCTTCCTCTTAGGTCATCAGATCTAAGCCTATTTGTAAGACTCACATTACACATCCATTGTATCATTCTCATATAATTTCTCTCCATGCAACGCATGTCCTCAACCCATAAACTTCTGCAAATGTTTAACTCTTCTTAATTGAGTTTTGGTATTTAGGGTTTGGTGAGTGTCTCGGGGTCCAAGGTGGGCAACACCTCACACCTGCTATCTATGAAGTCTGATCCAAAGAGTTGACATAATCCCGGTTATATGGCTTCTTGCACACTCAAACCATGTCTTCCTCAATCTACCATGCTCTCTAGTGTTTATTTATCTCCCTTTGTATTGAGATATAAGAGTTCTATTCCTTTGTGATAAGTTTTTTAGGGTGATCTCCATTGTTTTTTTGTTGTTGGAAAATAAAGATGGGGATTTGGACAAACGGACATGTGTCCGTGACTGGATTTATGCAAAAGGTGGCATGCTAAACCACCACAGAGAGCATCAAAGTGCATAAGGCATCAAAGTGCATAAGGCATCAGTAATTTCACCAATACAAAGTAAATTCTGATGAGGCACAATTGAAGGGATCATTTTTTCATCCACCTGCAGATCATGACACAATCATTATTCCATTACAGACCAAAAATGTTTGCGCCCTATATCTCGTTGCTGTACAACATGGCAGAGTGAACACAGGTTGAGAAGACTGCCATAAATCTTGAAGGAAATATGCCTTAGATGTAAGGATTAGCAGCAACTTCAGAAACCTTCCTCATGCAACACAATAGAAAGCAGTGATAATTTCTAAACAACCTCAATAACTTTGCCATCCACATATGAATTCTCATCTGTCTCCATTGTCTTACACTTTTTGCACACAAACTGGTTTAACCTACTTGTAATTACACAACATTTCTTGTGCACTCAATGCTTACAATTACCACAAAAAATTCAGTTGACTCCGACTCTCTTTTACATTAAAATGATTGTTGCCTTTTTCTTCCTCTATGAATATGTTAATCTATCGGCTGAGAGAAAAGCCTTCAGAATTCTCATCAACCATGGCCCCCAGAGGTGAACAAAACACCTCCCCCAATCCATTGTGAGGAAATATAAACCTGTATAAGAGCTAGATACATCCTAAGATGGGGAGGTACTGTTGCCACATCTGGGGAGGTGCTGCTCAGAGCACTATCTCCTGCTTTGACAGAGTACAAAACAAACTTTGGAATCTAGCGAGGGATGCCCTCTTCTCTTCCCTGCAGTCTCTTTCTTTATTTCATTATTTTCATGGTAGGTACTTGACCGGGTTCCAATCTCTGGTTCCCCCCAGTAAAACATTCACAGCAAAAACACGTCTAGCTACAACCACTGTAAATAATTTCCATTTCTTCCTCTTTGTACTTAAAACTAAACTTCCATGAGCGAAGTTTCTTTCCACGAACTGTCCGTCTGTAGAACACAATACCATGGGTCTGCTTTTCAGTTGACTACAGCATGGTTGTTTTCAAGTACAATGTTAACTAATTCTTGTTGAGCCGTCTCATTAAGTAATCACTTTCAGCCAAGATCCAACCATCGTCTGAAATCCTCAAAGTGTTTGTCTCACCTGACACAAACCATTAACCATTGTCCTCGAGTGGCCTTTGGGCTTTGATGAGCGGTGAATAAATGAATAAATAAAAAATAACACTTTTATAAAAGGAGTAAGGCCCGTAGAATTTGCAGAGAAATGGTAAGGGAGAATATCTTGAAGAGTTTACCTGGAATGTTTTCACCTTGACACCTGATTGTTCGATCACAAGAAGGCTTTGTTCAAAGATGCAAACGTTCATGGAATCCGTTCCAAAATTAGCTACAAAATTGAAATTGGGGGAAAACAAAAACGAAATTTTCAAGATTTATACAAAAAACAAAAATGAAAGTCAATTAAAAGCAAAACTAAAACAAAAACTAAACAATTAAACTGGCAGTCAATTACAGAACAAGCTGATTAGCAACCAACCACTGAAGTTAAATATATCTCTTCAAGCTTCGTTTCAATCAATAATTCCATATATCTAGTACAAGCTTGTTGCCCAAAATATTGGGCAATTAAAGATGTAAAAAGAAATAAACGCATCTTACAGGTAACATAGCATCATCCGTGTTATAACCTCGTATTATTGTTTTTGCTTTTTAATTTGAAAATATAATAATACTTTGTGATAGCTTCAAACATAGATATTCTTGTAAAAATGACAAATCATTTTGTACGGAAAAAAGAAAGAAAAAAAAGAAAATTAAAAATCTAAAAAGTTTTAAATATTCTGAGCAATCTTTGATGTTATTCCATGACTTACTTACATCTTCTAGAGAAGCTCCGTCCGTCAAGTTTCAAATAGCAATTTGGTCAGTCTGTCACTCAAGTTTGAAACAGCAATTTTGTCAGTCCGTCACACTCAAGATTGAAATAGCAATTTGGTCAGTCAGTCACACTCAAGATTGAAATAGCAATTTGGTCAGTCAGTCACACTCAAGATTGAAATAGCAATTTGGTCAGTCTGTCACATTCAAGTTTGAAATAGCAATTTGGTCAGTCAGTCACAATTAAGTTTTTTGTAGCATTTTCTTTGGCCAATCATTTTTAAGTTCAAATCTCGCACGAAAGCAAAAAGTATATGTACTTTAAGATAAGTTCTGAAAGTTAAATTGAGCCAACAATTTTCGATTAAAAGGAACAACTACTTATCAAGGCCAGATGCCACTCGAGGATAAGGTTTAATGAGATGGATAATTGTCAGGATCAACTTTAAATACTTGTGGGGACACTTCTAGATAGGAATCTGTTGCCCATTGGCTTTGATAATTACCAAGTTGTAATCTGTGGGGAAGCAGTACTGTGGCAATGTGTTCCACAGATGGGTTATGGTTGTGATCGGCATGTGATAATAAGGTATGCTTATGAACTTGTACATTCAAATTGATTGTAATCTGTAAGACATTTGAGAAGGTATGCAACAATAGGAGGAAGGTTTTGTGACAGCCATCTGC
The DNA here is from genome assembly GCA_963556195.1 of Sepiola atlantica. Classification (NCBI taxonomy): domain Eukaryota; kingdom Metazoa; phylum Mollusca; class Cephalopoda; order Sepiida; family Sepiolidae; genus Sepiola; species Sepiola atlantica. Next base: position 16,384,550 of record OY744551.1, on the reverse strand, counting down.
GGCTTGTATTGTAAAACAGTCAACCGTTAACTGACGTCGACCACAGTAGTGAAAAAGGGTAAAAGAGGTGGGAGCTCTAAGCATTTAAGTTTATATAGGCTTGCTCATGTGACCCCTAAGGGAACAGTGATTGGGTTTACTTTTTGGCCAATCCACGCGACCCTTACAGAGACAAGCGACCATAATCACATTGATGATTAAAAAAAAAAATACATTGACTTGTTTACAAAAAGTGAAGTGAAGGTGGGGGGCTCCATAGCATTGATTTGGGCAAGAGGAGGGAGGTGGGGTCATGAAACCCTAGTGTTGGCACTGAAAAGAAAGAGATTGAGATTATGGTAGGATATAAAGTTTGTAGAAATGAATGCCACCTACCGATGAGTTTGACGCAAGAATCATCTACAGAATATTCATAAATATGGATTTTTTTCCCATTCCATATCGCAAGTGCTTTCTGTGCAAAAGAGTAAAAAAAAGGTTTCATTAATTTGGTTTTGAACGATTTCAATCGTTTATTCATGTAAAAAGGGGCTTAGTGTACATGCGTTTTATATTTGTATATATCTCACTTTCAATATCTCTCTCTCATTCTCTTTATACCTCTCTCTCTCTCTCTCTCTCTCTACAGGGTTTTGCAGCAAAATACCACACTTGAAAAAAAGTAGATGAAATAGGCAATAAAAACAAGTCACAAGTGGACAATTTGCTGAATCACGAATGTCTCCAAGGAGTCAAAGAAGGCGGTGACTTTGCTGAATGAGCTCAAGCATGGGTCCGCCGAGGTGCTGAGGTTCTTCTCTGATGAAAATAATTTCAACCAAGACCAGACGAGCAACTGGTAAAACGACAGGTGTATCTGCAAAGACATCGAGGAGGTTCCCATCGTGAAGCATACAAAGTTCCCTCCCCCATCATGGTCCAGTGAAGGGACGTAATACCTCCGTTCTTCTTTCAAAAGGGTCTGAGAGTCACCGCCGAGATCAACCATGAGGTGCTAAAGCGCGAGGTGAAGCCATCAGATGCTCATATGTCTTCGAGCAGGACTCCGCTCCTGCACACAAGGCCAAGACAACCCAGGCATGGTTGCTGAACAATGTTTCTCACCACTGGTCACCGGACTTGTGGCCGCCCTTCTCACCTAACTACAACCCCCGTGACTATTTCTTCTGGGGAGTGATCTAGACCAAGACCAACAAGCTAGCCCACAACAGAGTCAACTCTCTGAAGGCTGCCATCGTGGAGGCGTTCGTTATTACAGACAAGGTCGGTAAAGCATGTGACTCATTTCGTACCTGCCTTGAGATGGTTGTCTCCGTTGGCGGCAGTTACATTGAAAAATAATGTAGTATGCAACTCTAACTGTTGCTAAATAAACTGTCGGGTCTCTGCATATACAACTTTTGTTTTTACTGCCTGTTTCGTTTTCTTTTTGTCAGGTGTCGGACTTTGTTGCAACACCGTGTATATATATATTTATCTCTCTCTTTCTATATATACAGGGGTTGGATAAAATAACGGAAACACCTTGTGAATTTTGCATCAATTTTAAAACACCTATGAAAATTGAAAAAATAATTACAAAAATGTATATATATATATAGATATATATATATATATATTTATGTCTCTCTCTCTCTCTTTCTCCTCTCTCTAGTGCTCTTTCACTTTTTAAATATATATCTCTCTTTCACTCATAGATATATATATATTTATTTATTTATATTTAAAACATATAATAGTATAAAACATAGTAATAAAAATAGTATAAAATAAAAATAAAATAAAATAGAATAAAAATAATAAAAAAATAAAAATAAATTTAAAAAATAAAAAATAAAAAATTTTAAAAAAATAAAAAAAATAAAAAATAAAAATAGAATTAAAATAAAATAAAATAAAAATAGTATAAAAGTAGTAAAAATAGTATAAAACATAGTAATATAAAATATTTATATATTTATATACTTATGGTTATTGTTGTCCTGAATTAATTGGTTAAATTTCTTTTTTATTTCAGATAGTCCATATTAATAAGAAAAATTTAAATGACAGATCTATCAGATTTCCAAAGAGGGCAGATTGTTGGTGCCTGTATAGCAGGTGCTATTGGAGCCAAAATGGTTGAGATGATGACAGTACTGAACTGTCTCAAAGGTGATGGCAGCCTATGAAAAAGAAGGGAAAACATCCTCTTCTAAACAAAATTCTAAAAGAAATCCAAAGCTGTCTGAAAGAGGTTGTAGAGCCGTTGTAAGTATTGTGAAGAAAGAGCACAAAACCACGGCACGTAAAATTACAGCAGAGCTTAACAGTCATCTGGATAATCACGTTTCAACAAAAACTTATCGCCGAGAGCTTCACAAGTTATTTTTGTGTCATTTACTGCTTTCACATCCCCTAAAACATATAATTTGACTCAAAAATTGTGAAAATCGGTTAGATACTTTGTAAACTAGCAATATTGGATTTCAGAATGGCGGCCATCTTGAAAATGGCGGCCATCTTGGATTTTTTGAGTGGCCCAAAAGTTTTTTCGGAAGAGTAGACCATTGTGAGCAATCGTGCAAAGTTTCATGCTTGCTTACCAAAATGAACGATTTTTCCTTAATCTGCTCAGCTATAATGGGAGGGCTGCCATCAGAAAACCATTGCTTCTGAATACAAATGTTGAAAAACGTTTAGTGGTGTAGAAACATCAAAAATTGGTCTCCAGAAAAGTTGAAGAATGTAATTTTTTCCGATGAATCATCCTTTACTCTATTCCCAACTTCTGGCGGTGTGTATGTTTGGAAACAGCCGAAAGAAGCATTCAATCCAGACTGCTTTCTTCCATCTGTTAAACAGGGAGGTGGATCGGTAATGATTGGGGGGGGGGGCTATATTTTGGGAAATCTGCTGGTCTTCTAGTTTCCTTGCGTTGAAGAATCAATAGCCAAGATTATTTGAAAATTTTGGGTGACCAAGTTCATCCTATGGTCAGGGAATTGTTTCCAAATGGAAATGCCATCTTTCAGGATGATAATGCTCCCAGTCACACGGCAAAAGTTGTAACTAAATGACACAAAGAAGATTCAAGTGAAGTAGAACATCTAATTTGGCCACGAAAATCCCCAGATTTAAATATTAATTGAACATTTGTCATGTATTCTAGAAAAACAAGTGAGAAGTGAGAGAATTAGAGATGGTTTTAGCTGAAGAATGGTACAAAATTCCTCTAGAAACCATTCAAGTGTTGTATGAATCCATTCCATGTCGCATTCAATCAGTTATTGATGCAAAAGTGGGTCTTACACAGTAAATTTATATAAAATTTCAAAGTGTTTCCATTATTTGGTCCAACCTCTGCATGTATATATATATATATATATATATATATATTTCTCTTTCGAGAAACAAGGTTATAATGAAGCTTGACTCGCCACTACTGAGGTTAATCTTACACTTCACAACAATTACAATGCATTGACAATACCTATTGCGGTACATAAAAGTCAAACATGGCTTATAGTGGCGGAGCATGCAAGGAAGCTCAATGTCTTTGAAACAAAATGTTTAAGAACTATCCTTGGAATAAGTCTGCGAGATGACGAAGGAATGCAAATACCAAAAAGAATCTGAACATTAACAGATTCATCAACAACGTTGTTTGAAAATAAAAGATAACATCGTTTGGACATGTTTGCCGGCTACCAGACTCCTTGGCCTTTTGTCTAGGAGCAAAGTGTAGTATCTGTTCTGATACCAGATTTTATCTTTTCTGTCATCGGTCAGTGAAGGAAAAGTCCTCATAGACTCAGGCAATTTTTATTTCTGTCCTAATCCGGAATACCTCTTTTTGGAGAGTTGTATTTTCATCACATTAAAAACTGACCTTGTGTCTAACTCTCCCCTCGTGGGGAAGCAAGATTTGATTGCATGAAGATTAGGAGGATGACCACCAAAGAGATGGGCCGACCAGATAAGGGTTGAGTCTGGCATGCTGCTTCTGACAGCTGAAAGACTGGCCCAAGACAGTGATAAGTGGTGGAATTCTGTTCCCAAGCATATGGTGAAGCTCTCTAGAGTATTCACACAAGTCTTATTCTCCTCTTTCTTTCGTATTCACCTTACCTTTGTGGTATAAATGCCTTTCACTTTTAAATCACATTCGACGGTTTCTCTTTTGCCGGTTGCGAACATCTCGATTGCAATCACATCCGGACTCCGCTGAATCACCGCAATCTTCGCATGAAAAAGAAAACAAAAACTTTAAAAAAAAAAAATAAAACAAATGTTGTATTACTTGGATTATTCCGACTATTATTCTCATCTCACTCCCGACGCAATCCTTTACCTGTATAAGAGTCAAATACATCCTAAGACGAAGTACTGTTGCCACATCTGGGGAGGTGCCGTTCAGAGCACCCCTTTTCCTGCCTTAACAAAGTACAAAACCGACTTGGAAATCTAGTGGGCGATGTCCTTTTCTCCTCCCTACTACCTCTTTCTCACAGAAGAGACGTTGCTGATCGTTCTCTATTCTATCGTTATTTTCATGGCAGGTGCTCGACTGAGCTCCAATCTATGCCCCCCCCCCCCCCGTAAAACATTCACAACAAAAACACGTCTAGCTACAACCACTGTCAATAGTTTCCCTTTCTCTCTCTCTCTGTCTATGACTAACTGAAACCTCTATGAGCAATGTTTCTTCCCTCAAGCTACCCGTCTGTGGAACACATACCGCAGGGCTGCTTCCCAGCTGACTACAACATGGTCGTTTTCAAGTTCAATGTAACAAATTCTTGTTGAGCCGTCCTCTGAAATAATAAAATTCTGCCCAATTTTCACTATCATTACCGATCATTACGGTGTTGTCTCGCCGTTCACCTGACAAACTCATTAACGTTTATCCTCGAGTGGCCTTTGGACCTTGATAAGTGGTGACTCTTCAGTAAAAAAAAGTATAGCACAAGTAAAAATAGCAGGAGTGGATAAATAGGAAAAATTGGCACAAGTGAAAACCTCATAATGAGTTTATCAAATCATTATTTTCAATCAATTATGGAGAAAAGATTAGAGAAACAAATAGTTATAAAAGTCGATTTGTGTAATGTACGCACCTCCTCCCCCCCTACCCACACACAGTGTCTTACTTTTGCGAAAATATGTGCGCACATTACATGAGTTTTTACGGTAATGCGAAAAAAAAAAAAAACAACTCTAAAACTAAATATTTAGAAATTTGAAAAGAATCGAAATTAGTAATTGTATCGGAATTTGGATAAATATTGGAATTGTCCTATCATCAGTTTCTTTCTTTTCTTTTTCTGCTTACCCTACTTTCCAACCATATCAACTATTCAAGCTCTCCCATCCCAACCATCCTGGTTATGATGCAAAACTGCATTCAGTAGTGAGACCCCAATTTGAGAATCCCCCTTTAGTTACCTCTATTCCCAGGTCAACTCTGGCCCAAAATAGTAGGACCTGTCAAGATCCCATCTATAGAAACTATTTACAGACTATTCGTTTACAAAATATATGCGCCTACAAAAGATGATACAGTAAGATGCTACGCGTCATCTACAACATATCGTGGCGAGATCATATAACAAAAAAAATCGTGTAGGGTTGGTTGCCTTCCGCGCAATTGTTCAACGCCAACTCTTCGCATTGGCTTGACATGTCTCTCGACACAATGCACTTGCTGGAAAAGTGTTGTTTCTGTTGTCCCAAGAGGTCAAGCGATGAGTTGGGTGGCCTCATATTTTTTTTTTATGGAATTCACTTGATGTAAAGAGCTAAAAAAATAAATACAACTTCAAGGTCAAACTAGCCAACGTTAGTGTTAGATGGATAGAATCCTACTCAGAAAACAGCAATTCTTCCCCCTTTGTCAGAAACATCGCTCATGGAATGTGAGGACTAAAGGACAAAATAAGGGAAGCGAGAGTTTACAATCAAGACTCATCTGGAGAAGGACATTGGTCTTTTGGGATTGGAGCTTCAGGCCGCAATGAGTTAGCGAGCATCATGGTGCACAAACTTTGTGAATGTTTCACCATAAATTGATGGATGACTCAAGACAAGAAATTGAACTACAAATCAATCATATACAAAAGCCTTTAATATTCACTCCAAAAAAACAGACTAACACTACAAAAACTTCCCCTCATAACAATGCAACCAGCACAAATAACACCAACAAGATTGATAAAAATAAACCTTACATAGTTCTCCCCAATAATCACATATCTATTTCCATTATAAACACAATTCAAATCTGACATAAAAATAGTAACATCAACTTCTGAAACAATTAAGGATTTACTCAACACCAAACCCCGTTCCTACCTACATCCTAAGGACACTTCTTCCCTAGCCGGCATTTACAAAATAAAATATGCCTCATGTCCGATGCTTTATATCGGTGAAATGGCCAGAAATATAAAATCCCGCATTTACGAACATAGACAGGATCTTAAACAGAACAATCCCACTAATGCAGTAGTCATACACAGGAACACTTTTACCCACAATTTTGACTTTACAAACTGCATCCTCCTTAAAACTGAATATGCCGCAAGTGCATCAAAAGCGCTGTAATCCTTCTCTCATCACCATCTAACGTAAACCTCAGACTCAGATCTTATTCATTAACCAAACACCTGACACTTTTGGTATAAAATGATCCAACAGTTTACATGCCGTAAAATTCATCAACCAACACAGCACATAACATTTTTTTTGGAGGTAATTACAAACCTGTTTGTTGAAACAATAACACATGAGATTTTCGCTGAGAACAATGGCAACATTTCCCAGATTGACACAGAGCAAATTCTTTGGTACACTCCACTGAAAAACAAACAAAAACATTTTTGTAAATACAGAAAATTATTTTGAAATGAAAAACAATTCGAAATTTCACCACTTTGTATTATTTATACTACTATTCTCATCTTGGTTGTTATCTTAACAACGTTTCTGCCGATGTAACCTCCAACCTTCTTCGGGTGCATCTGTTCAAACATCATCATCATCATAGTCAGCTTAACATCTATTCTACATGCTGGCATGCATTGGACACTTTTTACAAATTGACTTCCAAACTAACCTATTTCTGGCCAGGTATTTATTCATCCCTCTTTTTTTCAAGTTCGTTCGGATCGCTTCCATCCATGTTTTCTTTGACTACCCCTGCTACCTCAACTGTTCTACATCTACTAACCCAAGAACTCATCTATTCTTTCAACGTGGCCATACCATCGAAGTATAGTCTTCTGCACACATGTCCCTGTACTGTCCAGATTTATTTTTTCTCTGAGGTCATCAGAACTAAGCCTCCATTTAAGACTCACATTACACATCCATCGTATCATTCTATCATTTCTCTTCATGCAACGCATGTCCTCAACCCTCACTGGCCAGGTTTCACTTCCATACATCATTACACTGAAGATGTCCACGCCCTGAAGAAGTTTGTGGATTAAATAAAGGGTTCAGTTCGAAATTTCATAAAGGTTCATGAGTTTGCCATAAAAGATTCCCACGTTCGCAAAGATGCATTTGAAGAAGATTGGAGGTTACATCGGCCAAAACGTTGTGAAAATAAAAACGAAGATGAGAATAATTGTCCGAATAATTCAAACAATCCAAATTATTATTCCTAATCTAAAAAATTCTGAAACAATTTCAACGATGTTTTAAACAATCCAAATTATTATTCCTAATCTAAAAAATTCTGAAACAATTTCAACGATGTTTTAAACAATCCAAATTATTATTCCTAATCTAAAAAATTCTGAAACAATTTCAACGATGTTTTAAACAATCCAAATTATTATTCCTAATCTAAAAAATTCTGAAACAATTTCAACGATGCTTTAAACAATCCAAATTATTATTCCTAATCTAAAAAATTCTGAAACAATTTCAACGATGTTTTAAATGAAGACAAATTATTATTCCTAATCTAAAAAATTCTGAAACAATTTCACCGATGTTTTAAACAATCCAAATTATTATTCCTAATCTAAAAAATTCTGAAACAATTTCAACGATGTTTTAAACAATCCAAATTATTATTCCTAATCTAAAAAATTCTGAAACAATTTCAACGATGTTTTAAATGAAGACAAATTCTCACCGTCAATTGCAGAACGGGTTTGTTCACAGAAATTGGAGATTGAAGCTTCCATTTTTTCTCCCCATCAACTTTTTTGGAAATGGACGAAGGTGTGAATGGGGAATATTTCCACATCGCAACGTTACCCATTTGGGTACCAGCGGCAACGATCCCTACAAAGAAAAGAAAAATAGCAACAGGAATCATTTCCTTGGAGACATTATAAGTGAAGTCTCTTTATGAAAAAAAAGCTGAAGTATGTCGGGTTTCCCAACTTTTCTTGAATTTTAAAGCCAAGTTTAGAAGTTAAGAACATCTATTAAATATTTGGGTACTATTATAGCTTTTGAACCAAACAAAACCGACTTTTTTCTGCATCTTCCGTCCGTTTACGTAAACAGCACTTAATCAAGCAGCTCGAGAAGCAGCCGACAACTTTACTTTTAAATTGAGTAAATCTTACAGGCAGACGATAATTCGCTAGCTCCAAAAAAAACAAAAAAACAAAAAAACTGCTAACTGAACGTAAAAAAACAGACTTTTTTTTAAAACCTTAACCATACACTAACTCTAACCTAGTTGTTTTTGTTTGTTTCTTTTCGTTTAAAAAGCCGTGCCATTATCAAAATGATTAAATTTTAAAGACAGGCTTAGATCTGTGGACCTCAGAGGAAGATTAAATTTGGACAATGTAGAGAGATGTCTGCAGAACACAAGACTTTGTTGATATAAAAGAATGGATGAAAGTTCTTGGGTTAGTAGATGTAGAACAGTTGGGGTAGCACGGTCAGTTGGCAGGGGGGGAAAGCCGAGGAAAATATGGGAGGAAGTTATGAGGATGGACTTCAGAGAGAGACAGATAAAGACACGCCAGAGATAAGTTAGTTTTGAAGTCAATTTCTAAAAGCCATGCAACACATGGCGGCATGTAAAATTGACGTCAAACCGAAGATGATGTTGAAGATAGAAGAGAATTCTTTTGGCCCCAACTTTTTACTGTTCATCACTTTCCCGACAGAAGTCTTGTAAACAGCTGTTGTGCTTTATTATTGATACATTGTAGGTATTCAGCTTAGTGCAGTGATGACTGTAGCAGTGTGTACATTTGATCTGTCTCTTTCTTTTTCTATTTTTGTTGTTGTTATTAACAGGCACCATCATAGTCGTGATGGTGTGGTGATTGCTTTCTTTCTTCTTCTCCATTTTTTGTTGCTGTAATAATTGCAGCAATAATAAAGCTCACAATTTTGTCTTGGGTTTTCATATCCTTTTGTTAAGATGTATTTTCTGTTTTAGTTAACACTTTAGGTTTGCATAGTAGTAACGGTGTGTAGATTTGATCTGTCTCTCTTTCTCTTTCATTGTTGCTAACAGCCATCATAATAGTCGTAATTTTATTAATACTATCACGTTATGTGGGAATTCTTTTGACCCCAACTGATTGCAGGCCGTCATCTTGTGTTATATATTGAACAGGTAAATTAGCTAGTGTGTATTTTGATTAAGGTTAAGGCAACAAGTACGTGGAGAGTGACAGAAAATATCAGAGTCAAAGGATCAGCAAAGATCAATCTCGAGTTAATATTAAGCAGTGTGGGAACAGGTGATCCAGTGGATATGACGTCACATGAGGTCTGAAAGAGAAAGAAAGAAGAGATATTTTTTAAGCCAGTGTAGAGTGGAAGCCAGATGATAAGAAATGGCGAAAATCTGCAGACTTGCATAATTCTCCCTCCTGCCATTGGCCAGAAGTGAGGCAACATTATCAGCCCAATATAAATGGTCCTTCTATAAATTCAAGACGAATCCTGTGTCTTTCCTTTGGTTGCTGTGCCGATTTTCGATTTCAAAGACAGTCAAAGATGGAGCGTCCTTAGTCATAAGACGGCCTGCAGGAATCGTGAACGTCTGAGTGTGATGAGAAGGTATGGATTGATTAAATTGTTTGTGACAAATAGATGGTCGGGTCGCCTCTGAAGTGGGGGAGAATGTAACATTTGTCAACTGAAGTCGTGTAAACAGCTGCCGTGTTTTGTTGTTGATACATTGTAAGAAGTAGTCAGCTCAGCATCAACAAGTAGGTTTTTTGAAGAAAACACCACCATGCTAACAGTTTTTTTTATTACTTGACCTCATATTGCAAATGTTATTTTTTACATTTTTTTTTAGAGGCAAAATTATAAACATACCTAATTTGCAATTATTTTTGACCAGCAATATATCTCCACGCAAACAACGCCGGATGAATACCACTAATTTTTAATAAATGTTCTTTATACAAAAAAATTAACAATGTTAGAGCAAAAATTGACTGTAAGAGAAAAGTACAAAAAGAACTTCAAACTAAAATCTGGGATGAAGTGTAGGGGGTTGTCTGATGATGTCAATATGTTAAGCAGAACCTAAAATAAAAATAAAATAAGGCTCTTATTCAGATTGATGCACGAGTGAAATATGGCAGTTCAAAATAAAATAACAGGAAAACTTATGAATATACTTACTTATCAGGCAAAAGTATTTGTGTACACCAAAAATTACGGAAAAATATTGAGTAGAATTTTAGAAAAAATAAAGATCATTTTTTTCTATGTCCGATTCTACATAGAAACCACACCATTATACAACTTTAAGCCAGCGTGTTGTAGAAAGTTTATCGCCGTTCTTCTAATATGAAGACGCCATGCGATCTTGTGGTTCGGAGTTCGTCGACTCCGAATAGTATATTAATTTTATTTATTATAGTTCTACTCGATAATTTTCCATAATTTTCAGTGTACGCAGATACTTTTGCCTGATAAGTAAGTATACTCATAAGTTTTCCTGTTATTTTTTTGTTAAATGCCATATTTCACTTGTGCATCAATTTGAATTAGAACCAAAAATAATACAGAATTATTTCCCTTACAATGAAGAAGTGAGAGTTATCTGCCCCTGCAATGAACACCGTCAGTCATGACAGTTTGTAATAGTGTAAGAGTGCCTCGCATTACAGACTTTAATCATAACGCATCTAGTAGCTCCAGCATTTAATCGGTAAGTTGTTAAATAAATCTGCTAAAGGTTATACTCCGTCCTTTGATGATTTTTGGTTTGTTATTAAAGAGATAACAACATTTATTATCAGACATAACAAAGTTTTACCTTTTTTCTTGCAATAGTCGACACAGTGAATCTGTTCGTTTGAAATGTAGCCAGAGTGATTCTCCAGACTCAATAAATAATTTTCTCCACGATCCAAATCAAACATCCTGAAATAAAAAAACAAAACTCAAATTCTGGATTATGACAAAAAATTGCATATAACATTACACGGTACTACTAAGCCATTTGTAACATTCGATGGGGAATCCTTTCGACCAGACCAGGCGGCCCATAATCTTATCATTTTAAGTGATTCTGGCGAAGAGCGATTAAGGCACAAAAGACTGAGATAAAACGTTAATATATCACGGATTGTGAGTGGCCAATGGCCAAAAAGCTGAAATCAAGATTAATTTCCCAACCTAGCCATTGGAGACAGAACCAAATTCATGGTGACTAGACATGACCCAAACGAGTCTCTAATGCAATACGTGCACAGACTAAAGGATACGTTGAAATACTCTGAATTAAAAAAACTGGCGTCATAAGACATAAGTATGTGGGATGACTTAATCCTTCTTAGATTAATAGAAGGCATGCAGGACATTGCACAAGTTTAAAATACTAGCAAATATATGTTCTCTCCAGTCACATAGGATGGGAGGATCATATAATTATGGGGAGCAAGAGTACAATAAGGACCCCAGTTCATTAACACAACACGCAGAATATGTTCCGGAAGTCACCAGCGTCTTCCGGTTGACCTCGCAATATACGTGGTCACTATTTACAAAACAACTTGTAAATAAACCTTTTATTTACTTTAATAAATGCAGTACATTCTATATTTTGGAATTTTTTTTTTTCTTTTAACATGTTAATATTCATTTTAAGGCAGAGGGTCCATAAATAAAACAAGTAAAATATTAACATGTTTTCTTTTAAAACATGTTTTGTGTCACTATTTACTTGCCTCCCCACGAGGGCAAAAATGGGGGGGGGGGGTATGAAATATTTATCGCCGGACTAAAGTAATCTTCTGTTTTGCAGGGAAAAATCAAGCTTCCCAAAAAGGGGCACTCTGGATTTTACCTCAGTTTAGAAAGATTTTTAAAAAGCGTATATATTTCGTTTATTTATTAAAATAACTTGCGTAATCTTCCGTTTTGCCTCCTCGGGCTAGGAGCAAAGTGTAGTATGGAAAAATCCTTCTAAACTGAGGTAAGATCCAGAGTGCCCCTTTTTGGGAAGCTTGATTTTTCCCTACTAAACGAAAGATTACTTAAGTACGGTGATAAATATTTCATACCCCCCCCCCATTTCTGCCCTCGTGGGGAGGCAAGTAAATAGTGACACAAAAACATGTTTTAAAAGAAAACATGTTAATATTTTATTTGTTTTATTTATGGACCCTCTGCCTTAAAATAAATATTAACATGTTAAAAGGAAAGAAAAATTCCGAAATATAGAATGTACTGCATTTATTAAACAGGACCGGCAGGACAGTTATAAAAGTGTGTGTGTGTGGGGGGCTCTCCTAAAAAGTGGGGGGGGAGCCCGGTTAAACACATGCATATATAACTTCAATATTGATGACCGTAAAGTGGGGGGGGGCCAAATCAAAATGTGGGGGGGCTTGAGCCCCTCCTGCCCCCCCCCCCCCCGCGGTGCCGCCGTCCATGTTAAAGTAAATAAAAGGTTTATTTACAAGTTGTTTTGGAAATAGCGACCACGTGTATTGCGAGGTCAACCGGAAGACGAACGGGAAGACGCTAGTGACTTCCGGAACATTTTCCACGTGATGTGTTAATGAACTGGGGTCCTTATTGTACTCTTGCTCCAATTATGGTTTTTGGGTTGTTTTGTTTTACGGCATATCAACCCTTTTCGGGTTATTTAATGCTGAATCTGGTCATTTTGGCAAAAGTTTTTTATGTTTCAAGTTGTTTATATCTTCAAATGTTTATTCATGGTGTTTGGTTTGGTTGTTTTTTTTTTACGGCATATCAACCCTTTTTGGGTTATTTAATGCTGAATCCGGTCATTTTGGTAAAAGTTTTGGGGGAGGGAAATGGGCGGATTGTTGTTTTTGGTTTTGCAGAACGTGATTGAGTTTTGCAAAAAGAAATAAAAATAATAAAACTTCAATGTTTGGTGCTTTTTGAGTCAGGTAGCCGATATCTTCAGACAGCCTCGTCTAATAGCACCATCTATATAATTATGAAAGAACAACATACAATACGTAATTAAAGCAAAATAAATTGTTTTGGACTATTAAAATAATTTCCAACGCTATTGATAATGTTTACCCATTCATTCATTTATGTTTTTATTGTCACTTTTGTTTGAATTCATGTTTTGAAACATGATGTAAATCATAAATCTATGACATCACGCCAAAGCTATAATTATTTTTGTTAAGGTAATGTATTAAGCTCTATTTATAAGAAAGTCCGAATAGGTCAGTTAGTAGAACCTCAGACAAAATCTCATGGTTTTGATTTCCAGTCATGGCATCTGCTTTATTTGTCGGGAATTATTGACTATTAATACAATATTTTCCGTTTCTAAAAGTAGTTAACACGTCTGATATTTCGAAATTAGACAAATTCCGCAATGTATTTATTACGTTTAAAAAATAGTGACTGACGGACAAAATCATTATCTTATATTCGAATATAATTTTTGACAACAGCTAGAATTGATTAAAGAGTTTAATCAACCAGGAAGTATGAAGAGACATTCAGCACAATGGACAAAACAATTTCAAGTGTTTAGGGCAGGAGTGAAAGATAATATAAAGTTCGACCTACCTCCTCTCCCCGCCATCTAAAATGAATTTGGAAAGAAATCTTTCACTCTAATTCAATAATGAAACTTTTTTTTTCTTTCTTTACAGATACGTTTTTCTTTCTATACAAATTGATACGTTTTTCTTTCTATACAAATTGATACGTTTTTCTTTCTATACAGGTTGATACGTTTTTCTTTCTATACAGGTTGATACGTTTTTCTTTCTATACAAATTGATACGTTTTTCTTTCTATACAAATTGATACGTTTTTCTTTCTATACAAATTGATACGTTTTTCTTTCTATACAAATTGATACGTTTTTCTTTCTATACAGGTTGATACGTTTTTCTTTCTATACAGGTTGATACGTTTTTCTTTCTATACAAATTGATACGTTTTTCTTTCTATACAAATTGATACGTTTTTCTTTCTATACAAATTGATACGTTTTTCTTTCTATACAAATTGATATGTTTTTCTTTCTATACAAATTGATATGTTTTTCTTTCTATACAAATTGATACGTTTTTCTTTCTATACAGATTGATATGTTTTTCTTTCTATACAGATTGATACGTTTTTCTTTCTATACAAATTGATACGTTTTTCTTTCTATACAGATTGATACGTTTTTCTTTCTATACAAATTGATACGTTTTTCTTTCTATACAAATTGATACGTTTTTCTTTCTATACAGGTTTATACGTTTTTCTTTCTATACAGGTTGATACGGTTTTCTTTCTATACAGGTTGATACGGTTTTCTTTCTATACAGGTTGATACGGTTTTCTTTCTATACAGATTGATACGTTTTTCTTTCTATACAGATTGATACGTTTTTCTTTCTATACAGATTGATACGTTTTTCTTTCTATACAGATTGATACGTTTTTCTTTCTATACAGATTGATACGTTTTTCTTTCTATACAAATTGATACGTTTTTCTTTCTATACAGATTGATACGTTTTTCTTTCTATACAGATTGATACGTTTTTCTTTCTATACAGATTGATACGTTTTTCTTTCTATACAGATTGATACGTTTTTCTTTCTATACAGATTGATACGTTTTTCTTTCTATACAAATTGATACGTTTTTCTTTCTATACAAATTGATACGTTTTTCTTTCTATACAAATTGATACGTTTTTCTTTCTATACAAATTGATACGTTTTTCTTTCTATACAAATTGATACCTTTTTCTTTCTATACAGATTGATACCTTTTTCTTTCTATACAGATTGATACGTTTTTCTTTCTATACAAATTGATACGTTTTTCTTTCTATACAAATTGATACGTTTTTCTTTCTATACAAATTGATACGTTTTTCTTTCTATACAAATTGATACATTTTTCTTTCTATACAAATTGATACATTTTCCTTTCTATACAAATTGATACATTTTTCTTTCTATATAGTTTGATACGTTTTTCTTTCTATACAAATTGATACGTTTTTCTTTCTATACAAATTGATACGTTTTTCTTTCTATACAAATTGATACATTTTTCTTTTTATACAAATTGATACATTTTTCTTTCTATACAAATTGATACATTTTTCTTTCTATACAAATTGATATGTTTTTCTTTTTATGAACTTTCCAGTTTGAGACGTTTTCTTTTTTTTTTTCTTTCTTTGTTTAACTCTGCTGATTGAGACATCATTTTATATTAATATGAATATCTCTACATCCGGAGTAAGTTGTATAGCAGCTATGTCAGGAGCGTCATGATATATGACAGTGAATGCTGGACCCTTACTCAGTACTCTGCCTCATCTGCAGCGCAATGACAGATCCATGATCAGATGGATTTGCAATGTGAAATCTGATGAAACCCAATACATCAGATCAGAGGATTTGCTGAAAGCAGTACATTTGTCCAGCATGGAGGTTATCCTAAGAATGAATTGATTACGTTGTTATGGTCATGTGGAACATTCATCCTGGATAAACCGTTACAGAAACATGAATGTCCTAAATTGCATGAAAGGTTGACACTCCAAGGAAAAACTTGGAGGCAAGTTATTGGAAAAGACTGCACAGAATGTAATCTGGAGACTGCTGACCTGCTGAACCATGAGAACTAGAGAGTGAACTTGCGTAACATCAGAAAACGTCTGACCCCTGAACAAGAGAAAAGTGATGGTAAATAAATAGAAGATTAGTGCGAACTCCAGCCAAGCATTTATTTATTTTTTTTGTAGTAATTTT
Source organism: Sepiola atlantica (assembly GCA_963556195.1). NCBI lineage: Eukaryota > Metazoa > Mollusca > Cephalopoda > Sepiida > Sepiolidae > Sepiola > Sepiola atlantica. The sequence continues at coordinate 16,368,344 of OY744551.1, read as the reverse complement.
TGACGGAGGGTGTACAATTTAGAGAGAATAAAAAGAAACAATTGTGGAAATGGCAAAAAGAAAGATCACCTTCATGTAATTACAAAAGAAGAGAAACACAAAATTGAATGTGCTTACCTGAGAACATTTTCACCAGTGGCCATGGCTAAAATTCCTTTTCCTGCCCAAACAACATTCGGATTATCTGGCCTCCCACTCAGTTTCACCTTTTGAAGAAAGTTCATCAAGTTCATTAAGTTCAACCCACAATAGAAAAAGAAAATTTGAGTTTTTGTTTTTTAATTCTTTCAAAAATAGTCAAGAATTGCAATATTCTATGGATTATTCGGACTACTGTTCTCATCTTGAGTGTTATTTTCACAATGTTTCGGCTGATGTAACCTTTGACTTTCTTCAGGTGCGACTTATTGAACTCGGGAATCTGTATCTGTATCTGTGACAACTGTGGCGGAGACTGCAAGGCCCGCATAGGCCTTCTCAGCCACAGCAAGAAATGCCTAGGTTAAGTCAGTGTGCCCCCTTGGGGCATTGGCATTACTGACAAGTAAATACTGAAAATAGCCGGCTAGATCTGATAGTATCATTCATGGTTGAACACTGTCGACGAAGACCTACTACTAAATCTACTATTTATAATTGCGTGAGAATAACTTATTGAACTTGGGAATCTGTATAGAATTTCGAACTTAACTCTTTATTTAATCTACAGAGGTAGATTGTTCTCATTCCATCAGCCATGATGGAGTAATTCTTAATTATATTTTTAGTATCGTTTGTACTGAGAATTAAACCTTCAATCTCTAGAAGATTGTCACTTAGAACTTATTACTTAGTACTTCCATGTGGATAACTCTATCATGAATTTTAGGAGCCTTAAAACTATTCTTGTTTTAGATGTGTGGTCTTACTTCTTATTGCTAATATATATATATATATATATATATATATATATATATATATATATATAAGTGGATTACTAGTACAACAAAATGATAGGATAACTTTCAGAGGAAACATTATTTTATCAAAAATTAAATGGAAGAGATGGAGGAGAAAAAAATTCGTAAAATTTTCCTTAAGGCCTTATCGTCTGACCCTCTAAGAGGAAACATCAAAAGGATAAATTAAAATCAGTTGAGAAAGGGGGGGGGGGAGAATCTCTCAATATTATGGGGGATTTAGATCATGGAAGATCTTCAACTGATGTTTCAGGACCTTCCGTCGACACAGGTTAGGTTGAGAATTATTAATAACTAATGCCTCAAGAATATTGAGATGATAGTTTGACCTAGCACTGTATAAAACAGAAAAGCACTCATTAGAATACTGGATTGAACAAATGTATTTGTACCAACTAGGTAATTACTGCTAGCAGATTTATGTGCCTAAAATATATATATATTTTTAATGGTGTTTTAATCAACTATTTATAATTGAGTAGTAGTAGATTAAAACACCATTAAAATATATATATATATATTTTTTAATGGTGTTTTAATCAACTATTTATAATTGAGTAGTAGTAGATTAAAACACCATTAAAATATATATATATTTTTTTAATGGTGTTTTAATCAACTATTTATAATTGAGTAGTAGTAGATTAAAACACCATTAAAATATATATATATATATATATTTTTAATGGTGTTTTAATCTACTATAGAATGAGAGAGATACAGGGATGTCTGCAAGAGAAACATGAAGGCCCTTGACATCGATCCATGATCTTGGGAAAGCCTTGCTTCTGACAGGGATGAATGGAAAAGAACCCTCAAACGACAGCTTGACATCAGAGAAGCAAAATGGAAGACGAAAGCCGCTGAAAAGCGTGCAAGGAGGAAAGTAAGGGAAAAAGCAAGTGAGCTTCCTCATCCATCTTCCTCCTTCATCTGTGACAACTGTGGCGGAGACTGCAAGGCCCGCATAGGCCTTCTCAGCCACAGCAAGAAATGCCTAGGTTAAGTCAGTATGCCCCCTTGGGGCATTGGCATTACTGACAAGTAAATACTGAAAATAGCCAGCTAGATCTGCTAGTGTCATTCATGGTTGAACACTGTCGACGAAGGCCTACTACTAAATCTACTATTTATAATTGCGTGAGAATAACATCCAAGATGAGGACAGTAATCTGAATAATCCAACCTCTGTAAGTTATTTTTTAATGTTGTATGCATCAACATCTAAGAAAAAACTTTTTTTTTATACAATTTTGTTAAATTTAAAGATTTTCAAATATTTTTTAAAAAATCATTTTCTATTTTCTCATTTTCCTAAATTCATTTTTCTCCATTTCAGAAAAATTATTTTAAATATTAAAATAATAATTTTATGGTTTTCTCAGTTTTATGCATAACCTTTTTATTTTATTGACTGTAAATAATTTTAATGATTTTTATATTTTTGTAACTTTAAAAACTTCATACATTTCTAAAGTTTTGTTATTTTAGTGTGTGTCTGTCTGTTTGTCTGTCTACCTACATACGTGTCTGTCTGTTTGTCTGTCTACCTACATACGTGTCTGTCTGTTTGTCTGTCTACCTACATACGTGTCTGTCTACCTACATACGTGTCTGTCTACCTACATACATGTCTGTCTGTTTGTCTGTCTACCTACATACGTGTCTGTCTGTTTGTCTGTCTACCTACATACGTGTCTACCTACATACGTGTCTGTCTGTCTGTCTACCTACATACGTGTCTGTCTACCTACATACGTGTCTGTCTGTTTGTCTATCTACCTACATACGTGTCTGTCTACTTAGAAGTCACTTTTTACCTGTCTCCCCACAAGAGCAAAGTTAGACACAAGGTTAATTTTAATGAGGAATCCAGCTCCCCAAAAGGGGTACTCTGGATTGGGAACAAAAATAATGTTGGAACTCATTCACGAATGAGAGAACTCCCTGTGACGGGCAGTACCCCCCCCCCCCTCATCCTTCGAAAAGTGAAAAGAAATGCCTCGGGGAGAATGCTCTCTTGTGACTGAACAGACACATTTTAATTCTTGCCAAATTATCAGTTCTAATCTAAAACATTTGAGATTTTATTTCTATGCTTTTGTAGCAACCACGTGTCTGAGTTTGTTTCCAAACAGGTGGTCACCATTTTTATGTCGTCTTATCATAGGTAACACATGGTAGGTGGAAGAAAGATAAAAAGAAGGTAATAATTAAGAAACGATTGGATTTTATGCATCTTTAAAATTTTACAAAAATGTCACAATGTAGTAAATTTTCTTCATAAAATAAGTTGTGGCAAAAGGCCAAAATTGGGTTTGGCTGTCGTCCTCTTGGTCTATTCTCTAAATTAGTTTCAATCATCAAAATACCACATTCACTCTATGGGTAAAACCTACTTAACATTATCCCCAATGGTTTGATATATATATATATATATATATATATATATATTTTATAATTACACTAAGTAACTTTTAGAGATTTTAGATTTTTGATTTTAGATTCTAGATTAAATTTTTTTTTGATTTTTAACGGTCCTAAACCACGTGACTCCCTAAATTTTGAAACTTTAAATTTCTTTTCTTCTTTTTTCTCTCCACTTCATTCTGTCCAAATATGAGGTACAGATCGGATTCTAACTCTGCCTGATGAGATCTCAGTTTATAATAACTGTTGATCGATAACATCGACATGCCAGTGTCGCAGATTTTGTACATGTCCGTGTAAATAAAAATAATCATATATATATATATATATATATATATATATATATATATATATATTAGAGAATCATGTCCACATTTGCTTAATGATTAGATGTATATTTATATGCATATAGGTGTAATCAGTCAACAGAAAATCATAAGCGCACAAGTTGGAAAAGAAATATAATAATAGTGAATAAAAAGCTGAGAATGAAAAAAAAAATAAGTAAACATGCAAATTACGATTTTGTGCCGAATTTATTGGACGATTTTAGAAGCAAAGTAAATCCTAATTTCAGTTTTTGTTTTTTGGGAACCATTCCCTTATTCAAGTCTTCTATGAGGTGTGAACAGAGTTCTTGAAAATGGCGAACTAAAATTAATATTATTTTTTATTATTTCACAAACCAGCCACCAGGGGTCGCTTCTCAAGATCATATATGGGGGTTCTTGTCTGTTTTGTTTCTGGTACACATGTATCGGGAAGGAAAAGAAAGAAAGGGAATAAGAATATATATATATATATATATATATATATATATATATATATATAATGGAAATATTTATTGGTGTATATATATTTTAAGAAAATTTACCAAAACTGTTCAATGTAAAAGCTCGAATGTTAAATGTTTACAATAGAGCATATATAAGTAAACAATGGTATTTTAAATTCCAATGACCAAATCTTCATTCATTTTTTCTTGCCGAATTACAAAATAATTCAATGTAGCCTGACAATTGTTTCACGTACAAACAAACAACCAGGAATAAACAGATAATTACCAGGATCTTTTGTTGATGCAACTCATCAGAAGACCATCAGATCACTTCCGTGATAATGTTTTTACATATTTGCACTCGATTTGCTGTGGAGCTGGTCATCCTCATTGTTTAGCATCAAAATAATGGAGGTTTCGCACTCCATCTCTGGTTTTAGAAATAGCCTTATTTGACACTTTAATATTTTTTAGTAATAATTAATAACAGCTAAAATAATTTACTGATTGTCTTGGGGTTTTGGGGGTCTTTTCTAATAGAGAAATCTCGATCTACCAGCAGGAATTATTTAGGTTAGTTTCGTAAATATTAGCTTTGGTGCCATCGTTTGAGAAATCTGATTTGTGTGTTTTCTCGAGTGTGAAAATCTTATTGGGAGGGTGGATTTTTTTCTTCTTTTTTCTGAAGTGGTACCCTTTTTCTCAAGTGAGTGTTTTTGCGTTTATATACTTCAGTTTGCCGAATTTTTATCAGAAATCAACCTGGATTGTCACCGTATTTTCCACTCCGGTGTTTTTGTTATGATGTTTTTTTTTCGCTATTCAACAACATATACTGAAACTCTCTAAAGATTGACAAAATTGGACTAATTGGAAAAAAAAATACACTTATCCGATTTTTGTCATGAAACGCGTGTAAGTGTTGGATAATGGCCCTATGGGAATGGACGTATCTGTTGGAAATCGTTGGTTTGACTTGCACGAATTAGCGCGGGGTGGGGTGGGGCCGTGCAGTGGAGTGCAGAATAGGGCCTGTTCTCACGGTCGGAGCTAACGGACGTGACAGGGTCACCACGTGACAAGACCTCAGATCAAGGGTCAATGTGCATCTGCGAGAGGCTCTGTGACGTCACAGGCCTTTGTGTGGGAAACAGAGGGATCCGTGACATCACTAGTTCTTTGTGAGAAGCTAGTTTTAGCAATCTGGGTTTTGGAGGCGGACCTATGTGATTGTTACCATGTAGTTACAACAGATTAAGGGAAATTATACCCTAAGAAAATACAGCTGAAAGAGCTCTTTTCCCCCCCTTCACGAATGGTTAAGGAAATAATTGTTAAGTAACTACGATAAAGTAGTAATTTGCTCTCTCTCTCGACGTAGTGAATATCTCCCAGCTGACGGATAACTTTGCCTGTAATAAAAAGAATTGAAAGTTAAAGGATTGTTTGTCGATTGAGACGGTCATGGGGCTTTTTGTGTTGCAGCGGCGTGGTTCACGGCAGAAGAAAGAATTCAACCACTAGACGACATTGAGACGGCGACCCCCTATGCGGCGAGGGAGAAATTTAAAGGTATGCAAACTATATGATTTATGTTTTAAAAATGAGTATTAAATGTGAACTGCCACGGCCCTTTCTGGGACGAGTATACGAAACGAGAAAAGCCGTGTCCCCAAGTAAGAGGGCTATGCAACATAATACCTTTTTGGTTGCTGTGACCGGGACTTTCTTAAGAAAAAAAAAATTTTGAACTTCGGTTCACATAACGTAGAGGTCCTATGTGATAATGGAATGCACGGTATGTGGTCGACGAAGATAGAGGGAGAACTACAAGACAGTAAGTAGAAAGCCATTATTTTATTGAAAGACTGCGTCTTAAAAAATTGAGTTCAAGAAAAAAAAAAGACTGATATGCTGTAAAAGTAGAAACAGTGAAAAGAGTGGAGACAAAACTGAACAGAAAACAAACTAACACACGCACACACATACAAAAAAAAATGAATAAATAACAATAATAATAATAATAATTTGTGACACATGCACACATGAATTTAGAACTAAAAAAAAACAACGTACTATTGCACACACGCAGTTTTAACTTTTGTAGAAAGAAAAAGGGACGGAGAGAAAGACAATGACGAATTCGCACACACACTTTCTATCAGTATTTAGAAAGATGCATTCTGTGGGGGAGGAACTGATTTCTTGGTTGTTTGTGTCAGGTGGGGGTGTTTTTCACTCAAATTGTATTGTTTTGAATCTTTTTTGTTTGATTTAAATGTATCGTCGAGAGAGAGATTCATTGAATTAATTTTCCTTGTTTTTTTTTCGGGTTGGCCGAGAACATTGTTTTGTTTTTGTTTTTTTTGCCCTCCTCATATTAAAATATTCGTATATAATAAAAAAAAACAGTAACTAATTAAAAATTAAGTAGAGCCTATTGACCTTTTGGCGGTGCAGTAAGAATTTTGGCGGGGTTCCGATGTGGGGGCCTATAAGGGGCCATATTTCTTCCAACTGACGTGTCAAGCAGCAAAATTCCACCCCTTCATTGTAGAGGTTCTCCGATGCCAGAAGGCTTTTTACTCTAGCAGCTTCTTTCTTCAAATCGCTTGCCTTTGAAATTCCCTCACTGCTTCTTGTTTCCCCGTCTATACCAACATGCATAAATTTATATGTAATGTTAACAAGCATCTGACTCCACAACTCCCTACTTAGGATGCCCCTATGGATCTGGCCCCTAATTCATAGTAGCTCCTTATGTCTCACTGGCAGTGTGCCGTGTTTGGGGTGAATAGAATTACAAAAAAAAAAGAAAAAAAAAGAATTACTTCTATTCTGAAACCGATATCTTTCAATGCTTAATTCAGGGGAGTAGTGTAGTATCTGTCCTGTTGTCATGAGATCATCCTCTCAGGCATTACCTTCTCCTTTGGGGAGGGGGGTAATGTAGTATCTGTCCTGTTGTCATGAGACCAACTTCAATAGAAATCGTCACAATCATCAGCAAAAACATGCTCCCTCCGATTGCATATTTTTGTTGGTATAGCAAAAGTAATGATCTCTACCATTTTAGCCCCCCCCCACACACACACACATACAAAGTTCTACTGACCCTCATAATTTCCTTGGTTTCTTGTCCACTTCTGTCAATGGTGTGCTGACTTAACATCAAATTACTTGTCAGGGTGACTAAGATGTTCTTCTCCAGATAAAACATGAGTTTTATAATTTGACTCTCCACAGAGAACAACTGGACGCAATCTCCGTTGCCAACAAGATGGTACACGCCGCCTGCAAACAGATTAAAAAACAGATGCACAGAATGATAGGAATTTGCATTTAATAACAGAATCTCTTATCGATAACACAAACCGAAATACAGGAGCGAAAAAGTGGGGGTGGAGGAGCACATACAAAATTCTATTCTCCTCTAATATCAACCAATAAATAGCAACTATCTCGGCCACCAAGAAGGATAACACATTTTCTATTCAGAAACAAATGCACGCAAAAATCTTATGACACACACGTCTGTCCAACGGTGACTTTATTATATCATTTAAAAATAATTAGATAAGTATATCATTTTTTTTCAAAGATTTATTATTATATCATTTAAAAATAATTGGATATGTATATCATTTTTTTTTCAAAGATTTATTATTATATCATTTAAAAATAATTATATATGTATATCATTTTTTTTCAAAGATTTATTATTATATCATTTAAAAATAATTATATATGTATATCATTTTTCTTCAAAGATTTATTATTATATCATTTAAAAATAATTATATATGTATATCATTTTTTTTCAAAGATTTATTATTATATCATTTAACAATAGTTATATATGTATATCATTTTTTTTTTCAAAGATTTATTATTATATCATTTAAAAATAATTAGATATGTATATCATTTTTTTTTCAAAGATTTATTATTATATCATTTAAAAATAATTATATATGTATATCATTTTTCTTTCAAAGATTTATTATTATATCATTTAAAAATAGTTATATATGTATATCATTTTTTTTTCAAAGATTTATTATTATATCATTTAAAAATAATTATATATGTATATCATTTTTTCTTCAAAGATTTATTATTATATAATTTAAAAATAATTATATATGTATATCATTTTTTTTTCAAAGATTTATTATTATATCATTTAACAATAATTAGATATGTATATCATTTTTTTTCAAAGATTAATTATATCATTAAAAATTAATTATATATGTATATCATTTTTTTTTTCAAAGATTTATTATTATATCATTTAAAAATAATTATATATTATATCATTTTTCTTTCAAAAATTTATTATTATATCATTTAAAAATAATTATATATGTATATCATTTTTTTTTCAAAGATTTATTATTATATCATTTAAAAATAATTATATATGTATATCATTTTTTTTTTCGAAGATTTATTATTATATCATTTAAAAATAATTATATATGTATATCATTTTTCTTTCAAAGATTTATTATTATATCATTTAAAAATAGTTATATATGTATATCATTTTTTTTTCAAAGATTTATTATTATATCATTTAAAAATAGTTATATATGTATATCATTTTTTTTTCAAAGATTTATTATTATATCATTTAAAAATAATTATATATGTATATCATTTTTTTTTCAAAGATTTATTATTATATCAATTAAAAATAATTATATATGTATATCATTTTTTTCAAAGATTTATTATTATATCATTTAAAAATAATTAGATATGTATATCATTTTTTTCAAAAGTTTATTATTATATCATTTAAAAATAATTATATATGTATATCATTTTTTTTTCAAAGATTTATTATTATATCATTTAAAAATAATTATATATGTATATCATTTTTTTTTTCAAAGATTTATTATTATATCATTTAAAAATAATTATATATGTATATCATTTTTTTTTCAAAGATTTATTATTATATCATTTAAAAATAATTATATATTATATCATTTTTCTTTCAAAGATTTATTATTATATCATTTAAAAATAATTATATATGTATATCATTTTTTTTCAAAGATTTATTATTATATCATTTAAAAATAATTATATATGTATATCATTTTTTTTTTCGAAGATTTATTATTATATCATTTAAAAATAATTATATATGTATATCATTTTTTTTTTCAAAGATTTATTATTATATCATTTAAAAATAATTATATATGTATATCATTTTTCTTTCAAAGATTTATTATTATATCATTTAAAAATAGTTATATATGTATATCATTTTTTTTTAAAAGATTTATTATTATATCATTTAAAAATAATTATATATGTATATCATTTTTTTTTCAAAGATTTATTATTATATCATTTAAAAATAATTATATATGTATATCATTTTTTTTTCAAAGATTTATTATTATATCAATTAAAAATAATTATATATGTATATCATTTTTTTCAAAGATTTATTATTATATCATTTAAAAATAATTATATATGTATATCATTTTTTTTTCAAAGATTTATTATTATATCATTTAAAAATAATTAGATATGTATATCATTTTTTTTTCAAAGATTTATTATTATATCATTTAAAAATAATTAGATATGTATATCATTTTTTTTTCAAAGATTTATTATTATATCATTTAAAAATAATTAGATATGTATATCATTTTTTTTTCAAAGATTTATTATTATATCATTTAAAAATAATTAGATATGTATATCATTTTTTTTTTCAAAGATTTATTATTATATTATTTAAAAATAATTAGATATGTATATCATTTTTTTTTCAAAGATTTATTATTATATCATTTAAAAATAATTAGATATGTATATCATTTTTTTTTTAAAGATTTATTATTATATCATTTAAAAATAATTAGATATGTATATCATTTTTTTTTTCAAAGATTTATTATTATATCATTTAAAAATAATTATATATGTATATCATTTTTTTTTCAAAGATTTATTATTATATCATTTAAAAATAATTATTATATCATTTAAAAATAATTAGATATGTATATCATTTTTTTTTTCAAAGATTTATTATTATATCATTTAAAAATAATTAGATATGTATATCATTTTTTTTTCAAAGATTTATTATTATATCAGTTAAAAATAATTAGATATGTATATCATTTTTTTCAAAGATTTATTATTATATCATTTAAAAATTATTAGATATGTATATCATTTTTTTTTTCAAAGATTTATTATTATATCATTTAAAAATAATTAGATATGTATATCATTTTTTTTTTCAAAGATTTATTATTATATCATTTAAAAATAATTATATATGTATATCATTTTTTTTTTCAAAGATTTATTATTATATCATTTAAAAATAATTATATATGTATATCATTTTTTTTTCAAATATTTATTATTATATCATTTAAAAATAATTAGATATGTATATCATTTTTTTTCAAAGATTTATTATTATATCATTTAAAAATAATTATATATGTATATCATTTTTTTTTCAAAGATTTATTATTTTATCATTTAAAAATAATTATATATGTATATCATTTTTTTTTCAAAGATTTATTATTATATCATTTAAAAATAATTATATATGTATACTATTTTTTTTTCAAAGATTTATTATTTTATCATTTAAAAATAATTATATATGTATATCATTTTTTTTTCAAAGATTTATTATTTTATCATTTAAAAATAATTAGATATGTATATCATTTTGTTTTTCAAAGATTTATTATTATATCATTTAAAAATAATTAGATATGTATATCATTTTGTTTTTCAAAGATTTATTATTATATCATTTAAAAATAATTATATATGTATATCATTTTTTTTTCAAAGATTTATTATTATATCATTTTAAAATAATTATATATGTATATCATTTTTTTTTAAAGATTTATTATTATATCATTTAAAAATAATTAGATATGTATATCATTTTTTTTTCAAAGATTTATTATTATATCATTTAAAAATAATTATATATGTATATCATTTTTTTTTTCAAAGATTTATTATTATATCATTTAAAAATAATTATATATATATATCATTTTTTTTTCAAAGATTTATTATTATATCATTTAAAAATAATTTATACCCAAACGGAATCATCTGGTTAACAATTGTTTCAAAAAATCTGTAAAGCAAATAAAATTTCAAGTAGTTTACTATAAAAACAAATTCTTTTCTTCAGAACCTCAATTGTATATTCTTATTTATTAACTAATGGATTAATAGCCTTTGGCTCGTCTTTTTTCTCTGTTTGGCCCAGAGATGTTAGCATGTGTTGGACAGCTTTTAGAAATTGACTTACAAACAAGCTTATCTCAGATCAGGTCTTTATTTTTCCGTTTCTCCCAAGTCCATCCTTATCACATTTTCTTTGGCCTTCACTTCTGGTAGCAGTTGCAATTCAAATTTAAGTAACAAAACTTTCATGGGCGGAGCTTCTTTCCTAAAACTGCCCGTCTGAGGAACACAGTGCCACAAGCCTGCTTCCCTACCGACTACAATATCGTCGTCTTCAAGTACAACGTAAACAAGTTCTTGTTGAACCGTCCCTGTAAATAAATAAATTTCTGCCCTGCTACAACCATCATGCCGGTGAACGCAATGTTGGCTCATAATCCACCAGTCAAACTCTTTAACCCCTATCCTCAAGTCAAACTCTTTAACCAATATCCTCGAGTGGCCTTTGGGCCTTGATAACGGTGACCTTTAATGTAAAAAATAAAGTAATATTTACTTATCAAATGCGCATATATCTTTTCTATCTACCAACACGGCAACATGTGTCCTTTATTGATTGTATTTGGACTTTAATGTATTCTCTTTAGTAATCGCCTGTTGTATATAATATCATGTACCACCTTATATATTCCATGACCTCCTTCTCGTTTATGTGAGAATAAAGATGAAGGTATGTAAATCTAACTGTTTCTTCACTATTACCTTTTTTTTTCTCTTTCTTCTGACACCCACGTGTTATCAACAATAACACAACTCACTCACTCACTATCCAGGTCTATCGCTTATGTTTCCTCCAACAAAAGGTTTGACGCTGTCTGACTGTCCTCATGCTAAGTCTCCACTGATCACGATTGTGGGGACTGACTGTCTCCCTTTGTCACTGTTTACGGTCTTGCCTGCTGGTTTCTTTCCATGTCTTCTTAGGGCGCCCGGCTTTCTTTTTGCTGTCCAGCCTTAGGTCTCTGCAAGTGCTGATATACTCCTTGCTTCTTTCAACATGCCCGAACCATTGAAGACGGTTTGTCCTTATTAAGACACTAAGTTTTGGAATGGCCAATTTCTCAAGTAGAGTGTATGACCTAATCTGGTCTGGCTTTACATTGCATATCCACCTAATCATTGCCCTGTTATTTCTCTGGAGTCGGGAAAGTGAGGCCTGGTTGAGGGCCAAACACTCACTGCCATACAGCGTCATTGACCTTACCCATGGTAATAATTGGAATGGCTCAGGATGTTAGGATTGGGAGAAGTTCTCTGAACTTTCCTCAAGCTGTCTTGACTGTTATATCTCTTAGGTAGTAAATATAAATTTAGATGATTTACGTCATTCTATAAACCAAATAAAGTACTCAGATATCACTCACTCACTCACTATCCAGGTTTATCGTCTATATTCCCTTTGACAAGAGGTTCGACGCTGTCTGGCTATCCTTATGCTAAGTCTCCAGTGATCACGATCGTAGGACTATATCCATTTGCCACTGTTTACAGTCTTACCTAATGGTTTCTTTCCATATCTTCTTAGGGCGCCCGGTTTTCTTTTTACTGTTCAGCCTTAGGTCTCTGCATGTGCTGATATACCCCTTGCTTCTTTCAACATGCCCGAACCAGCGAAAACGGTTTGTCCTTATTAAGACCTCAAGTTTTGGGATGGCCAATTTCTTAAGTAAAGTGTCCGACCTAATGTTCTGGATCTGGTCCGGCTTTACATTTCACATCCACCTAATCATTGCCGTGTCATTTCTCTGGAGTTTGGCAAGTGAGGCCTGAGTTAGGGCCCAACATGCAACATCACCCTTCTTACGCAGTTATCACAGGCCTTACCCCTGGTAATAATTGGGATGGCTCAGGATGTTAAGATTGGCAGAAGTTCTCTGAACCTTCCCCAAGCTGTCTTGACTCTGATGGTCGAACTTAGTTTGCAGCCACCTCCAGCACTCAGCATATAAAAAATATATAGATTATCTCCCAGGGCCAAGATCACGGAAAAATATTAAAAAGGAAGCACTAGAGGGAGAACCACGTTGGACATGAATAGGAACAGATGGTACCTCTAACTACAGGGCATCTCTATATGCAATTTCAGACTTTGACGAACATTAGTCTCTTTAAATCACCTTAATACGAAAACTTAATTTTCTTCAGCAACTCTTTCTGATTTTCACCGTTTCTAATAATCAGTTTATACATCAATAAACCTTTTTTGTACTACCTTGTTTATCAGTTTGTTTCTTTAAAACGACTAATCGGGTGGTCATAAAATTCCCGTAACACAAAATGGCAGCCTGATGTTCAGGAAAAATATACCCAAACACTTGACCATGAAAAGGTAAAAGTTAAGATATAAAATAATTGTTAGCTTTATATTAGCTTTCTACAACAACAATTGCATCTTTTCCATATGTCTTTATTTCCACTTCTTTTTCACCATGACAATGCACCTGTTCACCATTCCAGGAGTATCTAGCAGTTCCTGGCAGAGAAGAATATTGTCGTGCAGAAACAGCATCCGAATTCACCTGATCTTGCTCCGTATGACTTTTTTCTTCCTGGAAGCTTCAAGGGGAACCGTTTTTAAGTCATAGAAGCCATCATTTTTGTCACTGCCTTTCTTGAGTTTGAAATAGCATTTTCATTGGTCTATCATGCTTATATTTGAAATAGCATTCTCTTTAGTCTATCTGGCTAAAGTCTGAAATAGCATTTTATTGGTCCATAATGCTTAAGCTTGAAATAGCATTTTCATTGGTCTGTCCTATTAAATTTTAAAATAGCCTTTTCTTATTCTATTTCATTAAAGTTTGAAATAACATTTTAATTATACTGTCTCACTAAAGTTTGAAATGGTATTTTAATTGGACTGTTACACTAAAGTTTGAAATGGTATTTTAATTGGACTGTTACACTAAAGTTTAAAATGGTATTTTAATTGGACTGTTACACTAAAGTTTAAAATGGTATTTTAATTGGACTGTTACACTAAAGTTTAAAATGGTATTTTAATTGGACTGTTACACTAAAGTTTAAAATGGTATTTTAATTGGACTGTTACACTAAAGTTTAAAATGGTATTTTAATTGGACTGTTACACTAAAGTTTAAAATGGTATTTTAATTGGACTGTTACACTAAAGTTTAAAATGGTATTTTAATTGGACTGTTACACTAAAGTTTAAAATGGTATTTTAATTGGACTGTTACACTAAAGTTTAAAATGGTATTTTAATTGGACTGTTACACTAAAGTTTAAAATGGTATTTTAATTGGACTGTTACACTAAAGTTTAAAATGGTATTTTAATTGGACTGTTACACTAAAGTTTAAAATGGTATTTTAATTGGACTGTTACACTAAAGTTTAAAATGGTATTTTAATTGGACTGTTACACTAAAGTTTAAAATGGTATTTTAATTGGACTGTTACACTAAAGTTTAAAATGGTATTTTAATTGGACTGTTACACTAAAGTTTAAAATGGTATTTTAATTGGACTGTTACACTAAAGTTTAAAATGGTATTTTAATTGGACTGTTACACTAAAGTTTGAAATGGTATTTTCATTAGATTGTTACACTAAAGTTAGAAATGGTATTTTAATTGGACTGTTACACTAAAGTTTAAAATGGTATTTTAATTGGACTGTTACACTAAAGTTTAAAATGGTATTTTAATTGGACTGTTACACTAAAGTTTAAAATGGTATTTTAATTGGACTGTTACACTAAAGTTTAAAATGGTATTTTAATTGGACTGTTACACTAAAGTTTAAAATGGTATTTTAATTGGACTGTTACACTAAAGTTTAAAATGGTATTTTAATTGGACTGTTACACTAAAGTTTGAAATGGTATTTTCATTAGATTGTTACACTAAAGTTAGAAATGGTATTTTTGTTGCTTTGTCATACTTAAACCTATGGATCGAATGGACGCATATTAAAAATATGCATTCTTGTTTTTAGTGGAGTCGATTTAGCTTTATCAAATGGATTCTTCAAATTGTTGAGAAACTAACTTACCACTGGCACCACCCAAAAAGAAATCCGCCGATTCTGAATGTCCAAACAACGATGCAAATTTCATATCACTTTGGCCTTCTTTCCAGTTGAACATGTCGAGGGCTTTTTGGTCTCCGTTAACAGCAGCTCTCACAAGATTATGGACTTCTCTGCAGGAGGAGACAAAAAAATAAAGATTGAGTTTTAATCAAGTCGTCACTGTTGGGGAGGTACTGACACCTCTTCTGTATATGATGAACCAGAAGCTGGATCAAGTGGTGGAAATAGTCTTAACTTAACTAAAACGAGCCCTTTTTTGCCTTATGTATGAATTAGTTTTCGGACGATTAATCAGAATCTTAATCGAAAAAATTGGAACTTTTTGGGGTATCAGAATTGGTATAAAAATCGGAAAAATTTTAGCCTGATTTCCGATTCCAAAGCTAAGATGGACAAAACGCAGCAAAACAGCAAATGTGGACAAAGAGACAAAACAGTAAATAACATAAGTGAATGCAGAAAACAAGCCCAAAAAAAGAATATAAGAACAGATACGACTGTGTGCGGAAGGGAGTAAGGGAATACACTGGGAACTGTGCAAACGACTGAACTTTGAACATGCAGAGAAATGGTTTAGACAAAAACCAGAATCAGTACTCATCATCATCATCAACCGGTTTATTTGTTGAATCAGGCCACAATTAATCCTCTGATGAGGGTGGGGCCTACTGAAAAACGAAAATCACAAATTGAGACATGGAGGTACAAACAGATAAACTAATCGAAGCAAGGATACCGAATGTCAATAGACAACAAAAAGAAAAAACCTGCCAAATAGATTTTACAGTCCCAGAAGACGACAGGTTGAAGATCAAGGAGATAGAAAAATGAAGAAAGTACACAGAACTTGCCAGCAAACTGAAAGGAATATAGAACATGAAAAAAGTCAACATAATACCAATAATCGTAGGAGCACTAGTGTTATATCCTAAATTACATAGGACATACTAAATTAAGAATACGCCGAGTAGTTTGCGTTTAACAGGGATCCGGTAGGAAGTAGAGACGTTTACTCTTCGCTCACTT
Organism: Sepiola atlantica; assembly: GCA_963556195.1. Classification (NCBI taxonomy): domain Eukaryota; kingdom Metazoa; phylum Mollusca; class Cephalopoda; order Sepiida; family Sepiolidae; genus Sepiola; species Sepiola atlantica. Next base: position 16,351,815 of record OY744551.1, on the reverse strand, counting down.
CCAGATATCACTGCTGTCTTATATACGTACTTTCGTATATAGTCAATACCTGATTACTTCCCTTCATGTTAGTTTCGTATTTATGCTAATCATGAACTTTACAACACCTTCCCCTGAAGCTGAAATCTTCCCGATTTTAGCTTTAGTACCGTTTCCTTTTAGGATCAGGGCTTAAACGCCTGATGCTTTTTCTTTTTTCTGGTGCTCTTCCTTCTGGTCTGCGTTACCTGTGGTAAGGAATTCTGTCCGCCCCGTATGGTATGTTCAGGGGATACATTCATGGTTTCAGGTATACACACTGGCTTTGGTATATCAAATATATCACATAATGTTTCCATTGGAATTTCTTCTGTATTTTGCGAAATTCTGGGACGGATTTGATTTATGTGTCTTTTACAGACAAAACTTGGGCCTTGAATGGTATAAACCATGTTCCCAATTCTTTTCATAATGAAACCGTCCACCCAATGATTTTTTCCATTCTGAAAACTTTTAAAATACACTTTGTCCCCTGAGGAATAGCACTTTACTTTCAAGTTTTCTCCTTTAGAACTTTTCTTCTTCTCAGGTATAAGTCTATCGAAGATAGATCTAATTTTTCTAGCAAACATCAGTTCTGCAGGGGATGAATTAACATTATTATTTGGGTTTGGGGTTACTCTGTAGATTGCTAGAAATGTTTGTATAGTTTGCTCATCTGTGTCCATATTCAGGTTTTTCTTTATTGCCTGTTTAAATGTGTCCACAAATTTTTCTGCCAACCCATTCGACCTAGGGTGGTAAACAGGTGTCGTGATATGTTGAATATTCAGCGATTTGCAGAATTCTTTAAATTCGTGACCTGTAAATGCTGTACCATTGTCACTTACTATGGTTTTTGGTACACCAAAACGGCTAAAGATTTCGTTAAGTGCATTTACAGTGTTCCTTGCAGTTGGATGTCTGGTTTTAAATATCTCTGGCCATTTAGAGAAAGAATCTACTACAATTAAGTAGAAAAAAACATTTAGAGGTCCGGCATAATCAATATGTAGACGTGACCAGGATAGGTCCGTTTTCGGCCATGGGGTCGTTTTTACTGGCGGATCTCGGGCTGCTAACTGACATCCTTTGCATGCTTAGACACAGTTTTCTACTTCTTTGTCCATACCAGGCCAATATACGTATCCTCTAATTAAGGATTTCATTCTTAAAATGCCAGGATGACCTGTATGGAATTCCATTAATATTTTCCTTCGTAATGCCTGTGGAATTACGATTCTATCAGCATACATAAGTACACCTTTACAAATTGAAAAAAATGTAGTTTGTCCTACTTTGTTACTTTTTTCCCTCAGTCCTAATTGAGTTTTCATTTTCTTTATGAAAATGTCTTTTTCAGCTTCTCTTTTAATCTCTTCAAGGGTTATTGGAAGTTCACGTATCATATTACACATTGAACTTGTACATTCGCTTTCATCTTTAAGAGCAGCAATTACTGTCTCTTCGAAACTTTCGTTTCCTTTTGGAATCAACCTTGATAGTGCATCCGCGTGTCCTAACTTTTTCGATGACACATGCTTCATCTTAAACTGATAGTTTAAGAGAGTTACAGCCCATCGCTGTAGTCAATTTGTGGTATGCTTAGGAATGCCTTTCTTTGATCCAAATATCGTAATCAAGGGTTTATGGTCTGTTTGCAATGTGAAGGTCCGTCCATGGAGAAATCGATTATACTTTTTGACTCCAAATATTATCGACAGAGCCTCCTTTTCAATCTGGCTATAGTTTTTCTCAGCTGCAACCAAAGTTCTTGATGCATGAGCGATTGCTTTTGTTGTTCCATCCTCATACTTATGGAGTAATGCAGCGCCAACGCCGTAATCACTGGCGTCCGTTGCTAGTACTAACTCCTTGTCTGGATCAAAATGCGCTAATGCCAAGTCTGATAGTAGACATTTCTTAATTTTTTGGAAGGCAGATTCACATTCCTTATTCCAACTCCATTTACTACCCTTTTTTAGTAACTCGTTAAGAGGAGCTCTCAAATTATGCACATTAGGTATGTATATCGCGTAATATTGAACCAATCCCAAAGATGATTGTAGCTTCGGTACTGAGTCTGGAGCAGGCATCTTTTCAATTGCTTCGGCCCGTTGTGGATCTGGTCTTCGTCCCTCTTTGTCGATTATTTGACCAAGGTATCTGATCCTTTCCATAAAGAAATCGCATTTCTCCGGGCTCAATCTGAAACCAAACTCCTCTATTCTCTTAAATACTTCTCTGACGTGCTTCTTGTGTTCATGCAAATTTCTGCTCTTTATCAGGATATCGTCAAAGTATGCCATTGTAAATTCCAATCCTGCGAGCATCGTATCCATAACCTGTTGAAACAGAGCAGGGGCGACTTTTAATCCGAATGGAAGTCTTTTTAGTTTAAAAATACCCTTATGCGTGTTAATGCACAGGTACTTTGAACATTCGTCATTGACTTTGATTTGCAAGTATGCATCCGAGAGGTCTATTTTGGAAAAAAAATTTCCTCCGTATAGTTTTGAGAATAGATCTTCTGCCGACGGAAGGGGGTAATTGTGGTCCTGCAAACAATCATTAAGGCCCGTCGAAAAGTCAGCGCAGACTCTTATTTTGTTATTCTTTTTCTTCACATATACTGTCGGACTTGCCCAATCCGTGTGGTCAACCTTTTCAATGACGTCTAATTGTTGAAGTCTTTCCAACTCCTTCTCTATTGCGTCCATCGATGAAAAAGGTACATTTCTTTTAGGTTTGAACACTGGGGTGGCATTTTTCTTCGCCTCAAATTTTGCTTCTGTTTTCACACAGTATCCAAGTTTTTCGGCAAAAACTTTTGGGAATTCTGCATTTAAATCATCCATGAAGCCTTCTATTTGGTTTGATTTCTCTGTGGTCAACCTATTACAAAAAGAATTAACCGATCGTTCCCATAAGTTGAACAGGACAATCCAATCCACTCCAAATAGACTTGTGTTCCTTCCTGGTACTACGTACACTTTGGACTTGTGTGTTTGACCACCAAATGACACATTGCACCTCAGTTCTCCTTTGAATTTCAACCTTTTGCCGCACACACTCTTCGCCATCTTGCTGGTTTCTCTTAGTTCAGGTCGACCGATCCTTCTCCAGATATCTTCATCTATGATGCTAATGTTCGCACCACTATCCAGGAGTAATGTTACAGGATGTCCATTTATCTTTACATCGACATATTTACGCCTTTCGCAGCTTTTCTCTTTCCTTGTGCGAAGCGTATTAACTTTGTCGGTCCTTCGGTTTTTTATCTGGTTACAATATGTTCCCTTGTTGCCTTTGAATCCACATTCGTAACATATCCTATTCCTGAACCAGCAGATCTTTTTGGTGTGTCTTGTACTTTCGCAGCATTCACAACTTTGGTCCTTGTACATTCTGGGAGTCTTTTGTTCCTGGGTCTTGTATGTTCTAGAGGTCCTTTGCCTTTTTACATGTTGTATCTTGTAAACGCTTTTTTCTTCAATGCGGGTGTTGTCTCTTTTGATATTAATGAGACATTGACACTCCTCGGTTACTTTTTGTAAAGTTACATTCGGGTCCGACTCCATAATTGTCAGGATCCGGGATCTGACAGCTTTGTTCCTTGGTGCTGTGAGTCCTTGTACAAAGATTAAACATTTAAATAAATCTGCCGAAATTTCATTTAATTTAAATGATTCACATTTAAGCAATTTACAGTACATGCATATTCCAAATAGTCTTCGGATTCTGACTTCTGTAAATTTAAACATTTATATCTAGAATGAAAAAGGCTGTCTCTTTTATCAAATATTCTAGATAAGGTATTAATTGTCTCTTCAAAATTCACTTCCTCCGGTTTTTTGGGTAAAATTAAATTAGCATACTTGGTGTTTTCGTCCGTCCCCAGTTTTTGTAGTAACAGCGTAACTTTTTCTTCGTCGGTCCAGTCCGAACATCTTTTTGTAAAAACTGTTTCGTACCTTCTATAGTATGCTGGAAATGTAATGCCAGTATCGGGAGAGTAGTGAAATTCTGACAAAGAAGTTGAAATACCCTCTGCAGAAAAATTAGTTTTCTTCCCATCTGTCGACGTTTGAATTAATTTTTCAAAATTCTTTTGTTGCGTTAACATTTGGCGTTGAAGTATTTTTGTTTGCTCTTGTTGTTCCTCTAAAGTTTTTTGTGTCCATTCTTGCTGCTGCAGTAGCTGTTGTTGCAACTGTTGTTGTTGTTGTTGCTGCTGTATACTTAGAGTTAACGCCTTCGTCAACTCAGCCAATTGCTCCATTTTAGCTTAATTACAGTACAAAATATCTTTCCAAAGTTTACAACAATAATTTCACAAAAAGTTCGTCAATATGCGTTTTCGTAAATTAGCAACATAATTTTTGCAAAAATAAATGTTTCACAAAGTTTATACAATTTAGCAACAGTCTTTTACCAGGTAAACTTTTTCACAAAATAATTTCAGACAATAAAACGTTTCCAAAATTCGCACAACAAATAGTTTCAATTACTTTAGACAAAGCAATGAACAATTATTTTTCACAAAAATACGGCTGCACTTGGGAGAGAGAAAAAAAAAATATAACAATAATTACTGAATTGTTTAAAGAAAAAAATCGTAAGCGTATTTTTTTCTTTCGAAATTCGTAATCTCACGGTGCAGGTTTCGAATTCAGCTTGTGCTTCCCAAATATTTTTTCGTCAACATACAGATAAAGTTCACTTTACCTTAAAATTGTTTCGAGTACAATTTTTTTTACTTTCCCGTTAGTTCTTACCGAAGAAATCCGTACTTTTTACTACTTTAGGTAGCAAAATTCGCACGTGTCGACTTTTTTTTCTTCTTGCCGTCCTTGCAAATTTTCTTAAAAAAAAAAAAATCCTTGAATAGTACGGTAATTTATCTCTGTTAAGAGAAAAAAAAATATCCTCGTTCGCCACTGTTATATCCTAAATTACATAGGACATACTAAATTAAGAATACGCCGAGTGGTTTGCGTTTAACAGGGATCCGGTAGGAAGTAGAGACGTTTACTCTTCACTCACTTCCAGATATCACTGCCGTCTTATATACGTACTTTCGTATATAGTCAATACCTGATTACTTCCCTTCATGTTAGTTTCGTATTTATGCTAATCATGACCTTTACAACAACTAGGAACAGTCCTAAAAAACCTGGAAAAAATACTCAGAGAAATTAGAATCAAAGGGAAGACTGAGACGATACAACAGACGGCAATGATGAAAACAGCTGAAATCTTAAGGAAAATTCTCGAATGCGGAAACCAACCTACATAAACTACGAACGCTAACCAGCCACGTGGAAGTTGCCGCAGAAATAAAACAAAAACATTGAAGGAACACCACGTGAACCTGAGGGAACTAAAACTGCAAGAAATTTCATAAACTGCCCCCCCCCCCCCCCCAAAAAAAAACAAAACAAAAACAGAATGTGATACCACACGAAACAGTCATGAAAGGTCAAAGAGGATGGAAAAGCCAAGGAGGAACATCATATGAACCCAAGGGAAGTGAAACTGCAAAAAATCTTATAAACTGCCCCCCCCCCCCACACCAAAAAAAAAAGATGGCATCAGCTGAGGCCACACAAAATAGTTGTGATGGGTCAAAGGTGAAAAGACCGAGGAGGGAGTGCAGTAATCAGACCTCCACTGGAAGGGTGCAGAGAGTACTGGGACCTTGAGGAGGCTTATTGCCACCCAAATTCCAGAGAAGACCAATGGTCAATAGTAAGCTGTTGCGATAATGCAAAGTCATTTGCAAAGGTTATGGAGAGAGGTAGAGAGTCCAGGAAATCTGGAGAGACTTGTTGTCACTAAGATTCCAGAAACCACCATCGGTTATTGAGTGAGCAATCACTGACGATAACGTGTGTGAGAACTCCTAGTGAGTACATAATGATAATAACAATAATGAAACGAAGTAAATAAAATTGGTTACTTACGTGTAAGAATCTGGGAGAATAATTTGTTGAATTGGTTCTGGAAGATTTTCTTGGCACAATGGTTTGCTCTGCGGACGGCCTTTGGAATCAATCTTCCACACAAAAACCATTCCAACCTAAAATGGAAAAGAGAAAATGAATGAGGAACCCTGGTGTACCCATGCTCCCAGCCCTGAACCCCATATTACTATTTTCCAGAAAATAAAGTAAAAATGTCGTCTGGTGTGATTAACAATTATTTTTATTCCCAGACCAAGATTGCAAAACATGTGACATTTTTTAATTTCATCAATAGAGAATTTGTGGAGGTTTTTATAGGTACTTGCATGGAAATTATTTTGAAAGCTCATATACATATTTGCTAAAGGGAAGTAACTCTGATTTTTTTATCAAGGAGTTAATTCTCTTCTGCCAACTCATTCCTCAAGGAATCTAGATAAAGGGGAGTTGTCTGTGTGTATGTTCAGCTAGAGAGGAATAGGTTGGGCAGAGGAGAAAGGGGGGAATTAGAAAAAGGGAGGGGTACCGGGGGGGAGAGATAGAGAGATGGATAGAGATAGAAGTTTTAATAGAAATATCTTACACTTGCCGAGTATTGATTTACTCCTCTCCAGGAGTTAGGCACAAGGCCAGTTTTTATCTTACTCCCACAAGTAAGATGTGACCCAGGGTCGGGTCAGGAAAGTAGGGTTTGAAAAGCCAGCGCCCGAGAAGGTGACCATTCTGGCCATTAAAAATTGCCTGGGCAGCCCCGTCGGCATTCCCCGGTAGGGGCGCCTCAGACAGTAAGCAATAAACTTACTCCTCCCCAAAGAGGGGAGGCGAAGCCTGGGAGCGTGGACCTCCTAGAACTGCACAGGACAGACCCATTGACCGGCGTAAATCAAGCCCCGACGGACAAGACAATACCAGTATGGGATGCAGTATCCATCGGAACAGATACTAAACTTTGATCTTAGCCAAAAGGCCATTCAAAGTTAGATTTAAACAAGAACCACACACACACACACACAAAGTTGTCTCATAATTTTATGAATATAGCTTAGCAAAAAATTCAATTGGTCCATAGATCTAGTTTTTAAAATATGCGGACCAGCTCCAGGACAAATAGTAAACAATTGAGTGTGACTGTGAACATGGACCGGGCATTACTGTCAGCAGCGTTGGACAAAGTACATCTCTAAAATTGTCAAGAAGGCCGAAGGTGTCTTGGTATTACTCAACAAGATATTTGTTAGCTGTTCTCCAGCTATCTATTTAAAACTGTATACAACCGTGATGCAATCACATTTAGAATTCGCATCATCAGTTTGAAACCCCTTATCTTGCTCAGAACATTGACAGCTCGAAAAAATTCAACCAAGCGAATACGCTCCATACAGGGTGTCCATAATAAAGTCTGTATGCAATTTCAAAAATTTATAATTTTATTTGTATTTGCGATAGAAATAATCTGTAAAAAATGTTATAAAGTTTCATGTACCAAGTTTTAAGTATAGTTATTTAATAATTCTTTACAACAAAATTTGCAACAATGTTTAGATAAGTAAAAAAAATGTTCTTGTTTTTTCTAGAATCAATTTGATCCATGGCTTCAACTGAGGACTATTTTATTGGCCTCCGCGTTCGCTAGATTTCACTCCATTAGATTTTTTTTGTGGGGACATGTGAAAACAATTGTGTCTGCAACCAAAGCTAGTTCATTAGAAGATTTGAAAGCTAAAATAACTAATGTGATTTCAGGCATTACTGTAAATCAGTTGGCAAATGTTTTCCATAAATTGCAAAATCGTATTACCCTTTTGTATTGCAAAGTAAATTTTAATAAAACTTTACAAAATATAGATTTACTTATTTCTAATCCTTTTTACAGATTATTTCTATCGCAAATAAAAATAAAGTTAAAAGTTTTTTCAAGTGCACACGGACTTTATGGACACCCTATATATAAAGGCAAATGAAGCACTCTTTAGCCTTGGTGAATAATCACCTACAGATTGTGTCTCTATAAAAACACTGGTCCCCATCACCACACCGGGTTGGCGTCAGGAAGGGCATCCGACCTATAAAAATATTGCCTCAGATAAGGAAATGACTGATCAGAGATTAGTTTGGAAGTCAATTTCTTAAAGCTGTCCACCACATGCCAGCATTTAAAACGGACGTTAAACCGAAAATGATGATGATTATAATGATATTCATCGCTGACTAGAAGTCTATCTTTTGAAACAAAGAGTAAAGTATTTAATATCCGTGTTTGATAGTAATGACGTGGTGTAGTGGTCAGAGACCCAGACTGTGGACAGGTTCAAGTTCTGTAGGGGCTGCAGCATCATAATTAGTAGGTGGTGGTGATGAAGTGGATAATGCTGTAGACTGACGACCTGGGTGTGCCAAGTTCGAATCCAGTCAGTTCCATAGCACCATTTCACTTATGAATATTGGAAACCTTCATGTGGTCCCTTTTGTGAGTACCCGATTCTCAAAGGAATCGGGGAAACCAATGCCAACAAATATGATGTACCATGTTAACTCATACAAATTCACTTTTTAATGTATCACATTCACTAATACCCTTGGTAAAGGTATGACTCCATACAGCTATGGAGTAAATAGTAGGACTAACAAATATATGCTCCCTCCAGTCGCATATTTTTGCTAGGCTGGTAGATCCACTCATACTATAAGGGGTATTTTTAGAATTATATAATTTTTTATACAATTGATTTATTTAAAAACAATACGTTGACGCACTATATATATTTATAGGTATATGTTTTGAAACATGATGAAAATCATAAATTTATGATGTCATGTCAAAGCTATAATTGTTTTGTTTTAAGATCTATTCATAAGAAAATTTAAATAGCTCAGTTCGTAGAACATCAGACTTAACATCTCAAGGTTTCGGTTTCAATTTCCGGTCATGGCATCTACTTTATTTGTTGGTAATTTATCATCTAAAAAAGTAGTTAAGATCTGATATTTCAAAATGAGACAAATTTTGAAATGTATTTTGTAGATAAAATAAAGAAATAGTATCGGAACAGTTAAACAAAGGTGTCGCCAAGATCAAGTCCAAATAAATGTTAATATCTCTCTCCAGTGTAAAAAAAAAAACGTTGTTCAGTCCAACATAAAAAAATCCAGCACTATTCTCTCCTTTCGTTCGCTTTATGATCCCACATTCAGAACGATCTCTACGTCTCTGACCGAATCTTCATTTTACTTCTCTTATTAAAAAAAAAATGCGACGCATGTAAACCAACTTAATTTGTATAAATCTCTCTCTCGACACCGCTGCCTGGATCTTCAAATAAAAACCTTATTTGACTTTCTGACGCCTTTCTCCTCCCACTCCTTTCTTTTTTGTCGTCAGTGAGCGTTTTCGGGTTCGCCACATACACACAGCATACCAGACGCTGCTTCTTTGAACGGCGCCGACAAGTGTCTGCAGTTACGTCAGTCCAGTCGACCGCTCTCAGTTACATATTTATTACATTATTTTTTTAAATTGTGACAGACGGATGGACAGACACGCAGAAAGTGGATAGACCACACTCTTAAGCATTGGTTGCTCAACTAGTCTCAGAAAAGTCTAAAATAATATCAGTCTTTCATTACTTATCCCAGCATTATTTCCAGTCTTCTTCGACTCACTTGGTAAAACTGTAGCCCTACACCCTTTTCTACCCCCTACCCCCCCACAAAAAACGGTGCTTATTTATATTGAGATTCAAGTGAAATATGGCAGTTTAAAATAAAATAACAGGAAAACTTATGAATATACTTACTTATCAGTGAAAAATATTAGTGTACACTAAAATTTACGAAAAATAAAGCCCGTAGAATTTTAATAAAAAATTTAACTAATTTACTATTCGGAGTCCACAAACTCAGAACAACATTCGTGTTAAGCCAAGCTTCTAAAAGAAATGCGACACGCTGGCTTGTTATTCAGGGTTCATGGACTCCGAATAGTAAATTAATTTTATTATTTTATTAAAATTTTACTCACTTATTATTTGTAATTTTTGGCGTACACTAATATTTTTCACTAATAAGTAAGTATATTCATAAGTTTTCCTGTTAATTTATTTTGAACTGCCACATTTCACTTGACTCAATATAAATAAGCACCAAAAAAGAAGTCATAGAAGGCTATCACAATGCAAAAAGTGGAAATATGCCGATGTTGAGAAAGGGGACAAAAACGAAGTGACTTGATTTAGTCCCAACTTCTAATGTGTGTAACCATGCCCCATAATATATTTTGAGGTAAGACCTCTTTATCAAATTTTGTGTTTTTTAAATCTCCTAAAACCTGTCTGGACTTAAGCGCTAGTAATATTTTGTATCGCACAACTGCAGTAAATGTCAGAGTGACTTCGCCGCAAATAAACTTAAAAGTTTTAAATTATGAAGTAATTCCTGTTAAATTTATTTATTATTGTTATACTTATTTATTCCAATGTTAACATTTAAAATTCAATCAGTTAACGTTTTTTTTTAATTAAATATTTTATATTAAAATGATGAGCAAAATAAAGGGATATAACTTCGTGGTGAGTTATTTCCCTTATTAAAGCGAAATATTTTGGAATGTTTAATAGATTTTACTTTTTTTAAGCAATTACATGTAAACAAACTGAAAAAGTAGGCAATAAAAAGAAATAAAACAAAGAACATTTTAGGCTTTAGAAAGGAATTTTCTCATACAAATTTAATGTAAAATGATCATTCACTTCTGAACCAAACAGCATTTTTAGTGTTTCACGAGATTTGGGAGTCCGGCGTTTTTTCTTACTCTGGCCTAGAAATCAGTTTCTCTCCAAGGGAGATAACTCTGGCCCCAACAACAATATATTTTTTTACCTCCTCTGTCAGAGGTTAGACACAAGGTCAGGTGGGGTTTTGAAGAGCTAGCACACTAGGTAAAGTTCACTCTGGCCTACAAAAAATGCCTAAGCAGCCCCATCAGCATTCCATGGTAGGGGCACCTCAGGCGATTAGAAATAAACTAATCCGTTTTCAGAGAAGAGGTTAAGCCTGGGAGGGTGTACCTCTTAGGACTGAATAGAACCATACCATAGCCCAACAGCAACAAATCCACTGTCAGATCAGTATATCAATACTTTTCGGGTTATTCCATGACGGATCGAGTCATTTTGGTCAGATATTTATTAACAGTTGTTTGCCTCTTGGCCTATTAAGCTGTCGACACATGTCGAATCTGACTTTAGCAAAAGAAAAAAAAAGTTCTCTGGTAAAAACCGCGGTACCAAATTGCTACTCCCCAAATCGCTAGATCAGATGGTATTTTTTTTAGTATCTGATGAAAAACCATACCTTCATATGAAATTAACCGTGCGCTCTTTATATAAGCTTTTAAATCCATTTTTAAAGGGTTAGAGGTTGGGTTAAGGAAGGGGTTTTATTGGGTGGGGGGGGGGATGTTGCCAACTGAACTTAGGGTCAGTAGTAGAGTTAAGGGAGCGTTTTTTTTTTAACTCTCCTCCCCCCGCCAAAAAAAAATACATACAAATTAATAAATAAATTAAGTAAAATGATATTAAGTAAATATTATTTTTTTTTTATAATTGGTTCTTTTCATTGAAAAAAGATTTATCATAAAATACACATTGTTATTGGCAAATTCAGTATTCAATTTACTATTTAAAAATAACTTGATTACATAAGTGATTGGTTTTGTTTTGAATTTCGATTTGTGTGTGGGGGGACTGGGTTAACTAATCTTGGCCAATTAAGTAATAAAAAAAACTTTTTTTAAAATTTAAAAATTGCACCAAATTTAAACATTTTTTTATGGAAATCGCTCCAGACAAGGCATGAAACCACTTGATGTAAGGAGCTGAAAAAATACAACTTCAAGGTAAAAGACTAGCCAACAATAAGTGTTAGATGGATAGATTCTGACCCAACAGCAATTCTTCCCCCTTTGTCAGAAACATCGTTCATGGAATGTGAGGACTAAAAGACAAAATAAGGGAAGTAAGAGTTACGAGGCTGACCAAAGTAAACCCAAAGTCCACTTTCTACTCTTCAAATGCTTATCAAAAGAGTTTATGGCGTTTTGGGGACAACAATTTGGTAACAAGATTTACCGGAAAACCAAAAACAGTGTGGTAGGCTCTGGTCTATAAGAAAAATGAATAAAACCCTTAAAAAAAAAAAAAAAAAAAAAAAAAAAAAAATCAAGTGACCTAGCATTTTCGGGGGCAATAATTCGATACAACAATTTACCAGAGAATCGAAAGAAAAAAAAAGGTTGGTAACACCTGGTCTATAAAAAAAAAAAAATTAAAAAAAAAAAAAAAATTACTTACTTCATCCCCAGATACGATCCGTGTCCCAAAAGAACTCCACTGAAGTGCTGTCACTGATGCCTTGTGTAAAGCCTGAGTCTGTGACCAATCTTTGTTTTCCAAATTCCAGATATAAATGCCACCATCTTTCCAGGCGACAGCCAAAATCAGTTTGGTCGGATGCCATTCCAAAACAGACACACTATAATTTCTTTTCAAAGGTTCAATTTCATAAGGTTCTCCCTGAAAAAACAAAAAAAACAATCACAAAATAAAAAAAATGAAATTTAAAGGGATGTTTAGTAAATTTCCTAACACATCAAGTGATATAACGCCAGATTTATCTGAGTATATATATTTTATTTAGTATCCTTGCAGATCAACGCTAGATTTATCTGAGTATATATATTTTATTTAGTATCCTTGCAGATCAACGCTAGATTTATCTGAGTATATATATTTTATTTAGTATCCTTGCAGATCAACGCTAGATTTATCTGAGTATATATATTTTATTTAGTATCCTTGCAGATCAACGCCAGATTTATCTGAGTATATATATTTTATTTAGTATCCTTGCAGATCAACGCTAGATTTATCTGAGTATATATATTTTATTTAGTATCCTTGCAGATCAACGCCAGATTTATCTGAGTATATATATTTTATTTAGTATCCTTGCAGATCAACGCCAGATTTATCTGAGTATATATATTTTATTTAGTATCCTTGCAGATCAATGCTAGATTTATCTGAGTATATATATTTTATTTAGTATCCTTGCAGATCAACGCTAGATTTATCTGAGTATATATATTTTATTTAGTATCCTTGCAGATCAACGCCAGATTTATCTGAGTATATATATTTTATTTAGTATCCTTGCAGATCAACGCTAGATTTATCTGAGTATATATATTTTATTTAGTATCCTTGCAGATCAACGCTAGATTTATCTGAGTATATATATTTTATTTAGTATCCTTGCAGATCAACGCTAGATTTATCTGAGTATATATATTTTATTTAGTATCCTTGCAGATCAACGCCAGATTTATCTGAGTATATATATTTTATTTAGTATTCTTGCAGATCAACAATATTAACATGTTTCGGAACTTTTGAGACGAGGATTGATAATTTGTATTATATGAATTATTCGGACTACTGTTCTTATCTTGGATGTTATTCTCACAACGTTTCGGCTGATGAAACCTCCAACCTTCTTCAGGTGTATCTTGTCGAACTCAGGAATCTTTGTCAACTTGGGAATCAATACAGAATTTCAAATTGAACCCTTTATTAAATCCATGGGTTTAGATTGTTCTTGTTCTGTTCACGATGACCAAGTAGAAGTCAGATATAATTTTAATTATTTTCTTAGTAGCGCCTGTACTGAGGATTGAACCTTCAACCTCCAAAAGACTGTCGCTTAGAATTGATTATTAACTAGCACTTTATCCGTTCCGCCATGGATTACTTAAAATTAAGTTTACTTAAGACTTTTACACTATCATGGCTGACGGAACAAGAACAATCTACTCCTGTGGATTAAATAAAGGGTTCATTCGAAATTCCATACAGGTTTCTGATGTCAACATAAACATTTCAGAGTTCAACAAGATGTACCTGACGAAGGTCGGAGGTTACATCGGCCGAAACGTTGTGAGAATAACATCCAAGATGAGAACAGTAGTCCGAATTATCCAAATAATACTGTGGCAGATGTGATGAGCCTGAACCTAGATCAAGCAATGAAAGGTGTCCTCACTTGCCTTATCTCTGTCATAAAAGGGTCCATCTCTCAATTGTTCTGGATCTTTACAGACTCACCCATGATCTACAGGCCTTCGGTGATGAAGATGCTGTTGCCATACGTTAACGTGGCACACATGATTTCCTGATCTTGGGACGTTATCGCAGCGATAATGGATTTCATAACAAGTGGCGCCACATTTAATACAAAACCGAATCACGTAAGGCAAAACCGCTTAATTACTGTTTGAAAAGGCCATATTAATCTGTCAACATCAAAATTTGTAGGTATGCATTGTTCAAATCAAGAAGTGACACATCTGTATAGATTTCAGAAGCGCACTTCACCCGATTCAGTCAGATGCACTTCCTATGTACCCAATGCTTACAAGTACTGCAAAAACTTGAATTGTACTCAACTCCCTTTCCGCAAACCTATCAGGGGAACTTTCCTCTTTGTGGCGGCTTTCTAACACTACAACTACTGATCATAACTTTGGTCTCGGTAGCATTCACTCTCGGACTTTTACTTTCCATAGCATTCCTTCACGTCTTTAATTGAACAAGTTGATCTTCCATTGTTTCATAGGCAAGTACTAAATCAGCATACAGCATCTCTTTTGAAAATCCTGTACTATAAACTCCCTGGACAATTCTTCTAAGACACAAATGAAAAGCAACAGACTTAGTACAGAACCCGGATGTACTCCAACTTTAACATTAAAGCTGTCACTAATTGTGCTGTTAATTCTAACACGACTTTGATACCCAAAGAGGCATAGTAAATAAATATAAGCATTAAAAAAAAGTAATTTGTTTGATAAACAACAACAGACATGAGGGGGGAGGGGTGTCTTAGTAAAAAAAAAAAACTTACAACTTCATTGAAGATAAAAACTCCCCCTCCACTGTCATCTTCAACAGACATGGCCAGCATTTGCTCCTTTGAATGCCATACTGTGTGTATGAAGTCACTCTCCGGATTCACGGAAATTGGATGGTCAAAATACACGGCCATAGCTGAGATCACCCACGTCTGATAAAACAAAAAAATAAAATAATGAATTAAAAAAAATGGCATTTATCATTTGATCCCATTTTTTTTTTAATTGCAAGATTAATCACAAGCATAGATAAAATATTGTTGGCTCAGAATTATTCAGTGATTTTCCCTTGAACCATATCCAAGTTGTCTCCCCTAAATTATACTAAGCAATGCGAGAATGCACTCTTCTATTTCTGGAAATGAAACTGAGATTATTCCACCCTACATAGGGAATATAGAACCAGATATCGTGATCATTCCTGGCTAGACTTCAAGGTCCACAGTTATTTCCCTTGTACCATATCCAAGTTATTTCCCCCCCCCCCCACCCGAATTATACTCACAGACAAATCTGTCAAGCTCTCCATTTTTGCATGGTCTTTACAACTCTGATGCCATGCCTATTAGGTGTCTTTCACTAACCCTGATTGCAGTTGTTTTCAGACTCCCTCAATGAAAAAAAATGGCTGACAGAAGCCTCCATGTGAAGCCTGGATAATCGCTATAATTGAAAATTAAAAAAAAAATACAGCTAATAACGGTCACAAATTAGGCAAAAATTTAATGTTCAACCGAGCTGGTATATTTCTATTAACTGCAATTTTGTTTAATTTTTCGATATTTGAGCGATTATCGAGGCTTCTGTAAGCCATTTTTCTTTTTTTTTCTAACATATTTGACTGTACTTTTTAGGTAGAAAAGTAACATTGCATATTTGTCTTTTTTGTTAACAATTGTAAAAAAAAAAAAAAAAAAAAAAAAAATCGTTATAAAATTGTGTGACCACTTCTACAGAACAGGACCAATATTGACATAAATGTTCTTAGTTGTTTCCGATTAGATTTACAGAATAGACTATAGAAATGGCCAAGCCATCGTCGAACAGTCAATTAGTACCAATATTTAAATGAAAGAATGCCCATCAGGCGTCTTTCACTAACTCTGACTACAGTCGTTTTCAGACTTCCTCTCTCCTGGTTGCAATCGTAAGTCCTCAGACATCATCAACCAAAAAATCATATTTACTTAATCTTATATATCTCTATTCGTTTACCCTGGTAACACATGTAGTTCGATTGTGTTGCGACATTAATGTATTCTTTCCTTTAGTAATTATGTCTTGTTTTAACCCCTTTATATATCATGCTTCGTATATACTTCTTATGTTTGTCTTAGGCAAAATGTCTTATAAATGTAAATCCAACCGTTTCTTAACTATTACCCCCTTTTTTATGTTTATTTCGAGCCTCGTGTGTGTATTTATAAAAGCACACCGCACAAAATGCCGATCCTACGTCTTGGAATGAAACCCAAACACAGGTTGCTACAAAAACGTAAAAATATGAATATAAAATATATTATATATATATATTCAGAAAACTTTTCAACCACTGATTAGCATGGCTAATAGCACCCTACCTGAGAGTCCAACATTTAAACACCTCGGTCTAACATTCACAGGTAACATGAATTGGACCAAATATATTGAAGATACTGCCAAGACTGCGGCAAGAAAAGTTGGTTCTCTCTACCGTGTTAGAAAACGTCTCACACCTGCCAGTATCTTATATCTCTACAAAGCCAACATTCGCCCATGCATGGAGTATTGTTGTCACATCTGGGCTGGTGCACCAGCCACTAGTCTCTCCCTCTTAAACAGGGTTAAAAAAAAGAGTCTCTAATCTAAGAGGTCCTACACTGTCTACAAGGCTCCGGACCCTGTCTCATCATCACAATGTTGCATTCCTGTGCTTGTTTTACAAGTACTTCAATGGAATGTGCTCCGATGAACTTGCTGGTGCACCCTCAACATAAATACACCCGACAATCAGTTAAATCCCACCTCTTCACTGTGGAGGTTCCCAAATGGAAAAAGGCTTTCTACTATAATAGCTTCTTTCCGCAAACTGCTAGCCTTTGGAATTCTCACCCTGCTCCCTGTTTTCCTGACTGTACCAACATGTGGGAAAAAAATGGCTGACAGAAGTCGCCATGTGAAGCCTCGATAATCGCTCAGCTATTAGCTGTATTTTTGTTTAATTTTCGATTATGGCGATTATCGAGGCATCACATGGAGGCCTCTATAAGCCATTTTTTTTGTTCTAATGTAACATATTTGACCATACTTTTTGATTTAACTAAAAAACGCTTTAAAATAATTTAAAACACAAAGAGATTATCCAGTTAGATAGGAAAGTAACTTTTCTTGCCTTTGGTAACATTTATTTGTTGCCTATTTGGTTCTTTCACACTTTTTTTTTTCGTTAACTATTATAAACAATCCACAAATTGTGTGACCATTTCTACAGAACAGGACCCATATTGACACAATATTCCTGATTGTTTACCATTAGACTTAAGGAATAGACCAGAAATGGCCAAGCCATTGTCGAACAGTCAATTAGTACCAACATTTAAATGAAACAACTTTTTGATTTTTTTTCCATGACTTAAAGTTAGGGTCAATTGAGCCCCCCTCCCATTAAAAATGGGTTAAATAATTTCCTTCAAATCAATAAATGAATCCACTTTATTTTCTTTTTAGAAAGTTTTTTCAACTTTATTTTTTTGAAAGGTTTAAACTTTTGGTGCTTATTTATATTGAAACTCAAGTGAGATATGGCAGTTCAAAATAAAATGACAGGAAAACTTATGAATATACTTACTTATCAGTGAAAAATATTAGTGTACACCAAAAATTACGGAAAATACGAAAGTAGAATTTTAATAATTAATAAAACGAATTTACTATTCAGAGTTCACGAACTCCGAACGATATTCGCATCAAGCCAAGCTCGTCGTAGAAGATTATCTCCCTTCTTCTAATATGAAGAACACATGCTGGCTTGTCATTCAGAGTTTGTGGACTCCGAATAGTAAATTAATTTTATTTAAAATTCTACTTGCTTATTTTTCGTAATTTAGAAGATTATCTCCCTTCTAAAAGAAAGCCGACGCATTGGCTCAATTTCGTGAAAATTGCATTTTTACTTGAATATTTAATTTTCATTTCAAAAATTATTCCAGTAAATTTTAATACATTTAATTATAAAATTTTACCTGAAAAAGATTTTATGTGACGTTTTTTTTTTTTAATTATGACCGTTTGGTGCATGTGAGGCTGTCTATTGATGGCAGCTTGCTGTTGTGAATTCGGAATAGCGGCGTCGGGTATGTTTAAGAATGATCAGTACAGTGCTCACTTTACGTATAACTTATATAGGAAAGTGATCCCCCACCCCTCCTAACATCTAAAATGGCTGTTTACATGTAATTTACGAGAGGTGAGATTCGGTGGCCAAGAAATGCGTGCTCACTTTACGTATAACTTATAGCATGTAATTTGCCCCAAAAAGTAGAAACTTTTTTTTTTAGGGGTCGAAATACGAAAGGTGCACTTCTATAAATTTACCAATAAAAAAAATAATATATTAATACTATTATTCCTTTTGCTTCAATGTATTTTCGTTTCGTTCTTTGATTTGGAATACGTTAAAAAAACAAATAGATTATGAGTCCCAGTAAAAAAAAAACCCTGGAAATGAATTTACAAATCTCAGGAAGACGATCGCCATTTTGTTCGTGGCTAATGATTCTATGACGAAAATATTGATTCCTAATAAATAGCAATTGACACGGGTTATAAATACAAACAAATATCACAGGTCAGTTTTAAATTAACTTTTATCAACGACAGTTACTTTTATTTGTTGTATATTTGTTTTTTTGAGCGTTTTCAGCGTACTGATCATTCTTAAACATACCCCACTTAACATTAAATCGGTTTCATTTTTACTTCCGGTTCTACTAAGACAACATTTTGTAAAAATGGTGTCAAAATTTCGATTATTTCAACATATTTACATATTTCAAACGTGTTTTTCTTCAGATTAGATGCATAATACTAAATAGATTTTAACTCAAAATGGTTCCTCATGTAATAATATTAAAAAAACAAAATAACTATTTTTATCACATATACACATTTTTTATCGCATTCTGTTTAGGCATACGATCTCATCGTTTACCCACAAAGTTATGATGTATCACTGTACTTCACAACCGATTGGTGATGATTCCTATTGAACTTCACGCAGAAATGGTATATTTTTTCTCCTTTTTACTGTACTTTCTTGATTGAACTTTCAAAATTCTCTAAACATATGTAGCAGTTACACGAGTGACCTATTTTGTTTAAATGTATGGGCAGTATAATACGTTTGATTGAGTTGTGGTTTGGCTTCACGCACATGAGCCTGGACTGTTAAGTGGATGGATGTAATGATACATCTGCACAGAATCAAGATTAATACGCATTGACATATCTTAGCGTTAAAAATATAATTCAAGATCAGTTCCCATTTTGATCGCCTCTTGATCGGATGTTATCTTGTTTCTGTGCTCGCCGTTTCACTACGAGCGGCCAACTAGAATGGAACCCCAGGATACAGCATTCGTTTATCAACAAAAGCCAGTCTACCCAACAATTCTTGTTGTGTTCCAGTTTTCCCTTGAATAGAAGTTGATACATATTTAGGTTGTGGAGATGTGGTCTTATTTATAAAAGATGGTGACCCCTTTTCTTGTTCAATATTCTATTTCAGTCAGATGCGGCCAGACAGCCAACTCTACCAAGTTACATTCTTCATTCTGACTTTCTTCCTAACCAACCAACCAACCAACCACAAAACCTAAAAATATCTCATGAAAATAAATGAAAATCAAAATGAAACAACAAACATTTTGATAAAGAAATGTTGGGTTCAATAGGAACCGTTTGATTTTCTCGCCCATTTCCCCTATGTTGGATAAAGTTGATTCTTGGTCTAAAATTGTATTTCTTATCATAAAATAAAGGTGAAATTGACTTTTAATGGTCCTGATACGCCTATGTGCGTGCAACATTTCCATCTATTTTGTGGGTTTTTTTTATTGACACCCAGACTTAGGGTTAGTGTAAGGGTTAATGAAGGGCATGTGTTTGCGTGTGTTTTTTTGGTTTTCATTTTACAATTTATTATCTATTCACAGCGACAACATGTAGCTTGTTTATAATGGCTTCGCAAACCTACCTGTAAACTCTCCTTATGTACATCAGAAAGTATCTCATGCCTGGCACAATCCTGTACCTGTATAAGAGGTAAATACGTCCTAAGATGGAGTACTGTTGACACATCTGGGGAGGATACACTCAAAGCACTCTTTCCTGCCTTGACAGAGTGCAAAGGCGACTTTGAAATCTAGTGCGAGATGTCGTCCTTTCCCTACAGTCTTTTTCTCACAGAAGAGAGGTTGCTAGTCTCTCTCTACTCTATCGTTATTTTCATGGTAGTTAAATCTATGGTTCCCCCTGTAAAACATTCACAATAAAAATTCGTCTTGCTGTGAATAATTATCCTTTCTTTCTCCCTCTGTGCACCTAAATCTAAACGGAACTTCCATGAGGAAAATGTCTTCCCAAGAACTACCCGTCTGTGGAACACAGTACCACAGGGCTGCTTCCCATATGACTACAACATGGTTGTTTTCAAGTCCAATGTTAACAAGTTCTTGTTGAGCCGTCCTCTTTGATAATCGAATTCTGCTAAGTTTCAACCATCGTTACCAATCCTCACGGTGTTGTCTCACCGTCCATCTGACACTCATTAACCCTCGTCCTCGAGTGGCCTTTTTCATCAGGAACGTTAACTTTACAATAGAGTTTTAGGGCCGTTAAAAGTCAATTTAACCTTAAATAAAATTCTAATTTACTTTGTAATGTCTAGAAAATTAAAATGGTATTATTGTAGATAAACTCCCTCAGTTAAATCACACACACTCCCTCCCTCTAAAAAAAAAAAAAATGAGATTGTATTTTTTTAGGCGATTACATGTGAACACTGAACACCCTCCAAAACCAGGCAGAAAGAGAAAAAAAAATAATCATTATTTTTAGGCTGCTTATACAGATATTGAACCGAACCAACCCGACTTTTGCTGAACGAAACCTAAAACTTACTTTAGGGTTAGGTTAGGGTTAGTTTAGGGTTAAGGTAAAAAAAAAAAAAGAAGTTTGGTTCAACTTCTGTAGAAGTACCAGATTTAGAATTTAGGATCGGGTATCGGTTTCGCATATAAATCTAACGTGAAATGATCCCCCATTTCCGGGTCATTCTAGTTAACCCAATTTTTTTTTTTTGCTATGGGAGATAAATTCTCTGCGCTTTGGGAGGAATGTACTTTATATGGATTATGACCTTGCTAGTCGGACTTAGGGTTCGTGGTAAAAAAACATTTACCCTAACAAGTTAGAAAAAACGGAAATGGGGGGGGGGAGTCATTTCACGTTAAAATTATATACGAAACTGATCCCCCACTCTAAATTCTAAAATAATTGTTGTTTTTTTCTTTCTGCAAGTTTTTCAGGATGTTAATCTACAAATTTATCATAATTTTAGGTTTTTTTTTTATTATCGCACCCCAAAAAAAATCACAGTCAACATATCAACACCGTCCTAAACAGTTTCTTAAAAAATAGTGTATAGGCGATAATATATATTTGTTTTTTGTTTTTTTGTTTTCAACATTATGACATGAACATTTTGGAGTTAAAATCAATTCAGTATTACGTAGTAATAGGGGAGAAAAACACACGCTTTAACACTTTTTTCGTTTTGAGCGATACGAAAAACAATCATGGCTCCATGAGCAATGCAAAAATCTGGAACGTAAACAATCTGTTATGAAACGAAATAAATCTTGCAATGAATTATAAAATAATTTATTTCAAGAATTAAAGTATTTATAAAAATATTTGTTTCACAACTTTTTTATAGATAATTTGTAAACACTTATGTTATTTCAATAAAAACAAATATTAACAACTTTTATTTTTAACACGTGTGTTTTCTCAACTTAAAAATAAGGAAACAACGTTTTGGAGTTAAAAATCAATTTAGTATTCTGTCGTAAGAGAGAAAAACACACGTTTTAATACTTTTTTCGTCTTGAGCGATACAAAAAATAACAATCATTAAAATTATTGGCACATGTTCGTCTTTAACCACTGTCCGTTTTTCACAACTTTTTACTGACCATTTTTCTTTTCTTTTTTCGGTGTACACTTATCTATCAGGCTGCTAAAGAATTCCGGCGTTTTTGGAATTTTTTTCCAAATATTTTACATTTTAGGAGGGGGGATCAGTTTCCAATGTTAATTCAACGTAGACTGATCCCCCTCTTTTTGACCATCTCAATTTTTAAAAAGATCTTTTTCGGTGTACGATTACCTATCATGTCAATAGAGAATTCCGGGGGTTTTGGAAAGAAATTTTTAAAATTGTGATTTTAAGACGGGGGATCAGTTTTCAATGTAAATTTAACGTGGACTGATCCCCCTCTTTTTAACCATCTCAAATTTTTAAAATTATTCTTCTGCTTACAATTACCTATCATGTCGCGAGAGAATCCCGGGGTTTTTGGAAAGAAATTT
Organism: Sepiola atlantica; assembly: GCA_963556195.1. NCBI lineage: Eukaryota > Metazoa > Mollusca > Cephalopoda > Sepiida > Sepiolidae > Sepiola > Sepiola atlantica. The sequence goes on along the minus strand of OY744551.1, from coordinate 16,329,234 downwards.
AAAAAAAAATGAGATTTTAAGACGTAAAAAGTTGTGAAAAACGAACTATGGTAAAAGACGAACAAGACTGATCCCCCGTCTTAAAATCTCAATTTTTTAAAATTTCTTTCCAAAAACGCCGGAATTCTCTCGTGACATGATAGGTAATTGTAAGCAGAAGAATAATTTTTTAAATTTGAGATGGTTAAAAAGAGGGGGATCAGTCCACGTTGAATTTACATTGAAAACTGATCCCCCGTCTTAAAATCACAATTTTTAAAAATTTATTTCCAAAACCCCCGGAATTCTCTATTGACATGATAGGTAATCGTACACCGAAAAAGATTTTTTTTAAATTGAGATGGTTAAAAAGAGGGGGATCAGTCTACGTTGAATTAACATTGGAAACTGATCCCCCCTCCTAAAATGTAAAATATTTGAAAAAAATTCCCAAAACGCCGGAATTCTCTAGCAGCTTGATAGATAAGTGTACACCGAAAAAAGAAAAGAAAAATGGTCAGTAAAAAGTTGTGAAAAACGGACAGTGGTTAAAGACGAACATGTGCCAAATTATTATTAAAATTGCTTTCTGGGATAATGAAAGTGCTTGCTTCGTTTCAGGTAATGTAAACTCAGTTTGCTTTTAACATAATAACCTACTTCCGGTTCCAGCAGGACGCCATCTTGTAAAAACCTCGATTATGGTAGCATATTTACACATTTTAATCGTGGTTTTCTTCAGATTTCATGCGTAATACCAAATAGATTTTAACTCGAAGATTTGCCTTACGAAATAGAATGAAGATTGATGGATTTTTGCCAGCCCCCGGCGTCAGCATTTTGGCTCACGTGACTAATCTTAAAATCTTATATACATTTTTTTTGTTTGCTTTTCGCATTCTGTTTAAGACAGCGATCTCATCATTTCCCCAATTTTCTTTTCGACAAGTTCTGGTACTTCTTCAGATTAGGACCCGAGCTAACTCTGACCCTGACCCTAACGACGCTAAGTCGATTTTAGCTCGGGTCCTAATCTGGAGAAGCACCCAATTTATTATTCTTAACTTACCGACCATGTTTAACCTCTTCGTGTTTACTTATAAATTCGTTAAATTGTTTTGTTTTTTAGTAAGAAAGTACCAAAAATTGTTTTGTTTTTTAGTAAGAAAGTACCAAAAATTGTTTGGTGTAAAAACAACATGGTCGCAAGCAATTAAAAGATTGAATCAAGGTTCACTTTTCAAGACCTTAAAAAGTAAATTAGAATTTTATTTCGGGGCAAGAAATAAACTTTAAGACTAAGAATCAATTTTATCCACAGTTTTGTCCCTATACTACGATTGCACCATAAGAAATCTATATATCTATGTACTACTAAAACTCTGATGATATTGCTTGCTTGTGACACTTAATGATTAGCAAAAAAAAGAAATATGTATATATTAACTTGAAAATGGATGACGTCACAAAATGAGTTTTATCTTTTTTTAATTTAAAGTTGTCAAAAATGATGGCGACATTCATTTTCAAGTAAATACTTTCTTTTAAAAACATGATCATCAACCAACGTGAACGTTAAGAAATTATATATTTAATAATATAGATAACAAATACTGGCCCAACGGGTCACGGGTATGTCGAGTCCACTTGATAATAAAAATGTCAAAGTTGACAAAGTTACAAAATATATATATATAGTTTAAAAATACAAATATGACAAACAAAAAATGTCTCAACAAACCTGGGGCCTTCCAGTGGAGATCGAATGTTAAAAAGAGTCTATCGATCCTTTTTTCCACCGTGATTACAAATAAACAATAAAGTTTTATTTTTCTGGTTAACTCGAGTTAGTCGTTTCCGTGGAAACTTAAATACACAGTGTTATCAAAACGGAAGTCGCCATTTTAGTTGACTTCCGGTTTCATTATAGTCACAGCAGAGTTATCACCCTTGTCGTTTTTTCTTCTTCAAATTGCATTTTATTCCATTCTCTGATATACAGACTTATTTTTTCTTTTACTTCAAACAAGCATATTCTCACTGAAGCGTAAGGAGGGTACTTATACAGATGAGGGCACATATGAAAAACGCATTTCCAAATAAAAACTATTGTTTATACTTACGTCTCAAGCAAAAATAAGTATTATCACCAAAAATTAGGAAAAATTATCGCATAGAATTTTAAATAAAAATCAATTTTAGCGTATTTTGCCCAATTTTAGCGTATTTTGCCAATTTTAGCGTATTTTATTATAAATAAGTAATAAATGAATGGCGATTCATTTATTACTTATTTATAAGACAGACTGGGTTATATCCTACTGGCATCGCTCTAATCAATGGCGATCTGTAAATACGATAAAACTGATTTTTATTTTTAATTAAAATTCTACTCGGTAATTTTTACTAAGTTTTGGTGTAGATACCTATTTTTGCTTGATATATAAGTATATCAAAGAGTTTTCCGGTTCATTTATTTGGAACTGCGATTTTCACCTGTGTAACTGCGTTTATCACATGTGACCTCATCTGTATAAACACCGTAAGGAGTTACTGTGATATGGGCCAGATTTATAGTGGAGAAGAAAAGTAATATTTAATGAAGATAAACAATGTCCTGGGTATAACTTTAAAATGCATCCGGTGGTGAGGCCCCAATTTGGGAGCTCTAGGGGAGGGGTGTAGAGTCACCACTTAGTTACTCTCAGGTCCACTCTAATATGAAGTAGTACACGACTCAATCTCTGGTGTTAAATAGAATTTGATCTGGGTCAGGCACAAAAATGCCTCGGACACCTTTGGACAAGATGTTCGCCTCCCCCTCCTCCCCAAAACTGCATATTTCCTAGCATTTCCACCAATATTATTGTACATTCACACCCTTCGCTACACCTCCCCCAAATAAGATTCTACCTATTTTGAAGAAATTTTTTTTAAAAACAATTAATTTAGAATTTAGAGTTGGGGATCAGTTTTGCATATAAATTCAACGTAAAATAATCCTCTATTTTCGGGACATTCTAGCGTTTTAGGTCAGTTAACAAATTTTTTGCCACTTGTGTAGAATAGAGGTTTTTGTTTTCATTTGCAAAGAGTTACAATAGCGTCAACGGAAGACAATCCTGGAAAAAACTCACATACTTTGAAATAGTGACTGTTTTTATTTATTTCGAAATGTTAATTTATTAAAGAAACTGTTTGTGTTACCCCCCCAAAAAATTGAAAAAGCTACATGACCGTTTTAATTTATTACAAATTTTTACTATATTGTAAATAAAGTGTGTTTTTTTTAAACAAGCACATTTTAATTTATTTCTCAAAATGATCCATTAATTAATTATTTTGAATTAGTGATTTTTGTGTTACTTTATCTCCCCTTGCCATTAAGTTGAAAAATCTAGGATTGTCTGCCGTTGACGGCTACTGTAACTCTTCACAAATGAAAACAGAATTCTTTATTCTGCACAAGTGGCAAATTTTTGTTGTTTTTTGTATTTTTGCTACGGGAGATAACTCCTGTGCGTTTTATTTTTAGGGGTGAGGGTGGGGTTCTTGACTCCCATTTTCTTTCAGTTGTACCTGTCACCGTCCAATCTATGGGTTGAATAGGATTTATCAGTTACATCTGTAGCAGTTACCTCCTCCTTTCAAATAACGTTTATTGAACGTGTGTGTACATGGAATGATGAAGTGTGTGATGTATGCATGTGTGTCGATGGAAAAACAGTTCTTGAAAAGGTATAAGAAGAAATGAATCCGGCGTAGGAAAAGTCTTTGAAAGCCGTACACAAAGAAAATGAGTTGAGAACTCTTACCGTTGTTTGACCACGTGTGTTGGTAGTTGTTATGCCGATGCTAGTTGAAAAGAAAAAGAGAAAAGCGTGATGCGAAACGCTAGTGTATTAGCGTCGTTCTACCGAGGCCAATTGACCAGAAGAGAAGAGTGAAACGGAACGCTAGTGTCAGCGTACTCCTGTCGAGGCTGGTGAAGAAGAGCCCTGGATTTTCCGTTTGCAACGGTTTTTATAGTCAGAAGGGCAGATAACTCTGGTGTCGCTTTACAGTGCCACCTGTCGGTGAAAAAGCGACACCTACCGGCAAACCGGTGTAGTTATGTTTTGAAAGGAGGAGGTAACTGCTACACATCTTTATAATAATAAAAATATGTGATCACTTCTCGTGTGTTTGTGTGTGTGTGTTTCTCGTCTCTATATGACTTACACATTATTATTTTATTATTTAATATTAATCAATTATGTATAGAAATTGGTACTGGTACACTAGGTACAGCTTTTGAACGACGAGACAAAGCTGACTTTTGCCGACAAAGAATTACATAAACAGCCGGCAAAGGCCGAATCAAAACGAACCAGCGTCAAAACCAAAACGAAGCAGCTTTTCAACAGAAAAAAAATAATGAAAGAAAAACACTCACCGTATATTTATTTTTATGACAATTAATTTATTTTTTGATGAGGAAAATCAGTAAAATATTTTGTTTGTTTTTTCAAGGGAAAATTAAGTTTTTTATGAATAAACTAAATATTGTAAAGAACATAATGAAACAACGATTTTTTTTTTTGGGGGGGGGGATACGGGTACAGCTTTTAAACCGGATGAAGACCGACTAGGTTAGGGTTAGTTTAGGGTTAGGTTATGGTTAGGTTATGTAAACCATAACCTAACCCTAAACTAGGGTTAGGTTAGGGTTAGGTTATGGTTAGGTTATGTAAACCATAACCTAACCATAACCTAACCCTAAACTAGGGTTAGGTTAGGGTTAAGATAAAATAGTTCGGTTTTTGGTCGGTTGAAAAAAGCTGTACAAGTTTTTTTGAGGGCGAGAATTTTTTTTAGTTATTTTCAAAAATTTTACAGTTTTTTTTTAGTTAGCGTAGATGCGGGAAGGAGGGTTTCGGCGTTCCTGTTGGGTACTATCACTAGGAACCCCTTCTTCTCTGCGGGTCTTATCCTCTGAAGATCCAGAGTTGTCGTCTTCTTTTCTTGCCTTCTAATTGGCTAAGCATTTCAGCATCTCCTGGCTGTTTACGTAAACGGCTGGAAGATGCAAAACCAAAAGTCAGTTTTGTATGGTTCAAAAGCTGTACGAGTAATTAGAAATTAAAAATATGAAGCAGTTATACATTGACTAATGTTCGGATCGAGGGTCGTTCCGCCGATTATAAACGTGTTCAGTAAATCAAGCAATTGTTGCATGCAAAGACAGAGTAATAATTAACAAACAAAAATGAAGTAGTTCAAATTAAGTTTATTGAACGTGTGTGTACGTGGAATGGTGAAGTGTGTGATGTATGCATGTGTGTCGATGGAAAAACAGTTCTTGAAAAAGGTATGAGAAGAAATGAATCCGGCGTGTAGAAAGTCTTTAAAAGCCGTATATAAAGAAAATGAGTTGAGAACTCTTACCGTTGTTTGACCACGTGTGTTGGTAGTTGTTATGCCGATGCTAGTTGAAAAGAAAAAGAGAAAAGCGTGATGCGAAACGCTAGTGTATTAGCGTCGTTCTATCGAGGCCAATTGACCAGAAGAGGAGAGTGAAACGGAACGCTAGTGTCAGCGTACTCCTGTCGAGGCTGGTGAAGAAGAGATGGATTTTCCGTTTGCAACGGTTTTTATAGTCAGAAGGGCAGATAACTCTGGTGTCGCTTTACAGCGCCACCTGTCGGTGAAAAAGCGACACCTACCGGCAAACTGGTGTAGTTATGTTTTGAAAGGAGGAGGTAACTGCTACACTAACTATCTTCTTTTGTGCAAACTTATGCTCCCATGCAAAATGATTGATACATTATCCAATCAGAACACTTTGCTTGAGAAGCACTTATGCTGAACTGTCTATGCACTGTTTTCCTGCTTTTCATCAGTCAGATTGCTTCCTGCTAAATGGACTTTTCTAAAAACCTCTACAAATATTATAGCTTACACTTAAATAAACTTTTTTTAAATCCTATTTTTTTTAAATTATTTAATTACGAAATTAAATCCACTACAATACATTTCTGTTTTTAGCAAACAATTCAACAATTTAAGACTATTATATAAAGGGCAGTTGTCTGTGTGTATGTCCGGCTAAAACTCTAAAACTACAAAATAAACCCCCACAAAGTTGTTATTTTCTTGATCGGCATTGCCCCGGTCAAATACTATCTAAAATTTCGAAAAAATTATTCATTCTTTGACCCGTTGCATGTGTGTGTGTCCAGAGAGACGAATAAACTGGTTGGAGAAAAAAGAGGGTGTAGGGAGACGGAGGAGGAAAACGGGGAAGAGAGAAGTATGTTACACTTTTGCCCTGGGCAATGCTGGGTAGCCCTGCTAGTTCAAAAGAAATGAATGAATTACTTATTATTATTTTGGAAGCATTTAAACTGTCAAATAAAAAATGGTTTGTGGCTTTTAAATTCTTAGCAAATCTTAATGTATTTTGTTTTTATTTTTTGCATTTTTAATTTATACCAACGAGGTATTCAAAATCTTGTTGAACGTTGGGAAGAAGTTGTAAACCACAAGGGAGAATACATTATTCATTAATTTAAAAAAATTTTTTTTAAGGTAGTTCACCCCAAACAAGGCAGGCCGCCACTGTAGACATAAGGGGCTACTGAGAAGAAAGAAAAGGGCAGAAGATTGGAGGGGGGGATCAACCTAAACTGGAATCTGCGCAGCGAGATGTCTGTTTACATTAATTTTAAATTTCTGCATGTCAGTACTGTCGGAGAAACAGGGGGCAGGGAGAGAGTTCCAGAGGCCAGCAGCACGAGGAAAGAAGCTATTTGAATAGAAAGCTCTCCGGCATCTGGGGATCTCCACAGTGAATGGATGGGATTTAGTTGATTGTCGAGTTGGTCTAGTGAATTTACGTCGAATGGGCACCAGAGTAGCCAATTCATCAGAGCATAATCCATTGAAGTATTTGTAAAACAAGCACAAGGATGCTACATTGCGGCGAAGGGACAGGGACTGGAGCTTGGTTGACAGTGAGGGACCTATTAGGTTGGCGACTCTTTTTTGGACCTTGTCAAGGAGGGAGAGAGTAGTAAATGATGTACCAGCCCAGATGTGGCAACAATACTTCATGCATGGGCGGATGGTGGCTTTGTAGAGATAAAGGATAATGTCAGGTGTGAGGAGTTTACTAGCACGGTAGAGGGAGTCAACCTTCTTTGCGGCAGTCTTGGCAATGTTTTCAATGTATTTGTTCCAATTCATGTTACCTGTGAAGGTTAGGCCTGTAATTTTTTATTAAACCTGTAAATTGTAAATTTAAAAAAACGGCGGGAACTTAGTTGCTAACCCAATATTATTGGAATTTATTAGACCGTGTCTTCTCTTGTCACTTTAAGGGTCACATGGATTGGCCAAAAGGTAGACCCAATCATTGCTCCTTTAGGGGTTACATAATTCAACCCATATAAACTCAAACGTCTTCTTTTCCATTTTTTTCTTACTAATGAGTCACCACTTATCAAGGCTAAAAAACACCCAAGGAAACATGGCGGGAAGATTAGAAACACAGTAAGGAAAGTGAGATTTGAAAAGCCAGCACCCTAGGAGAAGAGCACTCTGGCCGAACAAAAATTTGCCCAGGCAGCCTCGTCGGCATTCCCCGGTAGGGGCGCCTCAGGCGATTAGCAATAAACTAACCTGTTCTCAAAGGGTGAAAAGGTAAAGCCTTAGAGGGTGGACCTCCAAGAACTGGACAGAACCACATCGCATACCGACCGAGAACAAACCATCCTCAAAAAATGGCAGAGACTTTGTGGTCTGATTTTTGTATGAACTAACCCTGGAGGGTTGAGATCGATACATTGACAATTGAATGATGATGAATACTATGAGAGGATTGAAAATCTTCACATGCCACCCACTCAAAGAAACAGTAGTTCTTCCATCTTTGTCAGAAACATCGCTCGTGGAATGTGATGACTAAAAGACAAAATAGGGGGAAAACAAGATTTACACTGCTACTGTCAACGTCAGTTAACGTTTGCTGAATGTGTTTGCAACCCCTTTTTCTTCTGTCACCTTTTACTGTTTGTATTATAAGATTGAAATGTACCCCAATCCTATTAATTGATTACCGGCGTGTACGAAAACACACAAGCCACACCCAAAAATGTTATCTGAAAAAAGAAATTATATTTTTCGTACAAAACTGGCTCCCAGAGAAATATTTACAAAATAGTGCCCTTGTTTCCCACTACGTCCGCCGCACATCAAATCATCTTTTGCACTCAAAATCACTTTTGACGGCCAAAGTAAAAATGACTAATTTGGAGCCGATGACTTTTTATTCAGATTTTTCGTCGAGAAAACAATTGAGCGTCAAACTCAGCATTAGCATTTGTTTTATGTTTCTGTTTCCCTCGTTTGATCTTGGGAAAGCTTCTCAACTCACACACACAGTCATATGCATATGCACTCTAAGATTAACGCAACTCACACACACAGTCATATGCATATGCACTCTAAGATTAACGCAACTCACACACACAGTCATATGCATATGCACTCTAAGATTAACGCAACACACACACACACGCGCGCGTGCAATGCCTTAACTCTTTCAAGTGTCCTATGAAGAGTGTCACTTAGAAATGAATTTTACTTAGTACTTCATCCGTTACGCCACGGATCTGGAGGTTGAAGGTTCAATCCTCAGTGAGGGTGATACTAAGAATACAATTGCAAATTGCTTAAGATTTCTACTTGGTCATGGCTGACGGAACGAGAGCATGTTACCCTTGTGAATTAAATAAAGGGTTCCGTTCGAAATTCTGTACAGATTCCCGAGTTCGACAAGTTACACCTGAAGAAGGTCGGAGGTTACATCGGCCGAAACGTTGTGAGAATAGTAGTCAGAATAATCCAAATAATACAAATCATCAAAATCATAATAAACAAAATTCTGTAAAAATGAGATATAGCAATTGCGTGTATCAAAGAGCCAATCAAACACAATTACACAAGTATGCAAATTAACATCAAAACCAAATAAGACACATTATATGATAAAACAGCATCGAAATTCTAAAGATTATTAATTCATCCTTACCAGCGTATAAAAATATTGCAGATGAAGCAGATATTATTAAATATACTATTCATTCATATTGTATTTGTTAGTTTAATTATTAATTATAATTTGGTTAAATTCAATAAATAAGTCAGAATTTTCATTCAACTTTCTACATATTCCATTATTTGGACAGAATCAAATGGAACATCTTTGTTAAATATCAGATGACACTCCGTCCCCCACCCACCCCAAAAATGTCATCCGAGGAATCGTTAGTCAAATTTCCAATCCTTTCAGCAATCCAAGCATATTTGGTACAAATAAACTTCTGTCTATGTCTGACTTGTTCAACAATGTTTGATTGCTGTTCAATGAAAAATTGCCAATAACTCTGACACTTTTTTCTCTTGGCATTGCCACCATTTTGTCTTGTGATTTTTTTTAATGCCTAATGTTTCTTGTTGTAACTATCACGACTTGATTGATGAAAATCCTTTAAAATAGCAAATTGTTTCTCTCTACAAATATTGTCTTTACCAAAGAAGGAGAGTAGAGAGTGACTAACTTGGGTTTACTTTCAGCAGCCTCGTAACTCTCTAAATATTGTAAATAACATAGTATTCGAAGCCCAAATACTCAAACCTTGGGGAGAGTAGAAAGTGACTAACTTGGGTTTACTTTCAGCAGCCTCGTAACTCTCGCTTCCCTTATTTTGTCCTTAAGTACTCACATTCCATGTGCGATGTTTCTGACAAAGGGAGAAGAATTGCTGTTTTCTGGATCAGAATCTATCCATCTAGCAGTTATTATTGGATGTTTTTACCATTGAAGTAGTATTTTTTTAACTCATTACATCAAGTGGCTTTATGCCTTGTCTGGAGCAATTTCCATAAAAATTAAAATTTTAAAAATTAACTTATTATATTCTACAACAACACAACCATTCACTGTGGTTTATATATTTAAATTACCTATCAATTAGTTACCTAATTTAATTACAATTATTACAGAATTTAAATTGATACTAGACCACCCGTGACCCGTTGGGTCAGTTTGTTATATTAGCTATGGAATTCATGTATGAGCGTGACACTTGTGGCATAAAGAAAATAGGTTTTTTTTACATAACAGAAGCATTTCTATGAAAGTATATTAAAATGAAAAAAGAATATAGATAGATTTCTATGAGTCGTTCTGTTTATTATAATTGTTTTTTTTTTAAATTACAGTTACTGAATTATAAGTGGTTGGTTAGGGCGATTTGAGAAAGGAAGGGGGAACAGCAGGCTTTCTCGCGTACGTAACGAAAACAGAGGGAGTAGGAGTGGTGAAATCTATGAGAGGGAAAGTGGGAGGTGGTTTCGTTCACCGACCGCTAGTATGGCTGATATTAATAATGAGTGTTGTTTTTTTGTTTGTTTGTTTTTGTTTTTTAAAAGGGAGGAGTTTTTTTGAAACTGCGACAGACTTTACGAAGTCCTCCCGTTGAATGTTTTTAGCCGTGAAGAAAACAAATAAACTATTTGATGAAATTAAATGAAATTGTTTAAAAATTTCCAGAATGAAAAATTTCATGCGTTCGTTAATCATAATAGAGAATAACCGAATTGGAATAACAGATTGAAGACGATGCTATTTACGCATGCGCAACCGGATGTTGAAAACCGGAAAGCTGAAAGCTGATTGCAAACATACAAGAACAATAGAGTTTTAGTATTATATAGATTAATTGAATACTTAGCCAGGAAGGTATTAATTTTTATGTTATATCAGAAAGTAGGTTTGTGGAATGTTATGGTAAATTCACTAGGTTGTTACGATATTTATCCAGGGTGACCTGTTTGGAGTGTCTATTGCAGATCCGAACGTAAGGTTTTTATTTCCCGGATTATCAAAAAAAAAAATGATTACTTAATTTTAAAAGAATATATTTGAGTAATGTTTTTTATGTTATTATGTTATTTATTTGCCTCCTCTGCAGCAAGTTAGACAAAAGGTCAAAGTATTTTTATTTATCTCCTCTCCAGGAAGCTAGACACAAGGTCAGGTGTGGTTAGCGTGTTCTGGCCTACAAAAAATACCTGAGCAGCCCTGTCGTGTTCCCCGGTAGCGGCTCCTCAGGTGATTAGCAATAAACTAATCCCCTTCTCAAAGAGAAGGTAAAGCCTGGGAGGGTGAACTTCCCGAGACTGAACAGAACCATACCTCAGCCCGACAGCAACAAAGTCACTGTCAGACTGATGTCGAGGACGTATTATTAAAAAAATGATTGCCTCCCTTTCTCCTGAGTGTTTCTCTTCTTGTCCGCCACGACACCCCTCTTGTTCTGAAAATTCCCCTTTGATTGGCCAAGACGATTTTCCTTGACCAATCAACAAACACTTAATTTTGGTGGGCTGAATCAAAAAAAAAAATAATCTTCCTCTTTCTGAATATGATCCCGTCCTGCCAACAAGTAAGGAATATTTCTCCTTATTTTGAATATGACTATTGGAACCTGAGAAATTCAGGGGGCCGTCTAATTTTCTTGGACGTTAAAGAACTTTTATTTTTAGTTGAACTTCTTAAAGCCGCAAACTCAATTAGTTTTGCAAGACTTTTCTGTATTGTTAGTTAATTTAACAATATTGATACATATTTCCATTTTATCTCTGTCTTCTGTGTCTTCAATCTTTCTTTCAGCATTTTCCGACTTCGGCAAGCGAAACTGAACCGTTCTCTTGTTAAAACAGTATAGTATTCCCGACTGGTAAAAACACACCTACTTAGCCTGTGTCAGGTTTATTATGTTATGTTTATTTCTTCAAATTTATAAAACACGTATACACTTAAAAACAATATCCTTTACGTGAGATTTGAACTCGGATATCGACATCGAAAAAATGACTACCTGAGTAATGTATACTCTGCCTATTCCTTTTTTGTCACATGTTTCTATTTGTGTCTGAACATACAAACTGTCAAAACAGCATAACTTTTTAATAGTGTATAGATTGGTCCGGCAGTGTTGATATGCTACGAAAGTCATTAAAAGGTTATTGTAGGTGAGGCGTTTTATTATCTTCTTTTTAAATCGCGGTAATAAAATAGCTTCTCAATGCGAAGCAGGTAGTTGAAAAGTTTCATCTGCACAGATTCTCTGAGTAAGCCGTGTTTAGAGGGAATTTGAAATATTCTTTACCTGTGTGGCGGGAGGGGTCGGGTGTTTAATGTAAATCTGAAACGAATTTAGGTCACCTATTTGGCAAGTTAATATCGTTTCATTTTGCTTGATAACGCTTAACATTCATTTTGTACTCGAAGGTTCTACTTCAATTTTCTTTCTTTTTTGTCCAGAAAAAAAGAAGTGATTAAAATATAGTAGATACAATTGTATCCGTGGACGGGGAGGGGGCAGGGTATAACTGTTGCCACGGACTAGAGGATTTGGAAATTCAAGTTCAAATCCTCTTCAAATCACAGTGAATAATTAACTAGCAGTAAGACTCAACATTGCCCGGGATTGAATAAGAAACGCTATGTCCTTTTTGCACCCAAACCATATCACACTAAAACCTTCATTCTTCTTATTATTTTTACATATTATTAAATTCAATTTTGAAGGTGGGGCTCAAGGATGTATTCTGCATTGATTTGGTGTGTTGATATATATTAGTGATGGAATGATTACAATATTTTTCCCGATTCCAATACAATTACCGATTCTGTTTTAAATTCCCGATTCCGATACAATTACTGATTCAAATTCTTTAAAAATTTCTAAATATTTACTTATCAAGTTGTTTTTTTAATTTTCGAATTTTCGTAAATACCCGTGTAATGTGCAAAAGTAAAAATACACATGTGGGGGTGAGAGCGTATAGTACACATGTGGAGGTGAGAGCGTAGTGTACACATGTGTGGGTGGGAGCATACAGTAGACATGTGAGGATGAGAGCGTACAGTACACATGTGGGGGTGGGAGTGTACAGTACACATGTAGAGGGGATAGCGTACTGTACACATGTGGAGGTGAGAGCGTACAGTACACATGTGGGGGTAGGAGCATACAGTAGACATGTGGGGATGAGAGCGTACAGTACACATGTGGGGTGGGAGCGTACAGTACACATGTGGGGGTGAGAGCATACAGTACACATGTGGGTGTGGGAGCGTACAGAATACATGTGGGGATGAAAGTGTACAGTACACATGTGGGGATGAGAGTGTACAGTACACATGTGGGGATGAGAGCGTACAGTACACATGTGGGGATGAGAGCGTACAGTACACATGTGGGGGTGAGAGCGTACATTAACCGAATAGATCTTTATAACTATTTTTCTCTAATCTTTTCCTCATAATTAATTGAAAAAAGTGATTCAATAAACTCGTGAGATTTTCATCCATATTTTACACTTGTGCCATTTTTTCCTATTTATCCAATCGTGCCATTTTACCCGTTACATTCTTACTGTAACATTTCTTCCTGTGACATTTTTCCGCAAATTCATTTTTATGATGTATAGATTTAAATTTTACTGGTTGTTTTAAAACAATAAATTTGTATCATTAGTACCACAAAGGAAAATTAAGTTTTAAACAAAAAATTAAAATAATCGTTTTTGGAATCGGAAATTAGTCTAAAATTTTTCCGATTCCAAAACCCCAAAACGTTCCGTTTTTTCCAATTCCGATTCCGATTAATCGTCCCCACACTAATATATATAGAGAGAGATATGTAGCAGACGCTACTAACGGCCAGGGGATATTTGTTGCGACTCCTTTCTTTCTTTCTTTCTTTGCTCAGCCCTTCTTCGTCTCTGAGGTAGAGAAGAAGAATGATCTTGTGAAAGCACGTTGGCCAAAAATTCCGGCCAATCAGGAACCAACAGGTTAGCTTGACCACGCGTTATTTGACTCCCTATAAAACAAGTCACGCACCCTCTTTTTTCTCTTTATTTCTTCCGCTTTCCGGTCGAACGCACACAGAGGAGATCGTCGACCCCCCCCCTCACACCGGCTCGACCGAGGAGGTGGGGGAGGCAAAAGTCAAAAAGTAGGTAATCTCTTTTAATTCCTAGCACGAATAACGAACTATTCTTTCAAACACACACCATTACAATTGCCACAAAAAAATACATCATACACGTTCGTACAAACGGAACTTTTTCACTCCTTAAAAATATGAACTCTGTAACTGATAGCACTACAAAATGTCTTAGTCAAATAAATTGTTTTATTTTAATTATTGATTTTACAAAATACCATTCTTGTGTGTAAGCTTTATTATTCCTTCGCTTTCTTACTAATATAATTTCAGATATTATAATAATGTTTTCTTTCTTCCCTTTGTTTTATTCTGTTAATTATATTCACACGTGGTCGGGTCACATCGAACAGTGGGAATGACATGCTGCTATAAAGGCATCTCTCCCACAACCTTTGGTCGGGGGACTCCACATGGGTTTAACCCTTTGTCCAAGAACAACCCCCGGCCATAGATATATGTATATATTGTTGGTTCAGTTGAGTAGAAAGAAATTCAATAAAGTGTTTGATTATTTAATAATAAGGACGCATAATATTTATTTATAATAATACAGAAGTCCAGATCAACATGGTACCTTAGGTTTCAAGCTGGCAGACCTAGTCATAGTTGGGTTTATCTTGGAGGGGTATATATATTTTTAAAAAAACTGTTTTCCAAAGAACTTTCTCAAAAAAAGAACCCTCAAAAGCATTTCTCAAAAAAACTCTCATAAAAAATCTTCCAAAAACTTTTTAAAAAAAATTCTTCAAAAAGATTTTTATAAATACTCTAAATAAACCTTTCTTAAAACACTACCCCCCCCCCAAAAAAAGCTTATATTGTTTATTTATATGTTTGTTCTTTAAAAAATTCTTCTTTAAAAAGATGTTCCCTAAAATTGTTTTTTAAAAGGCCTTCATGGTAAAAGCTTTTCAAATTTTTTTTATATATATAAATATTCGTTAAAAAATTTGTTCTCTTAAAAGTTTGCTGTCATAAAACATGGTTCTCTTAAAAATTATTCTTTAAAAAGTTATTTTTTCGATAGCCGTGGATTTAATTTCTATTAGGGGGCTCTGTCGGAGTATTTATGGTGGCTGGTGTGACTAGTT
>OY744551.1:16181595-16309095 GCA_963556195.1 Sepiola atlantica | reverse complement strand
ATCCTTTTCTCTTGCCTTTTGAAGACGTTTTCTTTTTAACTATTTGGTCACCAGTAATCAATGCCAAACGTCAATGAGACGGCATAATTGTCAGCAAAGAGATGAGGAACACTATGGGAGTTCTACCATTGATCAAAGGTATGAATTGCGTTTGATTACTTATGGGGAAGTCAATGACAAGAATTTGTTGACTTCGGATTTGAAGACGACCAAATTGTAATCAACAGGGAAGCAGTCTCTCAGTAATGTGTTCCACAGGTGGGAAACCTTTGCAAAGAAGATCTGTTTATCAAAATTCCTCCAGATGCTGGGCACTTGGATTGAGAAAGAGAAGTCACTTTCTGTTGTTGTAGCAAGGTGACTTCTTGCTGTGAATATCTTACAATAAGGAACCAAGGATTGGAGCTCAGTCTAACATCTTCCATAGAAATAACGATAGAGTGGAGAAAGACTAGTAATCAAAACGTCATATAAAATGAATAAAGACTTTAAAAATATTTTCTAGTTATCCTATTTAGACAAAGATCGTTTCCTTTCACAATTATAAGAAACCTTACCAACCACCAATTGCCATGGCTAATAGCACGCAAGAGAGTCCAACATTCAACTCCTTGGTCTAACATTTATAGGTAACATCAATTGGAACAACTACATAGAAGATACTGTCAAGGCTGCTGCAAATAAGGTGAGCTCCCTCTACTGTGCTAGAAAACTTCTCAATCTGCCAGTACTCTATATCTCTACAGCCACCATTCGCCCATGCAGGGAGTATTGTTGCCACATCTGAGCTGGTGCTCCAACCACTAGTCTCTCTCTCTCGCTCTCTCTTAGACAGGGTCCAAAAAAGGACCTCTAATCCAGCGGTTCCCAACCTTTTTTACATGGTAGCACATTATTGGGTCCTTTAAATTTTTACGGCACACCTATCACAAAAAAATGAATATTTTCTACTCATAAAGCCTTTTTTTGCAATAAAAACTAAAGAAGTACCGAGCATAGAATAATAATGGTGAATGTCAGTGGGACAGTTGTGACTGGTGCCTCCTTACTATTGCTGCCATATGTGGACGACTATGAAAATGACATACTTTTCTTCGTCTTTCATGTTTTTTTATTTTTAATGTTGTTTAGGTAAGAAAACCCCAGTTCACACAAATACCAAATTGGGAATCACAGTCAGATTTTGATGGCTTTTTTACTTAGTTTGATACTCTTCAATAACAGAAATCCAAAATGGCGTCTAATGGCAGTTGTGCGTATTTCAATTTGAATCCACGCTCACTGGGAAGGCTTACTAATTCTTCTGCCTCACATAACTCAAAATAGGAAAGATTGATAATCGATAAATCTAGGGAAGGATTGTGAATCCAACCAAATTCTACAACGCTGATTGAGGGAAAATATTCTTCAATTTTATTTTCTAAACATGTCGTCAAATTCTCACTAATAATGAATCATCTTTTTGGTAATTCAGGTTTTCGAACTGATCGAAACATATTCAAATCGTCTACCTTCATTCTATCATTCCATAATCAATTTTTTCTTAAAAGTAACTAATTTATCTGTCGGTGTAAGAATATTTTCATTTTGACAATGCATATTGCTGTTCAAACTATAAATATTTCCACTGGATAATTTGTAAAAAGTTGAATATCCAGTGTAGTAGCAAGTCCTGGGAGCATATACCAGAAAGAACAGTTGGAAATAATTTATACACCATCCACTATGACTATGCAATCCCTACAGCTACATATCTAGAAAACGGAGCTGTTAAACCTGACATCGTAATATGGGACAAAAGGGAGAAAGTAGTAACCCTAGTTGAAGTCAGTGTCCCTACTGATGCAGGATTAAACAGAGCTGAAAGGGAAAAGATTACGAAATACCAAGGTCTTATGTACGACATGAAAAGAAACTGGAATCTTAGGAAAATCTCCATCATACCAGTAATTATAGGAGCAATAGGACTAATGAAAAAGAATTTCAAAAGCTATCTGGCGAGTATACCCGGTGAACCGAGTGCAAGAGAAATGCAAACAATTGCATTTAAAGGGACGGTTAGAATCTTAAGATCTCTAGGCGGGATGTCTGAAATACCCGGTGAATGTCTGGCAACCGGTAGGATGCCCCATCTCCAGCAAAAACGGAAAGATAAGAAAAAGAAAAATTAAGATGTCCAAATATTACATTTAAATTTCACTCTATTTTCGACATCCACAATTCATTTTTAAGGTTTTTACAAAATCTATCAAGTTTTTCGTTATCAAAGAAAATAAAAAGTTCTTTCTGAAGCTCATTTACGAGAGATAGCATCTTTGCTTACTTTATCTTCAATACTAAACGAAAATGTTGAGAATTCATAGCCGTGCGCAGCACCACAAACATTCTTGATTTTATCGGCCGAGTTTTTATGAAATTAACCGTGTTAATCACTTGATTCAACACCTCTTTTAGTCCACTTTTTATTATCTTTGCAACTAAGACTTCTCTGTGTAAAAAAAGACAATGAGGTTGTGGAGGACGGGACGGGACGCGACGCGATCCGAACGAACGCCAAAAAGCAAATGGCTTGAATTGTTACTCTCTTTCTTTCTCTGCTTCGTTGGGATACGCTTTCCTTTTCACTCACTAAAAGCAAGGGTCGTAACAGAAACGTTTTGACTGAAGAATTCCAACCAGTCAAAAGCTAACAGGTCGATGCCAAAGTAATAAACCAACGCGAACTCCATAACCCTTATAAAAGAACGAGAAAATAAGCAGACATCCAAGAGACGCACCACGAAGGAACACACAAGAAGACGCCTTCCACACACTGATAAGAAGTCCGGTGAACAGAAGCAAATAGCCATGACTCACACACACAGTAACAAAACAAGGTAACCTTTATCCACACACACACATTACCACTTACACACATTAACAAATATAGACATACACATCTTTAGCCCCTCATGTCTGATTAAAATAATGAACATTTCTAACAAAGAACACAAGTTGAATAAACTTTACCAATGAACATTTCTTCACTAAAACTAAGCTTTATATTCATGTAAAATTGTGATTTTATAAATGTTTTGTTGATTAATAATGTTTTATTTTATTTTTCATTCACAAAACTCCATTCATGTTAAGTTAGCACTTGCTATCTAGTGACCCTAATATTTCTCCTCAGATCTCCATTGCTTTCGCCATTGACAAAATCCTAGTTCATGTATAAGATTTAGTACCGGCCATAGTTAATAGCAAGTTCATCGGATGTTAGGATTCTGTTTTTCCACTAAAGAGGTGAACGCTTTTACAGAACCAACTATTGCTGGAGCTCCCATGCATAAATCCCATGGTAAGCCATATTTTTCGAGGCATATTGTAATTGTATTAAAAATATCTTCACCTTTTGTAGTTGTGAGTAATTATTTGCAGCATAGAAATGGATTAATTATGCCATCTTCATCGATGACGCGTATAAATGCAATTAACTGTGCATGATTACTGATGGCCGCCATTGATTCATCTATTTGGAGAAGAACGAACAAACTATTTTGAAATTTGGTTATTATTTTTTCTCAATATTATTAAACAAGACAAGAATCCTTCTCTGAATTCTATTGTAGGATTTTGCTAATTTCTTGTTCTGCATTATCGTCAAGCATAATTTTCACCATTTTTTTACATGCTGGAAGGATCACTGATTCTGTAAGAACATGAGATTTCAATTTAAGAGTAATAATTTCTTCCACCTCATATGAAGTTAATTGAGCCTTTTCGGACGCAGTTATTGTTTTCTTAAATAGTTGACTTTGTGTTTCATTTAATTCTAACAACCGTTGGAAATGTCCGACACTTTTAGTTTGAAGGCTAGGATGATTAATAGTAAGGTGTCTTTTCATCTTACTTGGAACCATTTCTTCATTAGACAGCATTTGGCTACACACAACACACAGCGGAGAAGGAATCTGTGTATCTTCAGCGATATCCATATTTCAAGTAAGCATCACTGTCACATAGCCCTTTAAATAATTCATATCTTCATTTCTTCTCGGTTTGTTCTGTCGTCTAGTGGCTGAGTACTTTCTTCGCCTCTGCACTGTAGTGGCCATCTCCGTGAGTTGTCTGTAACAAAAGACCTTTCTCACCCGCTTCATAAGACAACAATCTTTTCATTTTAATTACTTTTTATTCGGCGTCAGTTTCTATTGCCCGTGGAAATGTTTTGCTATCGTTGAGAGAGAGAGAGATTTACGAATATCGGGGTTAATTCTTAGCTAGCTTATTGTCTAATCAGTCCTTTGTTATTTGAGGAGACAGGAGGGTAGGGAGAAGGACATCTTGTACGCCAGTATTCTTTCTTAGGGAAAAATATTTCCTGTTCTGACTTGGCTACATCTTAATTCCTTCGTCCGACTTCTGCACCTCCTAAGTCCGAACTAGTTTAAAAACTCCAATTTTCTCACACATGAAAACTGTGACGTAATATCACGTGATCACCACACAGGTGCAGGATGACCTTTTGAACTAGGGTCATCCATTGTCTCGTCACTTGTCACGTTTCGATTCCCGGAAACAGCATCGCATTCTATGCACTCGGCGGCACGCACTAAATCACACACGCCAAACCAACGACCCCACACCCGTTCTCCACCACATACGTCAATTATCATATAACATTCTCATAAAGGTTTTTATAATCCCACAAGTTACGTCCATCATTATATAACATCACTATACAACCGATGAACGTTGATTTTTTTAAAATGATATTGTAGAATTATTGTCGTCATCATCACTTTTTCTTTTTATAAACTTGTCCATAATTAAGGGTGAATTGAATCTAAAATCGAACAAAAGAATTTTCAGAGCAACACTCAAACTACTTATAATGTGATTTACACTTTGCTGCCTGCTCCATACACATAACTCCAGCCTGCCCCTCCAGTCTCCTGCTCTTGCGTTGACCTCAGCACCTGCTTCAGCAACTCCTCCTGCTCCAGCTCCTTCCAGCAACACCTGTTCCAGCTCTTTCCAGCAGCTCTTGCCCCAGCTCCTTCCAGCAACACCTGCCCCAGCTCCTTCCAGCAACACCTGCTCCAGCTCTTTCCAGCAGCTCTAGCCCCAGCTCCTTCCAGCAATGCCTGTTCCAGCTCTCTCCAGTGGCTTTTACTCCAGTTCCTCCCAGCGACTATGGCTACTTTCCGGCAACCACTGTTCCAGCTCCTGGCCCTTGTTCCATCAGCACCATGTTTTTGTCGATCCAGCCCTTAGCCACGTCCATGCAGACCCGACCTACCTCAGGGTAGTTCACATCAATCTCCGCGTGACATCATTCCATGCTGTCCAGGTTCCAGTTTACCCGTGTTCCTGTCGACCCAGCCTTTCCTGCTGTCCAGGTTCCGGAAAGATCCTTCATACTGTTCATGTTTCAGCTTCCTCATTCCAGCCTTTCCAGCTTCCAGTGACGTCATCCCTGTCGTTCCAGCCTTTCCTGCGTCCAGTGACGTCATCCCTGTTATTTCAACTTTCCTTCTCACATTGTTACGTTTATCGTAAATAAACGATTCTTTTGCAACTGTTCATCTGCGTTTGTCCTCCTCTCTTCTGTGTCATTGCCGTAACTCGCCTGTGTCTACTTTCTTAGTTGTAAGACTGATCACCCAAGAGTAGTGGCGCTGCTCAAGCGTCCGGGACACAAAAACTCCCTGGGTGACTAGACCCTGCAACAACCTTTAGGGTTTGCAGACCAGACAGATAGTTTCCAGACAGCCACGAAGTAAGACGCCAACACTCTCTTCTGCCACTTGTCAACTAGACACTCCAAGAACGCTAATGATCGCTGTGCTCAATTGTCTCTGGTCTGCAAAAGCATCGGTGATAATTTGGATACAATCCCTTGTCCAATGTCAGAGACCATAAATGCAACAGCCAGACATAGTTTCTGTGTCTGTTTTAACCGTTGCAGGTCAGGTTTTCAGTTGACCGCCACAACGCTTTTGCCATTTGAGATCGTCAGTAGGACGATGATCGCCACCACAAAACGATTGGAAAGAATGGATAGAATTGGCAGAAGATTACTTACGAGGAATCGATTACCAAGAGAATGGCTCAACAAGTATTTGTTTAAATTAGACTTGAAGACGACCATGCTGTAGTCAGTTGCGAAGCAGACTCGTGGTATCTTGTTTCACAGGCGGGATGTTCTAAGAAAGAAACTTTGTTCATGAAATTTTCGTTTGAGAGAAAGGAAAGATTTAAGCTCAGTCCTCTTAGCATGGCTGTCGCAAAATTGCGACAAGTCTACCACCTCTAATAAGGGGAGGGGGAAAGAAAGAGGAGCTCTTGCTAGAGTAAGGGCTGGGGATAGAGCAAGGGACAAATTGACTAATATGTGCATGAGAAAATGACAATTTTCCATAAGCGGATGGTCAACCTCATTATAAATTTAAGATGGCCGCCATCACAATATGCAAATTAGTCAAATTTTACAATTTATTTTGATAGTCCTACTTATATGCTACAAATGTCATATACATTGTCTGGGCATACAATTAAAGGTTAAGCTTATGGAGTCGTTTTAAAAATAAGTATAAAAAATCATTTTTCTACAAAAAAAAATCAGCGCTCAGACGGTTAAGGGGTCTTGATTGCCTGTAGAATCCTGAATTTTTCAGTGGTGCATAGGAGGCAATTCCTGGAAGTAGGGCTATAGGACTTTGGTTTATCGATGATCCTATATTCTATTTTCTAGAATATATTGTCCCCTATGCACCACTGAAAAATTCAGGATTCTACAGACAATCAATAACCCTTCCATAAACTGCATGAACATTAAATTGAGGACTTCAAAAAATGTCCACACAAAATAAAATTTCTGCTAGCCCAATGAACTAGCAACAGAAAATACATAACTTACTAATAATCCCATAAGACTAATGATCTCCATATAATAGAAAATATATGACATAGCCACCCACCCCAAGACCTTTCCAAAATATATTTATTTTTATATACAACATAACACCCTTCCCAGATATATTGTACATGACACAACCACACACACCTTACCAACCCCAATATAACCTACACTCATATCTCCCTTTGACCTCATCCACCACAAATATAACATAAATCAGTAGATACCCTATCACATTTTAAAATATCTAACATGATAAATACATGAATGTCTAATTAAACGCTTAGAAATATAACTATCAAACCCCATCACATTTAAAATAGATAACATGATAAATATATTAAACATCTAGAAATATAACTATCAAACCCCATTAAATTAAAGGATTTATAGATAACTAAGACTTAACCCCTCCGTTTCACACATACCCTATAATGGACTCATAAACATTATTAGATAAAGCTAACAGAATTAACTAAATACAAAAACCCAACACGAATGCATATTGCAATGATAGTTAATAGATTAGATATCCCTTAGACAAACCCTTTCACTGATAAAGATATACCCTCCTTCAACATCCAACCACTACATAGAAATTAATCTACTCAAATATAGACTCCCATAAATATACTTTTAAAAAATACAAAACTGTAAATAAATAAACAAATAAAAAGTAAATAAAATAAAATACTTAATAAATTCCACCCAGAACCTAATCAATAAACTACGCCACACAGTAAAAAAAAAAAATAAACACACCTTTGAAGCAGTAAAACAGGCAACATCCATCATCAATAATTAAATTATTTTAAATAAAACTTAATTACGATTAAGACCCATATTTTATTTTTTAAATTTAAAAAGTCAGTCCATCTGGATGAAACCGTGGTACGACTCTACAAATTAGCTCTCACTTTTCTGCGACTGAGCACTTTATTGATTTTTTTCAACATAACCTGACACACTCTCTATCTCTCTCTCTCTCTCTATATATATATATATATATATATATATATATATATATGCTGTGGGATGGGTCAAAGTTTGTGATGTCATGAAGAGACGTTTTGGAATCTTCAAAAATAATGAAAAATAAAATATTTCCAAAAAAGTATTGGAAACGATCGTACGCCTAATAATAGTTAGGTTTGAATTCTTGGAACAATGTTCAAATTTTATTGATCTCAACTAACTTATATATATATATATATATATATATATATATATATATATATATATATATATATATATATATATATATATGCCTCCCCGGAAAATAGTTTTTTCCAGGGAGGAAGACATAAACAGAGTTTGAAGAGAGTCCGGTAAAAGAGACCAATCATAGGCCCTCTGTGTTTGGGTTTGAAACCGACGGTACCGATGTTGTTCTGATTTTTTGTAATACATATATAAATAAATATTATACTCTTATTTCTGAATTGTTTTAATAATCAAGCACTCTGCTGGGGTTCTTTCCCACTAACATCACACACACACACACACACACACACACACACACACACACACATATATATATATATATATATATATATATATATATACATATGTGTGTGTGTATAATATATATATGTGTATAATATATATATATATATATGTATAATATATATATGTATAATATATATATGTATAATATATATATGTATAATATATATGTGTATAATATATATGTGTATAATATATATATTTGTATAATATATAAATATATAAATATATAAATATATATATATATAAATATATATATATATGTGTGTGTGTGTATAATATATATATGTGTATAATATATATATATATATGTATAATATATATATGTATAATATATATATGTATAATATATATGTGTATAATATATGTGTATAATATATATATATGTATAATATATAAATATATAAATATATATATAAATATATATATATATATATGTGTGTGTATAATATATATATGTGTATAATATATATATATATATGTATAATATATATATGTATAATATATATATGTATAATATATATGTGTATAATATATATGTGTATAATATATATATATATGTATAATATATAAATATAAAAATATATATAAATATATATATATGTATAATATATATGTGTATAATATATATGTGTATAATATATAAATATATAAATATATATATGTATATATATATATATATATATATATATATATATATATATATATATATATATATATATATTGATTTGGTAGATTTTACAATATATAAACATATACTCATACTTACCTTTATATAAATAGAAGAATTCAAAATAAACACTAAAATGAAAGAAAGTATAAATCTTCTATTCTCCACCTTTACCTCATTTAATCCGCCCCCCCCCCCCATTGACCGAATTGATCCGATGTGTTGTCGGAAGGAGTCGGACAGTCTGAATCCACATCACTCAATACTCATCTGATGAGTACAACGCACTTATCGGCTTAAATACACACACTTACGAGTCCCGGTTGCTTCTTACAATCAACCAAGTATTTATCTTCACTTCTTGTGCCAATAACAAGATTTTCATGGATGGCTCTGTTCTAGAGAAATCGACTCTGAGACTTCTCGGTTTTTCTTTATCATCAAATATTTCTTTGAGTTGATAAGTTAGATCCATTGCTTTTTCTGCTTCGTGTAATTTTGATTTTAAAAAAAGCTATTGAATTTAGATTATTCGGACTACTATACTCATCTTGATAGTTATATGTAATTTTCCGACCTTCTTCGGGCGCATCTTTTTGGACTTAGAAATCTTCTAGTTGAACTTGGGAATATTTTATGTCAGATTTGAGAACCTGTATGGAATTGGTGCAGGTGCCGATGCTTGTGATTGGTTTACAACTAAGACATGAGAAGCAGACATGAATACAAAGAAAAATGGCAAAGAAAAGAAAAACAAACTCGAGCATGCAGTAAAATATAAAGAAATAAATATGTGACCATCTAGAAGAGTTTGTGATTCAGTGTAAGTCAACAGAAAGATGATGAATCGTTTCTGTAGGTTGGTGGTGATGGTTATCCTGGCTGAAGTGTCCTTTGGTCCTTTCGCTGGGAGCTGTCGCTTTTGACGTAGCTGCTGTAGAACTTTGGCTGCCCGGATAATAAGATGATGATGATGCTGATACTGATGCTGATAATGATGATGATGGCGACTGGTTAGTTTGTTGATTAGAAATGATCTACTGTAGTTTCTGGATACGATAGTGAAAGCTGGGGGAAGCTGCTACTGCTGCTGACTGTCGTTGTTGTGGTAGTGAAAATATTGTTCCGTCCAGCAGGGATTCGAATGGGAAAAGGCTGCTGCTGGATTTACCTAACGCCAAACCCGGAGTTGAGCGTATGAGTGAAGAAATGCACCCTCTTTTTATAATGTTTTTCGACGCTTTGATGAGATTTGATTGGTTGGCTTGAGTGACGATAACTGTGTTGGTTTCTGTCACACAGGCTAAGGTGTTCAAGGATTAAACATCTGATTTTGTCAGGAGTGCCGATTCATAAACAAGGTTGGCATGCCATAATTTCAAACTGAACCATTTATTTATCCATGGGGGTTGATTGTTCTCATTCTGTCAGCCATGACCGTGTAGAAGTGTTAATTATTATGTTATTCTTAGTTATAATCACCTGTAATAAGGACTGAACCTTCAACCTTCACTTAAAACTAATTGTTAACAAACGATCCATGGGTTAACTGGAGGTTGAAGGTTCAATCCTTACTACAGGCAATAATTACTAAGAATAACATAAATTAAAACTTCTACCTAGTAATAAGCTGACGGAATGAGAATAATCTACCCCCTTGGATTAAATAAGTGTTTCAGTTTGAAATTTCATACAAGTTCCAAAATGTCTTTGAAATGAATGTTTAAGAATTATCTTTAGAATAACTCTGCGAGATGACGAAGGAATGCAGATACCAAAAGAATCTGAACATTCACAGATCCATCAACATTGTTGTTTGAAAATAAAGAATACATGGTTTGTGACATGTTTCCCGGCTACCAGACTCCTTGGCCTTTGACTAGGAGCAAAGTGTAGTATCTCTTCTGATTAGTGATGGGACGATTCCAATATTTTTCCGGATTCCGATACAATTACCGATTCTGTTCTAAATTCCCGATTCCGATACAATTACCGATTCCGATTCTGTTTAAACCTCTAAATATTTAGTTGTAGAGGTGTTGTTTTTATTTTTTTTATTTTCAGATTACCGTAAAAAAACATGTAATATGTGCATATATTTTTGCAAACGTAAAAAATACACTTGGGGGTCGGAGGGTGATCTATCGATTTTATTTTCACTTCTAGTTTAAAATCAATGAATATTTATTATTTTATCATTAGTACCAGCAATGGAAAATTAAGTTTTAAACAAAAACAAACAAAAAACAATTAAAAGAATTGTTCTTGGCATTGGAAAATAGACCCACATTTTTCCGGTTCCGATACCCCAAAAGGCTCCGATTTGTCTGATTCTGATTAATCGTCCCAACACTACTTCTGATACTAGACTTCATCTTTTCTGTCCTCGGTCAGTGAAGGAAAAGTCCTCATAGACTGAGGCAATTTTTATTTCTGTCCTAATCCGGAGTACCTCTTTTTGGAGAGCTGTATTTTCATCACGTTAAAACTGACCTTGTGTCTAACTCTCCCCTCGTGGGGAAGCAAGTAAATAGGGACCCCAGCGATGTAAAGAAATCATATAAAGAAGATTTGATTGCATAAAGATTAGGAGGATGACCACCAAAGAGATGGGCCGACCAGATAAGGGTTGAGTCTGGCATGCTGCTCCTGACAGTTGAAAGACTGGCCCAAGACAATGATAAGTGGTGGAATTCTGATCCCAAGCATATGGTGAAGCTCTCTAGAGTATTCACACAAGTCAAGTCTTATTCTCCTCTTTCTTTCGTATTCATCTTACCTTTGTTGTATAAATACCTTTCACTTTTAAATCACATTCAACGGTTTCTCTTTTGTCATGGCTTGGACATATTTCCCGGCTACCAGACTCCAGCTATGTAAAAAAAATCATATAAAGGCGAGAAAGATCAAGAAGACGACCACCAAAGAAATGGACCAATCAGATAAGGGTTGAGATTGGGATGACGCTCTTGACAGCTAATGCAACACGATGGCGACCACTTCTTTGATCTCCACAGATTATCTGGATGACGGCAGCTCATTCTCATCACGTAAACATCTTGAGTCTCGTTAGTAGACAACATACATCAGTAAGTCATTTCTCTCACCTTGTAGACGCCTTCTTCTTCTTCTTCTTCTTCTTCTCATCCTTCTTCTTCTTATTCTTCTTCTTCTTCTTACCTTAACTCTCGTAAATATTATTTAAAACGGAAGAGCACAAATTCACTTAAGTTTGAACAATGACAGTAATACTCTCAACCCATCCCCCATGGTCGTGAGGATAAGTACTCCTTCATCTTCCTCTATTCATAACTAACAAGAAATCAAATATCGATCAGGATTAAATATTAAAATCGATGAAATCGATTCAAAATGAAATATTCCTTTTTAATGACACAGGCCAATATTTGACATATAAGTCTGATGAAACAGACTATTTTATCTGCCTATTGTTGTTCTTCGATCTTCACGGTTATCCAGACGGAAGCTCATCACATAGACAGCTTGATACTCGTTGGTATGCGACAAGCAGTAATAATTCATTTTCTATCCTATGTAATGAATTTATCACTGTCTACCAAACTGCAGCCCCTGTCCCATCACCACAATGTTGTGTCCCTGTGCTTGTTCTACAAATACTTCAATGGAATATGCTCCAATGAACTTGCTGCACTTGTGCCCCCTCAACGTAAATTCCCCTGACCAATCCAACAATTAGATAAATCCCACCCCTTCACTGTAGAGGTCCCCAGATGGCGGAAGGCTTTCTACTCTAATATCTTCTTTTCTCGAACTGCTAGTCGCTTCGGTCGCTTCGGTCGCTATGTCCTCTTCAATCAAAATTCGGTTGCAGTCTTTTCACTCCAATTATATATTAATTAACTCAACAGGTTCTTACATAAAAATGATTTATTTCGGCCATGTTCATCTTATCAGCCTGAAAGACAAACAGTGGAAAGCCAAAGAGAGAGACACTTATTTAGAAGGGCATACCTATTTTAATGTTAACGCTTGTCGGAACATTGTAACAATATGTCTGTTCGATACAAAGCTTCCATCGAGACTGATCGCAACTTTATGCTATCAATCGAATCGCCTAACGTAAATAATGCTAAACGTTCTATTTATCTTCCTCCCGCAAGGTAAGATGTGACACAAGGTCGGGAAAGTGGGAAAGAACCAGCGCTCGAGAATTTGAGCACTCTGGCTTTTTAAAAATAGCCTGGGCAGCCCCGTCGGCATTCCCCGGTAGGGGCGCCTCAGACAGTAAGCAATAAACTTACTCCTCCCCAAAGAGGGGAGGCAAAGCCTGGGAGGGTGCACCTTCTAGAACTGCACAGGCCCGGCAACCCCCAATAGACCGGCGTAAATCCAGACCCAAAGGCCCGGACGATACCGGTTTATTAGGCGGGGTATTCTCATGTAGGACCAATTTGTCTAAAACATCACCCGCCTGACACCTGCCGAGCTTCTGTCTAACACACATCATGGATAATTTAAAATACAATATACTTTTACTCAAGAAAATATCGACATATCATTTTAATAAGGGAATTCACTGTTGAGGTCCACAGAGGCCGGGGGGGGGGGCTTTCTACTTTAATGGCTCATAGATCATGTCCCGCAAACAGCATCTCATCATCCATGCGTACATTTAAAAACCCATACATTGCCGCACTGTTCGACCAACTCAGCAGATATGTACAAGCCAGACTGATACTCGACTGAAGACGATTGATAGAATCAATTGAAAGTCCTCGCGAAGAATAGGACATAAAACCTACAGATCTTACATCAAAGTGTAGTATCTGTTCCGATGGATACTGCACGCCTGTCCTGTGCAGTTCTAGGAGGTCCACCCTCCCAGGCTTTGCCTCCCCTCTTTGGGGAGGAGTAAGTTTATTGCTTACTGTCTGAGGCGCCCCTACTGGGGAATGCCGACGGGGCTGCCCAGGCAATTTGTAAATGGCCAGAGTGCTCACCTCTCGAGCGCTGGCTTTTCAAACCCCACTTTCTCGACCCGATCTTGGGTCACATCTTACTTGTGGGAGTAAGATAAAACTGACCTTGTGCCTGACTCCTGGGGAGGAGTAAATAAAACCTACAGATCTTACATACGACAATTTGACGAAAATACTCGATGGACCATCCGAAAAATCGAAACAAAAAAGACTTATTAAGTGGAAGAATTCTTTGTTGTTCAATAATTTGTCTTAATGAAAATATGCTGCATAAATATACACAATCTAAACATCTATCTATTTATATATCTCTATATCTATCTATCTATCTATCTATCTATTTATATATCTCTATATCTATCTATCTAAACATATATCTATCTATCTATCTATCTAAACATATATCTATCTATCTATCTATCTAAACATATATCTATCTATCTATCTATCTAAACATATATCTATCTATCTATCTATCTATCTATCTATCTATCTATCTATCTATCTATCTATCTATCTATCTCCCACTTTTTTCTATCTATCGATCTATCTATCTCCCAATTTTTTCTATCTATCGATCTATCTATCTCCCACTTTTTCTATCTATCTAAACATATATCTATCTATCTATCTAAACATATATCTATCTATTTATCTATCTATCTATATATCTATCTATCTCCCACTTTTTTCTATCTATCTATCTATCTATCTATCTATCTATCTATCTATCTATCTAAACATATATCTATCTATCTATTTATCTATCTATCTCCCACTTTTTTCTATCTATCTATCTATCTATCTATCTATCTATCTAAACATCTATCTATCTATCTATCTATCTATCTATCTATCTATCTATCTATCTATCTATCTATCTATCTATCTATCTATTTATCTATCTATCTATCTATCTATCTATCTATCAAAACATATATCTATTTATCTATCTATCTATATATCTATCTATCTCCCACTTTTTTCTTTCTATCTATCTATCTATCTATCTATCAATCAATTTTAGTATCTATCTAAACATCTATCTAAGCAGATGCTGTATGTGGGAAGACGACAATAGCTCCCTGCAAAAATGTTAAAATATGATTGAGGCTGACAACCGTAAAATAACGGTCATCCTCTATAAAAAAAGAAGGAAATTCACATGAATCAACATAGTACGACTTTTTTGACCGCTTTGATTCTATTATTTGCATTTCTAGAATCACGTGAAGGTTTCCAACATCAATAAGGGAAATTGGTTCTACGGAACCGACTGGATTCGAACTTGGCACACCCAGATCATCAGTTCGCATGATTATCCACTTCTTCACTACCCCCCCCCCTCCATCCTGTATATAATGTCTCAATGCAAGAAGCATCAGGTGGTAGTGCACAATGTACATGTATAAAAAAACATATATAATAGGTATGGAAGTGAGGGTTGAGGACATGCGTTGCATGGAGAAAAATGATATGAGAATGATATAATGGATGTGTAATGTGAGTCTTAAAGACAGGCTTAGTTTTGATGACCTCAGAAGAAAACATGGTAGAAAGTGAAAAGAGTAGACTTGAAAGAGGGATAAATAAAGACCTGGCCAGAGATAGGTTAGTTTGGAAGTCAATTTCTAAAAGCTGTCCAACACATGTGTTGGACATGCATATCATCATAATCATTAAGATCCGTTTTACATCCATCCATCCATCCATCATGATCATCATCATCATCATCATCATCATGATCATGATCATCATCATCATCATGATCATCATCATCATGATCATGATCATCATCATCATCATCATCATCATCATCATCATCATCATCATCATCATCATCATCATGATGTTGCCATGTGTTGGACGGACAGCTTTTAGAAATTGACTTCTAAACTATGCCTTTTTCGCTCGGGTCCATTTTGATCACTTCCTCCCATGTTTTCCTTAGCCTTCCCATGTGAACTGGACCTGCTACTTCAACTGTTCTACATCTACTAACCCAAGAACTTTCATACATTCTTTCAATGTGGCTGTACCATCGAAGTCTACTCTTCAACACATGCTAACATGTAAAACGGACGTTAAACCGATGATGATGATGATGATGATGGTGATGATGATGAAGATGATGCTGCTGC
Source organism: Sepiola atlantica (assembly GCA_963556195.1). NCBI lineage: Eukaryota > Metazoa > Mollusca > Cephalopoda > Sepiida > Sepiolidae > Sepiola > Sepiola atlantica. Next base: position 16,292,913 of record OY744551.1, on the reverse strand, counting down.
TGCTGCTGATGATGATGATGATGACGACGACGACGATTGACTTTCTGGCACAGATACACTTTTTTGCGCTAGTTATTTTTCATCGAATGTATACGTAACGTTTCCGTTTTGTACACAATCAAAAACCAAACAGATTCATCCGACCGGCCCCTTCTCCACTTCACCAGACACGTAATTCTAATTCACAAAAAATTTTTTTGTATGAGATGGTAGCAAATGGGGCCACAGAGCAGCACCTACACATTAGAAGCCTAAAACAAAAAAAAAAAAAAAGGAGGAAGACGGTGCCCCCAAGTCAAAACGTCTTCATTGAGATACTTTTTCAGCAGGGCGTCTGTTTTACAAATAATCCGAGTCACGTGGTATGGGAGGGGGGGAGTTACTACTTCTTTTCAAGGAGAGATGATGATTGCTTCTCCTCCCCCTCTATCTCTCATTCATATATATATATATATATATATATATATATATATATATATATATATATATATAGGGTGCGTAATAAGATATTTAAGGATATTTTTTATTCTTACATAAAAAAAAATGAATTAGTTAACAATGTTTTTATATGGAAAAAAATCTTTGAGAATAAGAATAACATATTTGTATTATTTGGACTACTGTTCTCATCTTGGATGTTATTCTCATAACGTTTCGGCCGATGTAACCTCCGATCTTGTTCAGTGCATCTTGTTAAACTCGGGAATCTTTATGTCGAACTCGGGAATCTCTACGAAATTTTGAACAGAACTTTTTATTTAATCCACGGGGGTAGCTTGTTCTTGTTCCGTCAACCATGTGGAAATCTTAAGTAATTCTTAACTGTATTCTTAGTATCGCCCGCACTAAGGATTGAACCTGCCCCTTAGAACTGATTATTACTTAGCACTTATATCCTTGCGGACCATTCTAATATGAATTTTAGAAGCCTTAAACCTATTCTTGTTTTAGGTGTGTAGTCTTATGGCTGGGACGGTTATGAACAAAGGATTAACCACAGTGATGAGGGATTGCCGGACAAATGGTTATGGAAGAATGAATCCCCTGACCAAAGGTTGTGGGAGAGATGCCTTTATAGCAGTATGTCATTCCCACTGTTTTGGACGTGGCCCGACCACGTGTGGATGGGTCGAAGTTGGCCGGACCACGTGTGGATAATAATTAATAGATTGAAACAAACAAAGGGAAGAAGGAAAACATTATTATTATTTTAAAGTTATATTAGAAAGAAAGCGAAGGAATAGTAAAGCTGAATGGTCTTTTGTAACATTAATAATTACTACTTATCCCAATATATTACTACTTATCCCCATATATTACTACTTATCCCCATATATTACTACTTATCTCCATATATTACTACTTATCTCCATATATTACTACTTATCCCCATATATTACTACTTATCTCCATATATTACTACTTATCCCCATATATTACTACTTATCCCCATATATTACTACTTATCTCCATATATTACTACTTATCCCCATATATTACTACTTATCTCCATATATTACTACTTATCCCCATATATTACTATTTATCTCCAAATATTACTACTTATCTCCATATATTACTACTTATCTCCATATATTACTACTTATCTCCATATATTACTACTTATCCCCATATATTACTACTTATCCCCATATATTACTACTTATCTCCATATATTACTACTTATCTCCATATATTACTACTTATCCCCATATATTACTATTTATCTCCATATATTACTACTTATCTCCATATATTACTACTTATCCCCATATATTACTACTTATCCCCATATATTACTACTTATCTCCATATATTACTACTTATCCCCATATATTACTACTTATCCCCATATATTACTACTTATCTCCATATATTACTACTTATCTCCATATATTACTACTTATCTCCATATATTACTACTTATCTCAATATATTACTACTTATCTCCATATATTACTATTTATCTCCATATATTACTACTTATCTCCATATATTACTACTTATCCCCATATATTACTACTTATCTCAATATATTACTACTTATCTCAATATATTACTACTTATCTCAATATATTACTACTTATCCCCATATATTACTACTTATCTCCATATATTACTACTTATCTCCATATATTACTACTTATCCCCATATATTACTACTTATCTCAATATATTACTACTTATCTCCATATATTACTACTTATCTCCATATATTACTACTTATCTCCATATATTACTACTTATCTCCATATATTACTACTTATCTCAATATATTACTGCTTATCCCCATATATTACTACTTATTCCCATATATTACTACTTATCTCAATATATTACTACTTATCTCCATATATTACTATTTATCTCCATATATTACTGCTTATCTCCATATATTACTACTTATCTCCATATATTACTACTTATCCCCATATATTACTACTTATCTCAATATATTACTACTTATCTCAATATATTACTACTTATCTCAATATATTACTACTTATCTCCATATATTACTACTTATCACCATATATTACTACTTATCTCCATATATTACTGCTTATCTCCATATATTACTACTTATCTCCATATATTACTACTTATCTCCATATATTACTACTTATCTCAATATATTACTGCTTATCCCCATATATTACTACTTATCTCAATATATTACTACTTATCTCAATATATTACTACTTATCCCCATATATTACTACTTATCTCAATATATTACTACTTATCCCCATATATTACTACTTATCTCCATATATTACTACTTATCTCCATATATTACTACTTATCTCAATATATTACTATTTATCTCAATATATTACTACTTATCCCCATATATTACTACTTATCTCCATATATTACTACTTATCTCAATATATTACTATTTATCTCAATATATTACTACTTATCCCCATATATTACTACTTATCTCCATATATTACTACTTATCACCATATATTACTACTTATCTCCATATATTACTGCTTATCTCCATATATTACTACTTATCTCCATATATTACTACTTATCTCCATATATTACTACTTATCTCAATATATTACTGCTTATCCCCATATATTACTACTTATCTCAATATATTACTACTTATCTCAATATATTACTACTTATCCCCATATATTACTACTTATCTCAATATATTACTACTTATCCCCATATATTACTACTTATCTCCATATATTACTACTTATCTCAATATATTACTACTTATCTCCATATATTACTACTTATCTCAATATATTACTACTTATCTCCATATATTACTACTTATCTCCATATATTACTACTTATCTCAATATATTACTACTTATCTCAATATATTACTACTTATCTCAATATATTACTACTTATCTCCATATATTACTACTTATCTCAATATATTACTACTTATCCCCATATATTACTACTTATCTCCATATATTACTACTTATCTCAATATATTACTACTTATCTCCATATATTACTACTTATCTCAATATATTACTACTTATCTCCATATATTACTACTTATCTCCATATATTACTACTTATCTCAATATATTACTACTTATCTCAATATATTACTACTTATCTCAATATATTACTACTTATCTCCATATATTACTATTTATCTCAATATATTACTACTTATCCCCATATATTACTACTTAACATTATACATTACTATTAATTACATTCTCTCTCTATATATATATTTATATTTAACGTATCCACATGAAATATTATAGGGAGATATAATATATTATGTATCGATTTTCAGTATTTACTTCAACAGTACTTAGTATGTAGGTAGAGTTAGGTAGTAAGGTATGAAAATACATTTATGGCAATTAAGCTACACAGAGGCGTCCGAGTTTCATCCCCACAGGGAATCGTCAGGCTAAAGTGCATAGAATTCGTGTTAATGAGTGTTTTTATATATCCACGTAGTGTTTAGTCTCGCTAGCTAACCAATCAGATTCATTGGTATTTCCTCTCACAGGTTAATGTTTTCATTAGCCAATGGATTGGTTAGCTAGTGAGACTAAACACCACGTGGATATATAAAAACACTCAGTAACACAAATTCCATGCACTTTAGCCTGACGATTCCCTATGGGAATGAAACGCGGACGACTCTGTGTAGCCTAATTGCAATAAATATATTTTCATAACTTACTATATATATATATATATATATATATTCAATATTTTTTATGTAATTGTATACCATATCAATTCATGTGACAGATTCACATGATTTTATAAAACTTGTTTTTGATTCATCATACAATTGTTTCGGCTTACAATTGTATACTGAATAAAAAAAAGTTTTATGAAATGATGTAAATCTGTCCTTTATAACATTGAAATGGTATAAAATTACATAAAAATATTGAATATAGCATAGCTCTGGCCTTACACTATTGAGCTATTATAATTACTTTATGTTATACATTTATATTTGAATATATATTAAAAGAATTCTAAATATAAATTAAAAATATATATATATATATATTTAATTTATATTTAGTATTCTTTTCATATATATTCTTTAACTTTGAAAAATCTGAAAAATAAATAAACTATGAAAAGAAAAAATTCTTTTGTTGTGATAAATGATTTCTTGAACGAAATGTTTTGGTAAACCTTAAAAAAACACATATAAATGCTCTGTACCCTGTAATCAAGTATCATCGAGCTTATTTTTATTGGACTGATTCCGGTCTTTACTGAATAAACTATCTTCTCAGTGAAAAATCTAAATATATATATATATATATATATATATATATATATATATATATATATATAAGTAAACAAGATTTTATTACATTCCAAAGGCCAAGTATGTTATAGTCAGCAAGGAAGCAGTCCTGTAGTAATGTGTTCCACAGATGGAAAGTTCTTGGAAAGGAGCTCTGTTCATGGAAGTTTCGTTTGGTTTTAGGAACACACAGGGAAAAAGGAAAGTAACTTGCAGTGGTAGTAACTAGATGGATGCTTGCTGTGAATGTTTTGCAAAGTGGAACAAGAATTTGTAGCTCAGTTACCATGAAAATAACGATAGAGTGGAGAAAGACTAGCAACGTCTCTTCTGTGAGAAAGGGACTGTAGGGAAGACATCACCCCCACCAGGTTGCAAAGTCGGTTTTCTAGTCTGTTATAGCAAGAAAGAGTACTCTGGACGGCACCAGCCAAGATGTGGCACAGATGAATGAAGTTTCATTCAGTTACAATAATGGTCTGAAACTCCTAGGATTAAGTGGTCTGTTATGAGGATGTTTATTAACTTCTATATCAACTCCACACATAGTAGTTCAATGGATTAAAATCTGGGGAGCTAGAAGGTTATGTGGTCATGAAAATTATCTGCCATCCACATGAAGAGTAGAAAATGGACGTTGGCTTTACTTTTGGCAGCCTTGTAACACTTGCTTCTCCGTCTAATTTTTCACTTAGTCCTTACATTTCAGAGCGATGTTTCTTCTTCTTTCGTGTGAATCAGATGATTCAGGTGTTGGCATTAGTTTCCAATGTTTTTCTAGTTAGAAATCTTTCTGGAAAGACATTGGGTACTTACGGGAAGGACCACAAGAAGGTTGCCAACATCCCTAAGTGAAAGTGATACTGTGGAACCGACTGGATTCACCCAGGTCTTCAGTCTGTGTCGTTATCCACTTAACCACCGTCACCTCCCAACGATGTTTCTAACAAAGGGTGAAGAATTGTTGTAACTGAAAATTCAAAAATATCTGCTCACAATGTCTGTGAGTTTTGGTGATTAAAATATTAACACATTGTTTCCTTTATAAAGACTACTCCCCTAGTGGGGCAGTATTGTACTCCCTTAGTGGAGCAGTATCGTAGATTGTAGGGATTAGGATCTAAAACCTCTAACATCAGCACTGACGATGATGTAACATCACAATAATGCTACATATCACCCAACCAACAAGAAGAAAGTAATCCCTGGAAGGATTGTATCATGACCACAGAACAGATACTAAACTATACCCCCTTCCCCCAAAAAGGAAGAGGTAATACCTAGGAGGAAGGTATCACAGCAAACAAACATATACTACACTACTCGCCCCAAAGAAATAATGTGTGGGAAGATGGTCTCATGAGAACAGATGCTACATTATCCCTTCAAAAGTAGGAAGTAATGCCTAGGAGTATGGTCTTATAACAATAGAACAGATACTACTCCCCTGAATCGAGCATTTAAAGATAGTAGAATTGTACATTAATAGAAGTAATAGTATAGTTTCGGCTTCAGACAAACAGATACCAAATCTCCATTAGTAATAGTTAACTAAGTTGATTTCTTAATGGCGTCTCTTCCTTCTGTGTGAAGTATGTGCTTATTTTGTGTGTCTGTGTGTGTGTTTATTTCACTTTGTATATGTGAGTGTGTTTGTGTATTTGTGCTCTTTCCAATGTGTTATTATAGGTGTGTTTTCTTTTTGTGTGTGTGTTTCATGGAAATCGCTCTAGACAAGTCACTTTATGCAAAGAGCTAAAAAAATTACCAAAAATTACCAAAAAATTTCCACTTCAAGGTCAAAAACTAACGAACGATAAGTGTTAGATGGATAGATTCTGACCCAGAAAACAGCAATTCTCCCCCTTTGTCAGAAACATCACTCATTGAATGTGAGGACTGAAGGACAAAATAAGAGAAGCAAGAGTTACGAAGCTGCCGAAAGTAAAACCAAGTTAGTCACTTTCTACTCTCGTAAGAACTCGTCTTGTTCTGTATGGGTGGATATGTATTCATACTTTTTGTAATGTGTGTGTAAGTGCATCCATACATGTGTATAGGAGAATATAGGTCTGTTTTGTTTGTATATTTAATATGTATGTTTCTGATTTTGTGTATGTATGTGTGATGTGTGTTTTTAAACATTCTCTAAAGAAATTGAAATTTGGGGAATTAATTGATGTCTAATAACTACACTGGTCAACACATATTTTGCTATCAGGAAGCTTATAAGTGATTTGCGATAATTTAAATATGCTGAATCCATTTTTTTCTGATCAGGTCATATTTTTTCGTGATCGGAAATGGAATTATTTAACTTTTTTTAATGTATTTTCATGAAATTTTAACTGTATAAATTTCTATTCCTCAAATTAAAGAGATAAAATTTCGCTATTATCTTTTTATCTAGTTGTATCAGCTTATACCAGCACCTCCAACAGTAAACATTACTCATAATTTATTATAGTTATTTGGAGGTAGCCATCAAATCATTGCACTGTAAATAATTTAAACTTTAAACTAGACAATTTAACGTAAAAATTTTGAAATAAATTAAAAGATAAAATGATTACAACAATCTATTTGCTTACTTACGATGTGATTTCTGTTCGCTATGTGAATGGTTTTAACATTCACCCCAACTATTGGAACACGTGCAGTATAAGAAAGTCTTATATCAGTGACATTGGTAGAGTAGAAAATTCGAAGAATGTACCGCTTCTAATTGAAATACATTTCGTGATTTTTAAATTCACTCAATCTTCTCACGCATTAGTATTTCGTAAGTGTATTGTACTCAATTTTCCTGCGTTAGGTAACAGTTTTTTCTGTATATTTTGTTTGTTTTTCGATGGTACGAAAATAAAACAATTTTCAGAAATATTTCATCAACTTTTTTTTATTATTATTTTCTATAAAAAATATAATCTATAATAAATTTTTTAATGTATTTTCATGAAATTTTAACTGTATAAATTTCTATTCCTCAAATTAAAGAGATAAAATCTCGCCATTTTCTTTTTATCTAGTTGTATCAGCTTATACCAGCACCTCCAACAGTAAACATTACTCATAATTTATTAAAGATCATCAAGATCATGTTCTTTTAATGAACAATTGTGTTTACAGGTTTCAAATTAACACAACACTGTCAGCATAATGGTGTTTCTGCCCCATCCAAACCATTGGCACGCTAAATGTTAAACCTTTCTGTAAACATTTAGTCTACTGTTTCAATCTCTATTTGCAAGCTTTGCATACTATGTGAGGTGCCCATGATTCGTCCTGATCTCCAAGCATCACTTCAAAATATGCAAAATAAAATGATTTTACTAAATCGTCAATTTTTATTCTGTTTTCTACCAAAGAAAATCCACCACAACTATAACAGAATACATTAGAGTTGTTCAAGCATTTCCGATTTGATGTTTCCATATTCATTGTACAACTTGTTTAAGGGATAGGAATTCCTCTGGACATCTGCAACTAACGAATTAAAGAGTAAAAATAAATTGATAGAATAAATAACTTTAGCAATTGAGATCTCAAAGAAAATGTGCATCAAGCTGAAAGAACTATATTTACTAGACATCTTTTCCTTAGATAATGTGCCTCAAGTGATAAAAAGCTGTTCATGCAAATAAAATCTCCTCATGAAAATATTTACAAAAATCATACAAACTATACACATAAACTTAATATGATTCATATGAAACCATCAATTCTATTGGAAACAATTAAGACTCATTTAAAAGCACATTCTACAGTTCTCTTAAACATATAGAGTATCGTACAATAGGCCAATACATGAAAAAATATCAATTTCAAAAGCAAGAAATCTTGACCTGATAAAGCGACACTGACTTTATTTTTGAATTAAGCATCTTGTAGTTACTCAGAATCACCTACTTTTTGAATTCAGCATGTTATACTTACCAAGAATTACCTACCTTTTGAATTCAGCATGTTATAGTTACCCAGAATCACCTACTTTTTGAATTCAGCATGTTATAGTTACCCAGAATCACCTACTTTTTGAATTCAGCATGTTATAGTTACCCAGAATCACCTACTTTTTGAATTCAGCATGTTATAGTTACCCAGAATCACCTACTTTTTGAATTCAGCATGTTATAGTTACCCAGAATCACCTACTTTTTGAATTCAGCATGTTATAGTTACCCAGAATCACCTACTTTTTGAATTCAGCATGTTATAGTTACCCAGAATCACCTACTTTTTGAATTCAGCATGTTATAGTTACCCAGAATCACCTACTTTTTGAATTCAGCATGTTATAGTCACCCAGAATCACCTACTTTTTGAATTCAGCATGTTATAGTTACCCAGAATCACCTACTTTTTGAATTCAGCATGTTATAGTTACCCAGAATCACCTACTTTTTGAATTCAGCATGTTATAGTTACCCAGAATCACCTACTTTTTGAATTCAGCATGTTATAGTTACCCAGAATCACCTACTTTTTGAATTCAGCATGTTATAGTTACCCAGAATCACCTACTTTTTGAATTCAGCATGTTATAGTTACCCAGAATCACCTACTTTTTGAATTCAGCATGTTATAGTTACCCAGAATCACCTACTTTTTGAATTCAGCATGTTATAGTTACCCAGAATCACCTACTTTTTGAATTCAGCATGTTATAGTTACCCAGAATCACCTACTTTTTGAATTCAGCATGTTATAGTTACCCAGAATCACCTACTTTTTGAATTCAGCATGTTATAGTTACCCAGAATCACCTACTTTTTGAATTCAGCATGTTATAGTTACCCAGAATCACCTACTTTTTGAATTCAGCATGTTATAGTTACCCAGAATCACCTACTTTTTGAATTCAGCATGTTATAGTTACCCAGAATCACCTACTTTTTGAATTCAGCATGTTATAGTTACCCAGAATCACCTACTTTTTGAATTCAGCATGTTATAGTTACCCAGAATCACCTACTTTTTGAATTCAGCATGTTATAGTTACCCAGAATCACCTACTTTTTGAATTCAGCATGTTATAGTTACCCAGAATCACCTACTTTTTGAATTCAGCATGTTATAGTTACCCAGAATCACCTACTTTTTGAATTCAGCATGTTATAGTTACCCAGAATCACCTACTTTTTGAATTCAGCATGTTATAGTTACCCAGAATCACCTACTTTTTGAATTCAGCATGTTATAGTTACCCAGAATCACCTACTTTTTGAATTCAGCATGTTATAGTTACCCAGAATCACCTACTTTTTGAATTCAGCATGTTATAGTTACCCAGAATCACCTACTTTTTAAATTCAGCATGTTATAGTTACCCAGAATCACCTACTTATTTAATTCAGCATGTTATAGTTTCCCAGAATCACCTACATTTTGAATTCAGCAGATTATGGTTACCCAGAATAACCTACCTTTTGAATTCAGCATGTTATAGTTACCCAGACTCACTTACTTTTTGAATTCAGCATGTTATAGTTACCCAGAATCACCTACCTTTTGAATTCAGCATGTTATAGTTACCCAGAATCACTTACTTTTTGAATTCAGCATGTTATAGTTACCCAGAATCACCTACCTTTTGAATTCAGCATGTTATAGTTACCCAGAATCACCTACTTTTTGAATTCAGCATGTTATAGTTACCCAGAATCACCTACTTTTTGAATTCAGCATGTTATAGTTACCCAGAATCACCTACTTTTTGAATTCAGCATGTTATAGTTACCCAGAATCACTTACTTTTTGAATTCAGCATGTTATAGTTACCCAGAATCACCTACTTTTTAAATTCAGCATGTTATAGTTACCCAGAATCACCTACTTATTTAATTCAGCATGTTATAGTTTCCCAGAATCACCTACATTTTGAATTCAGCAGATTATGGTTACCCAGAATAACCTACCTTTTGAATTCAGCATGTTATAGTTACCCAGACTCACTTACTTTTTGAATTCAGCATGTTATAGTTACCCAGAATCACCTACCTTTTGAATTCAGCATGTTATAGTTACCCAGAATCACCTACCTTTTGAATTCAGCATGTTATAGTTACCCAGAATCACCTACTTTTTGAATTCAGCATGTTATAGTTACCCAGAATCACCTACTTTTTGAATTCAGCATGTTATAGTTACCCAGACTCACTTACTTTTTGAATTCAGCATGTTATAGTTACCCAGAATCACCTACCTTTTGAATTCAGCATGTTATAGTTACCCAGAATCACTTACTTTTTGAATTCAGCATGTTATAGTTACCCAGAATCACCTACCTTTTGAATTCAGCATGTTATAGTTACCCAGAATCACTTACTTTTTGAATTCAGCATGTTATAGTTACCCAGACTCACTTACTTTTTGAATTCAGCATGTTATAGTTACCCAGAATCACCTACTTTTTGAATTCAGCATGTTATAGTTACCCAGAATCACCTAATTTTTTGAATTCAGCATGTTATAGTTACCCAGAATCACCTACTTTTTTAATTCAGCATGTTATAGTTACCCAGAATCACCTACTTTTTGAATTCAGCATGTTATAGTTACCCAGAATCACCTACTTTTTGAATTCAGCATCTTGTAATTACTCAGAATCACCTACTTTTTGAATTCAGCATCTTGTAGTTACTCCGAATCACCTACTTTTTTCAAGACAGCAGAGCTAAAAAAAATTGTTGTTGTTCAGAGTTATTGTTAAAATTTCACAAAACTCAGAGGTATCTCAATTTTCACAAATAGCTTCCACCTCATGTTTACCCCCTTGCATGAAACTAAATGAAACTAAATATAGCCCACATTTCCCACCCTTATTCCTTGCATCTGTGTTCTAAAATTCGTAATGCTCGGTTAATTAGTTTACTGGTCAATCTTGTGTATACAAATATATAAACATATACACATACATAACTTTAAATAGAGATAAAGAATATTTCATCATTTGATTGTTTTTTTTCGGGAGGGGGGGGGGGGGTTAATACATATTGTCACATCTCGTATCTAGGCACGGTACACGTATTCCAAATAATATCAGGAATCCCGCAAAATATGCCCATCAGTTATGTGATGTGCCGTATAAACACAGAGACGCCACAAAAGTGAAATTTGTATTTGTTGGAATTTGACTCGAAAGGAAGTTTCCCGAATTCTATAACGATATTTTAACAGTGGAAAACACAAGATGAGAAAATTGGCAAAATAAATGTGGACACAAGGCAGTAATAAAAAATGAAAAAATACATTTGATACTATAACATAACAAACATGTAATGAAAAATGAAAAATACATTTGATACTATAACGTAACAAACATGTAATAAAAAATGAAAAAATACATTTAATACTATAACGTAACAAACATGTAATAAAAAAATGAAAAAATACATTTGATACTATAACGTAACAAACATGTGATAAAAAAATGAACAAATACATTTGATACTATAACGTAACAAACATGTGATAAAAAATGAAAAAATACATTTGATACTATAAAGTAACAAACATGTAATAAAAAATGAAAAAATACATTTGATACTATAACGTAACAAACATGTGATAAAAAAATGAAAAAATACATCTGATACTATAACGTAACAAACATGTGATAAAAAAATTAAAAAATACATTTGATACTATAACGTAACAAACATGTAATAAAAAAATTAAAAAATACATCTGATGCTATAACGTAACACACATGTAATAAAAAAATTAAAAAATACATTTGATACTATAACGTAACAAACATGTAATAAAAAAATTAAAAAATACATTTGATACTATAACGTAACAAACATGTGATAAAAAAATGAACAAATACATTTGATACTATAACGTAACAAACATGTAATAAAAAAAATGAAAAAAACATTTGATACTATAACGTAACAAACATGTGATAAAAAAAAATACATTTGATACTATAACGTAACAAACATGTAATAAAAAAATGAACAAATACATCTGATACTATAACGTAACAAACATGTGATAAAAAAATTAAAAAATACATCTGATGCTATAACGTAACAAACATGTAATAAAAAAATTAAAAAATACATTTGATGCTATAACGTAACACACATGTAATAAAAAAATTAAAAAATACATTTGATACTATAACGTAACAAACATGTAATAAAAAAATTAAAAAATACATCTGATGCTATAACGTAACAAACATGTAATGAAAAAATGAACAAATACATTTGATACTATAACGTAACAAACATGTAATAAAAAAATGAACAAATACATTTGATACTATAACGTAACAAACATGTGATAAAAAAATGAACAAATACATTTGATACTATAACGTAACAAACATGTAATAAAAAAAATGAAAAAAACATTTGATACTATAACGTAACAAACATGTGATAAAAAAAAATACATTTGATACTATAACGTAACAAACATGTAATGAAAAAATGAACAAATACATTTGATACTATAACGTAACAAACATGTAATAAAAAAATAAAAAAATATATTTGATACTATAACGTAACAAACATGTAATAAAAAATAAACAAATACATTTGATACTATAACGTAACAAACATGTAATAAAAAAATGAAAAGATACATTTGATACTATAACGTAACAAACATGTAATAAAAAAAATGAAAAAATACATTTGATACTATAACGTAACAAACATGTGATAAAAAAAAATACATTTGATACTATAACGTAACAAACATGTAATAAAAAATGAAAAAATACATTTGATACTATAACGTAACAAACATGTAATAAAAAATGAAAAAATACATTTGATACTATAACGTAACAAACATGTAATAAAAAATGAAAAAATACATTTGATACTATAACGTAACAAACATGTAATAGAAAATGAAAAAATACATTTGATACTATAACGTAACAAACATGTAATAAAAAAATGAAAAAATACATTTGATACTATAACGTAACAAACATGTAATAAAAAATGAAAAAATACATTTGATACTATAACGTAACAAACATGTAATAAAAAATGAAAAAATACATTTGATACCATAACGTAACACACATGTAATAAAAAAAATGAACAAATACATTTGATACTATAACGTGACAAACATGTAATAAAAAAATAGACAAATACATTTGATACTATAACTTAACAAAAATGTAATAAAAAAATAAACAAATACATTTGATACTATAACGTAACAAACATGTAATAAAAAAATGAAAAAATATATTTGATACTATAACGTAACAAACATGTAATAAAAAATGAAAAAATACATTTGATACTATAACGTAACAAACATGTAATAAAAAAATAAACAAATACATTTGATACTATAACGTAACAAACATGTAATAAAAAATGAAAAAATACATTTGATACTATAACGTAACAAACATGTAATAAAAAAATAAACAAATACATTTGATACTATAACGTAACAAACATGTAATAAAAAATGAAAACATACATTTGATACTATGTAACAAACATGTAATAAAAAATAAACAAATACATTTGATACTATAACGTAACAAACATGTAATAAAAAATGAAAAAATACATTTGATACTATAACGTAACAAACATGTAATAAAAAAATAAACAAATACATTTGATACTATAACGTAACAAACATGTAATAAAAAAATGAACAAATACATTTGATACTATAACGTAACAAACATGTGATAAAAAAATGAACAAATACATTTGATACTATAACGTAACAAACATGTAATAAAAAATGAAAAAATACATTTGATACTATAACGTAACAAACATGTGATAAAAAAATGAACAAATACATTTGATACTATAACGTAACAAACATGTAATAAAAAAATAAACAAATACATTTGATACTATAACGTAACAAACATGTAATAAAAAATGAACAAATACATTTGATACTATAACGTACCAAACATGTAATAAAAAAATAAAAAAATACATTTGATACTATAACGTAACAAACATGTAATAAAAAATGAAAAAATACATTTTATACTATAACGTAACAAACTTGTAATAAAAAAATGAACAAAATTCATTTTATACTATAATGTAACAAACATGTAATAAAAAAATGAAAAAATACATTCGATACTATCACATAACAAACATGTAATAAAAAATGAAAAAATACATTTGATACTACAACGTAACAAACATGTAATAAAAAAATACATTTGATACTATAACGAAACGAACATGTAATAACAAAAAAATGAACAAATACATTTGATACTATAACGTAACAAACATGTAATAAAAAATGAAAAAATACATTTGATACTATAACGTAACAAACATGTAATAAAAAATAAAAAAATACATTTGATATAATAACGTAACAAACATGTAATAAAAAATGAACAAATACATTTGATACTATAACGTAACAAACATGTAATAAAAAAAATGAACAAATCCATTTGATACTATAACGTAACAAACATGTAATAAAAAATAAACAAATACATTTGATACTATAACGTAACAAACATGTAATAAAAAAATGAACAAATACATTTGATACTATAACGTTACAAACATGTAATAAAAAAATGAACAAATACATTTGATACTATAACGTAACAAACATGTAATATAAAAAATGAAAACATACATTTGATACTATAACGTAACAAACATGTAATAAAATAAATGAAAACATACATTTGATACTATAATGTAACAAACATGTAATGAAATAAATGAAAAAATACATTTGAATTTAAGCATCGTCTGTAAAACATTATGCCACAAGTTCATGAGGTTCATGAGTTTTACAAGGCACACCTGAAGAAGGTCGAAGGTTACATTGGCAGAAACGTTGTTACAATAAAATACAAGGTGAGAATAGTAGTCCGAATAATACAAATAATACAAATTATCAAAAATTTTGAAACATAATAATAGTTTGGTGACATGTTTGTAGTTTATAAGTTAGTTAATACCAGTTTAATTGCATATGTAGTTAGTATAATATATGAGCACCAAGAGAAGTTGTCTGGTGGGATCTGCATAAATTAGGGGCAAGCAAATGGTTGGTGAAGGTTGTTCAAGCAATGTACAGAAATACTTAAAGTCGTCGGGTTAGAATGAGCAGCACATTTAGTGACAGCTTTAATGGTAAAGTAAGAGTACATCAGCGTTCTGTACTGCCTTTCATGTGTGTCTTAGAAGCATTGTTTGTGCAGGGAGTTTCGTTATGGGTTGTTCAGAAGAGATGGTGTATCCTGATGATTTGCTAGTTGCTTGTGAAACAATGGAAGGTTTACTCGTCATGTTATAAACTTTGAGAAATGCTATGGAAGGTAAAGGTCTGAGAATGAATGTTACCAAAACAAAAGTGATGATCAGTGGATGTAGTGTTGGAAAGCTCCCCCAAAAGAGGAAAGTCCCTTTGCTCAGTTTGTAGAAAGGGAGTCGAGCGCAACTCAATCGTTTGTGATACTTACACGCATTGGGTAGACAAGAAGTGCAGTGGAAGTGCTGGTAGGTTGAGAAATGATTACCAGTTTGTCTGCAAAGAAGTGTAAGACAATGGAGATGGATGAGAACTCAGATGTAGAGAAAATATATAGGGATGGTGAAGCTATTGAGATTGTCGAGAAGTTTTGTTACCTTGGTGATACCATTGGAGCACAGGGTGGAGCAGGTGCTAGTGTGATTGTAAAAATTTGGAGTGGATGGAGTAAGTTCATGGAACTTCTGCCATTACTAACCAGCAGAGCATTACCACTGTTGACTAAAGGAAGAGTCTATAAGACCTGTGTATGCAGTGTGATGATGTATGGAAGTGAAACCTGACTAGTGATGGTTGAGGACATGTGTTGCATGAAGAGAAATGGTATGAGAATGATATCATAGATTTGTAATGTAAGCCTTAAAGGCAGGCTTAGTTCTGATGACTTCAGAGGAAGATTAAATTTAAACAGTAGATGGCGATGTATACAGAAGAATAGACCTTGATGGTATGACCATGTTGAAAGAATAGATGAGCGTTCTTGGGTTAGTAGATGTAGAACAGTTGAGGTAGCATGTTCATTTCACTGAAAACTTGGAAGGAAGTGATAAAAATAGACCTTAGGGAAAGAGGAATAAATAAAAACCTGCCCATAGATAGGTTACTTTGGAAGTTAATTTCTTAGAGCTGCCCAAAGCTTGCCAACATGTAAACGGACGTTAAACTGATGATGATGATGATGATGATGATGATGATAACAGCTTTTTGTTTATAAGTCTGAACTGCTTGCTGTTGCATACCTTAATTTTCTCCCTCATCTGTTGTAGAGGGTGGTGTGTCGTCTAGTGGATGAATTCTTTGTTCTTTCCTTCCTGCCGTGAACTACGCCGTCCGTGTCTGCAACAAAAGCCTCATGACACACTCCGAAGACAAACTCTTCTTTTAAATTAAATTCATTTTATTACAAGCGTTGTTATTTCAACTAGGGGTCATTCACTACGTCGAGAGAGAGGGAGAGAGCAAATCACTACTTTATCGTAGTTAGTTAACAATGTTTTCTTAACCATTCATAGAGCGGGGGGGGGGGAAGGATTTCTCTCGCTTGTATTCCCTTAAGGGAAATATTTCCCTTATTTTTACATTGTGAATCGCACGTCCTGCTCAGTTCGCCTTCCGAATCAGACTGACGAAAACTCGCTTCTCACGGGAACAAGTGACGTCATAGAGCCTCTCGCAGGTGCAGACTGACCCTTGATCTGGGGTCTAGTCACACGGTAACCTTGTCACGTCTGTTATCTCTGACTGTGAGAACAATCCCTATTCTGCACTCGACTGCACCCGCGTTAACTCGCGCAAGTCAAACCAACGATTCCCAACAGATACGTCCATTCCCATAGGGCCATTATCCAACACTTGCCACCCATGCTGAGAAAGATGGTGAAGCCTCATTTCTGTTTCTGGCATGATCTCAGTGAAGAGTTTTAATAAAGGGAGATAACTTATTACTATCACAGTTAGTTTGAAGGAATGGGAATATATTTATGCAACAATAGTGTGGAGGAGACTTACCTCGCCGAAGCAAGAGGAGGCAGATTGTCGGTATATGTACTTGTGGACATGGCAAACTTGCGAGGCAAACATCCACAAAGTTAAAATAAAATGACACAGTTCATGTGTCATCGACCAAAATGCGGCTGATTCAAGCACAAGATTCACGTTTCTCAGCCGAGACTGAAAAGGTATAAAAGAGGTAAGTATTGGTTGAGGGGCTTAGGGTTAGTCTCTCAGATTTGTGGAGACAAGACGCGTTGTCCGGAAAAAGACAGAGACAGAAAAAGAGAAAGGGAGAGGTGGGGAGAGGAAGATATTATCTTTTTTTTTTTTACGTTTGTTCAGCCCAAACAAGGGTAAGGGAATACTGTAATAGAGGCCAGATTCGTAGAGGGTCAACCTGGGTGAGCAGTTGGGCATCAAGATGTTTGCTCACATTACATTTTAATTTCTGCATGTTGGTACGGTCGGAGAAACGGGGGACAAGGATGGAATTCCAAAGGCAAGAGGTTCAAGGTAATAAGCTATTAGCGTAGAAAATCTTCCGGCATCTCGGGACATATACAGTGAAGAGGTGGGATTTTGCTACTAGTCAGGTGCGTCAGGGATATTTTCGTTGACGGGGTACAAGTGAAGTAAGTTTATCAGAGCACATTCTGTGAAAGTACTCGCAAAACAAGCACAGAGGTTGGAGCTTCGCAGACAGTGTGGGATGAACGAGACCAGTTACAAAAGATTTGTTGGTTTTTTTTTGAACAGTTATACAATTCGTCCACATTTCATGATCGAATATAAATACAATTTGACGTTGTTTCATTCGTTAAAAAAAGACGCTGATTATTGTCTGGTGTTGTAACAAAATACAAAAAGGCATTTGTGTTTTTTAAGAATAGAAAAACTTAGCAAGTCGTCCGTCCGGCTCGATTATTATTATTACCAACAGCTTTTTGGGCGTGTATATGTATCTATATATTGACACAATCGCACTGCCATCCTCACTGTTTCAAACTGTTGCCTTCGCCTCCCCATCCTCGAAACACTATTCACTCGAGCACATAAACCTACCATCAACCAGGCTCTGTACGAGAATGGGGAAGGAATATTAAAATGTTTTAAAAACTTTTTTAATCGACTTTTCGTAATAAATTCATCAATTTTAATTTGTACCAACATTATCACATGCTTGAGGACGACTCATGCGAGTCAAAAGTATTTGCAAATATGGCGAGTTCCTGTTTACACGGGAACATAACATCAGATCCCTTGTCCGCAAATTAGAAAGAATGGATCAAAATAAGAATAAAACCAAAGCTTTCGCTTTTTTGAAATCAAATTTATGGCAATGATAAAAATGCTGTCTAAATATACAAATGTATTTATATATCGAGACATTATTTGTGACGTCTCTATCTATCACTTTTAAAAAAATAATCAAATTTATGACAAGGACAAAAATGCTTTCTAAATATACAAATGTATTTATATATCTAGACATTATTTGTGAGGTCTCTATCTATCACTTTAAAAAAAAAATCAAATTTATGGCAATGACAAAAATGCTGTCTAAATATAAAAATGTATTTATATATCTAGACATTATTTGTGAGGTCTCTATCTATCACTTTAAAAAAAAAATCAAATTTATGACAAGGACAAAAATGCTGTCTAAATATACAAATGTATTTATATATCTAGACATTATTATTGGTAAGGTCTCTATCTATCACTTTAAAACAAAAAACAAATTTATGGCAATGACAAAAATTCTGTATAAATACACAAATGTATTTATATATCTAGACATTTTTTGTGAGGTCTCTATCTATCACTTTTAATAAAATAATCAAATTTATGGCAAGGACAAAAATGCTGTCTAAATATACAAATGTATTTATATATCTAGACATTATTTGTGAGGTCTCTATCTATCACTTAAAAAAAATCAAATGTATGGCATTGACAAAAATGCTGTCTAAATATACAAATGTATTTATATATGTAGATATTATTTGTGAGGTCTCTATCTATCACTTAAAAAAAATAATTAAATTTATGGCAAGGACAAAAATGCTGTCTAAATATACAAATATATTTATATATCTAGACATTTTTTGTGAGGTCTCTATCTATCACTTTAAAAAAAATCAAATTTATGGCAATGACAAAAATGCTGTCTAAATATACAAATGTATTTATATATCTAGACATTATTGGTGAGGTCTCTATCTATCACTTTTAAAAAAATAATCAAATTTATGGCAAGGACAAAAATGCTGTCTAAATATATAAATGTATTTATATATCTAGACATTATTGGTGAGGTCTCTATCTATCACTTTAAAAAAAAATCAAATTTATGGCAATGACAAAAATGCTGTCTAAATATACAAATGTATTTATATATTTAGACATTATTTGTGAGGTCTCTATCTATCACTTAAAAAAAATCAAATTTATGGCAATGACAAAAATGCTGTCTAAATATACAAATGTATTTATATATCTAGACATTATTTTTGAGGTCTCTATCTATCACTTTTAAAAAAAAAATCAAATTTATGGAAAGGACAAAAATGCTGTCTAAATATACAAATGTATTTATATATCTAGACATTATTTGTGAGGTCTCTATCTATCACTTTTAATAAAATAATCAAATTTATGGAAAGGACAAAAATGCTGTCTAAATATACAAATGTATTTATATATCTAGACATTATTTGTGAGGTCTCTATCTATCACTTTTAAAAAAATAATCAAATTTATGGAAAGGACAAAAATGCTGTCTAAATATACAAATGTATTTATATATCTAGACATTATTTGTGAGGTCTCTATCTATCACTTTTAAAAAAATAATCAAATTTATGGAAAGGACAAAAATGCTGTCTAAATATACAAATGTATTTATATATCTAGACATTATTTGTGAGGTCTCTATCTATCACTTTTAAAAAAATAATCAAATTTATGGAAAGGACGAAAATGCTGTCTAAATATACAAATGTATTTATATATCTAGACATTATTTGTGAGGTCTCTATCTATCACTTTAAAAAAAATAATCAAATTTATGGAAAGGACAAAAATGCTGTCTAAATATACAAATGTATTTATATATCTAGACATTATTTGTGAGGTCTCTATCTATCACTTTTAAAAAAATAATCAAATTTATGGAAAGGACAAAAATGCTGTCTAAATATACAAATGTATTTATATATCTAGACATTATTTGTGAGGTCTCTATCTATCACTTTAAAAAAAAATCAAATTTATGGCAATGACAAAAATGCTGTCTAAATATACAAATGTATTTATATATCTAGACATTATTTGTGACGTCTCTATCTATCACTTTAAAAAAAAAAAAAATTTATAGCAATGACAAAAATGCTGCCTAAATATACAAATGTATTTATATATCTAGACATTATTTGTGAGGTCTCTATCTATCACTTTAAAAAAAAATCAAATTTATGGCAATGATAAAAATACTGTCTAAATATACAAATGTATTTATATATCTAGACATTATTTGTGAGGTCTCTATCTATCACTTTAAAAAAAAAATCAAATTTATGGCAATGACAAAAATGCTGTCTAAATATACAAATGTATTTATATATCTAGACATTATTTGTGACGTCTCTATCTATCACTTTTTTCTGCTAAAGATGCAACTGAGAACAAAGCCCTATGCTAAGATTAAAAACAAATTTTCTGGATAACATTTTACAAGGATTTCAGTGTCTGTATTCATTTGGTATAAGACTATTTTGTAATAATACTGTAAGTGTGGGGTCAGCGTTCGCGCCAGATATCCATAAACAGTAAAGACAAGATTTACTTTATTTAATTTTATTCATAAATTGAAAACTATAGAAATTAAAGAATAAGAATAAAATAATAATATGGGATTCGGAGTTGGGAGCAGAACTACACAGGAATGTTCAGTCATTCTAAGGTAACACCGGGCTTGCCTACCAGTTTATATATATATATATATATATATATATATATATATATATATATATATATATATATATAGTGGTAGTTGGCGATTTCCTTACGAAAAAACTCAACCCACAAAAAAGGGAGCTTATATTGTTATTCACATACAGATTTCTTTTCGCTGTATCACAGCTCTTCAGTGCGGCTAGACCAACTAGTGCCTCAAGCTAGGATCGAAACTCGACCGTCAAGCTGACAGTCGGCGCTTCTACTCCTAAGCTATCACACGACACTGGCTGAATGTAAAGGAAATCTCAATATAAACATTGTTAAGTGCCGGGAGCTCGAATTAGTTTTACCCAATGAGCTATGCCTT
This sequence comes from Sepiola atlantica, assembly GCA_963556195.1. NCBI lineage: Eukaryota > Metazoa > Mollusca > Cephalopoda > Sepiida > Sepiolidae > Sepiola > Sepiola atlantica. The sequence goes on along the minus strand of OY744551.1, from coordinate 16,270,768 downwards.
AAAGTTAGTGGCAATTTGAAATTTCCATATATATATATATATATATATATATATATATATATATATATATTAAATAACAGCAAATTTACACAGACGGATTTTTCCTTTGGTGACTAAGGAAAGATTTTTCCAAAATATTAAATGATTTTTAATCATCATCCGGACAACACACACACAGCCGACACCACACTTGCTGTTATGTAAGATTTTAAAGAAAAATAAATAGTAAGTCCCCCCACTTTGATTTATTATATTTGTTCTTTCCAGCTTACAACTTATCCGGCACATTGCATTGCCCTCATCATTCTTGACATATTACTACTATTCCCAGCAATGCTTCAAGCAAACTACCATTCTCTATTAATATATATATATATATATATATATATATATATATATATATATTCTCCGACTCTGTCGTTGAGTGCTATCGAATGTTTAGATGTTTATACTTGCATCTTTCAGTATAAATATCACTTAATTTCTCCCTTATTACGTGGCCATCTGTCGTGGCTTAATGGGACTAGGTGAACGGTTACAGATTCAAGATGTATCTGTGAACCAGGTTCGCGCCCTGTGATCGTCTGAGATTGTTATTTCCCTACGCTGATGAGAGCCATAAGCCTGAAACGACGTCGTACGTAGGTAAAAATATTTAAAAAATAATTTAATATTATATATAAATATAAATATAAATATATATATATATATATATATATATATATAATTATTTAATAATAAATATTTATTTATCTACAGACGTATACGTTTCATCCTTTTGTAATCATCAGTGTAGAGATAATTATCCAAACCGGTCACACGATTTGAACCTTGGAACAAGAGTCATCTTTAACTCGAAATCCCGACGCTCTAACCAATGAGGCCATTCTGAATAGCTATATGAATTGGTGACAAATAAATCCTATTATACCGAGCAAGTGACGATAGTCAGTCGTCTTAACAGTGTTCAACAAAATGGAACATGCATTTATAGCTATGATTTGATGGCTATTATTACTTCTCACTAGAGGGCCTGGCGGAAATGGGGTCTATAAATAATATATAAAGGATGTTTGAAAAATCCATCGCTAACTCTGGAATTATGTTCTATATTTGTAAAGGGGCCTTTTGTATAAGGTATGCTTTTGTAATAGCACTTCACTACTAATCTTATTTCCTTTGTGGGCCATTTCTTCTTCTGTGTGATGTTCGGTATATGCTGATCGTATTTATTTACTTGTATTTGGTCTGTCATATTCTGTTACCTGAAGTAAGAAGGGACAATATACACAGGATACTGACTGGGTTATTCCTATTGGCTATCGAATGATCCCATGCTGATCATGATGTTAGGATTTTCTTCTGAGCCCTATGACTTTTATATTTTCCTGGTGTCATTTTCTTTCTGGTTTTGTTGGTGCATGTGGCAACACCAAGCCCAGGAATATTACCTTAGCCAAGGAGGTTATGCTTTTAGTCGAGTTTGTTTATATAGTTTGCCACTATGTTTGTTTATTTGTTTTTGTACAGCCTAGCATCCACATCGCTTGACCAATCGTCACCAAACTTGCTTAAAATATCGGTCATAGTCTAACTTAATACTGATTTTATTTCGGGATATCGAGGTCAAAGTGTTACATAATGGATGTATGTATGTGAAGAACGATTGACGTATGGATTTAGTATCTAGGTAGACCAGTGCAAATCTTGACACGAAAATCTGGGGAGCAAGTTTGCTCGCGGACTAAAAATATAAACAAGCCTGAACTCAGGTTGGAGATCAGGGAAAGATCAAACAGGTGCGTTGTGAGAGGTCAGTGCCCCCCCCCCCACCCCCGTGAAGCAATGACGTCATGATCGTGGGAATGAAGAAAGAAAAACGTTTTTAAATCAGTCCGTTTGTTAGGAGCGTGGTGCACGGATGTAAAATCGAGATGTAATTCAAAAAAAGAAAAATTGGAATTTAATTCCTAAAAGTGTTGACAGTGACTTGTATGCCCCTTCGTTCCTTTCCCCGTAACTAAGTAGAATTAAGTTAAGAAGAACAATTTGGCCTCTCTCTCAAATTCAATGAATGTGTCACTTTTATTCGTATGATGAGAAAATCTCTCCCAAATAAAGACCAGTTTAAATTCTCTGCCGGGCTCACCTTTTTCCTCTCTGCATGAAAAGTTTGATTAAAAATACTAGACGATGATGACGGTGATGATGATTGCAAAGCGCAGCCCACTACGACGATGGCGAGAGACAGCGCACTGGACGATGATGATAGTGATGACAAAATGCAACACACTGCGATGATGATGGTGACAGCGCCGGGCGTCAGAATACAAAAAGAGAAAAGTATATTGAGAACACTGAAGTAAGTGAGGATTGATTTAAAAAGAACCGATTTTGATAAACGAGTATGTAACAAAAAGGTCAAGGTCACAGAAGGTGAAAGTCATAACTTCGGTTTTGTTCATTGTAAAGATTCACTACTTGGCCCATATTGTAGCCAATAAAGTCTCACATCTTATATGACCTTCATGATCGAAATTTTGATGGAATTTCAACTTTCGATTTTTCCAAATTTGATGTACGGAACTAATGCTTTTTGATAACATGCAAAATTTCAGCCTGATCAGTTTTTGAGTTATCAACATTTCCATTGCCTAACTTCGGGAATACTTCATACAATATGGAGAAGTAAGGCTCAGATAAAACTTTGGCCCATCCTTACGTTGTCAGGTGGAGGTATGCAGTTTCACGACTGACCTATGTTCTTGTTTTACCTGTGATCTTGTTACAAGGAATAGTGTTTATCTATCCCATATGTAGAAATAACAGTGCACTCTCACACTCCTTGTACGTGTTAGATGCTTACAATAAATAATGTTGATCAGCATTTGTGTGAATGGCCTGGAAACCAAGCATTTCCAGATCTATGCTTATGCAAACCTTTTTCATTATTTACACATATAGAACATAATCCCGAATTTAAGCCATCGATTTTCTAAACACCTTGTATATATACAGAGTGTGTAGGGAAATTTTTATTCCTACACAAAAGGTGCAACTCAATTTTCTGTGGTACTTGCAAGCATTGGCTATACAAGAAGTGCAGTGGAATTACAGGTAGGTTGAGAGAGGATAACCAGGTTGTGTGAAAGAAGTGTAAGACAAGAGGGACCAATGAGGACATAATATAAGTAAAACCTGGCCAGTGAGGGTTGAGGACATGCGTTGCATGGAGAGAAATGATATGAGAGTGATACGATGGATGTGTAATGCAAGTCTTAAAGACAGGCTCAGATCTGATGAGCTCAAAAGAAAATTAAATCTGAACAGTATAGAGAGATGTGTGCAGAACCGGAGACTTCGATGGTATGGCCACATTGAAAGGTTTGGTTTGGTAGTTTTGTTTTACGGCATATCAACCCTTTTTGGGTTATTTAATGCCGAATCTGGTCTTGTTTTCTTCTCTTTTTTGTTTCTTTCCCCTTTTAATATCTGTTTCTATTTAACCCATAGTTGGGACCCTAACAGGTACTACCACTCCGGGTCAGGGTGGACCTGGGAGCAATGGTAATTAAGAGGAGGCTCCACATTCCCCAAAGTCCGTAAGCCGGATCTCACCATCGGATGTAGTTTAAGGTCATATCCAGGACCGGGAGTAGGGTAGGAAAAATAAAAATAAAAAAGGGGAGGGAGAAAGGGAGAGGGGCTGTTGTTTTTGTTTTTGGTTTTGTAGAACATAATTAAGTTTTACAAACAAAAAAAACAAAACAAAAAAAAACGTCAATGTAGGTGAATTTCGTCTCAGGGAGCCACAGGGCAGCCTGATCTGGTATCACCAGCCACATTGAAAGAATAGATGTAGAACAGAGTAGATGTAGAACAGTTGAGATAGCAGGGGAGCCCGCAGGGGAAGCCCAAGGAAAACATGTAAGCATTGGGTACACAAGAAGTGCAGTGAAATTACAGGTAAGATGAGAGAGGACAACCAGGTTGTGTGAAAGAAGTGTAAGACAAGAGGGACCAATGAGGACTCAGATATGGAGAAGATACGTGTGGATGGCAAAGTTATTGAGGGTGTTCAGAAATTTTGTTTCCTTGTTGATACCATTGGGGAACAGGGTGGAGCAGGTGTTAGTGTGATAGCTAGAATTAGGATTGGATGGAGTAAGTTCCGTTTACTAACCAGCAGAGCATTACCACTGTCGACTAATGGAAGAGTCTATCAGGCATGTGTACGCAGTGTGATAATGCATGGAAGTGAAGCCTGCCCAGTGAGGGTTGAGGACATGTGTTGCATGGAGAAAAATGATATGAGAATGATACAATGGATGTGTAATGCAAGTTTTAAAGACAAACTCAGATCTGATGAGCTCAAAAGAAGATTAAATCTGGACAGTATAGGGAGATGTGTGCAGAAGAGGAGGCTTCGGTGGTATGGTCACATTGAAAGAACAGATGAGAGTTTCTGGGGTAGTAGATGTAGAACAGTTAAGGTAGCAGGGGTAGGACACATGGGAAGGCCAAGGAAAACATGGGAGGAAGTGATAAAGATGGATTTGAGAGAAAGAAGGATAAATAAAGACCTGGTCAGAGATAAGTTAGTTTGGAGGTCAATTTCTAAAAGCTGTCCAACACATGCCAGCATGGAAAACGGACATTAAACCTAATATGATGATGATGATGATGATGATGATGATGATGATGATGATGATGATGTGAATTGTAGAAACAGTTAACATTGCTTTTATATTTTTGAGATTAAGAATAACGTATTGTATTTTTGAACTTTATTCAATGGAGTTCAACCAGGGGGTTTTTACCCCGCCTAATAAACCGGTATTGTCCGGGCCTTTGGGTCTGGATTTACGCCGGTCTATTGGGGGTTGTCTGGTCCTGTGCAGTTCTAGGAGGTGCACCCTCCCAGGCTTTGCCTCCCCTCTTTGGGGAGGAGTAAGTTTATTGCTTACTGCCTGAGGCGCCCCTACCGGGGAATGCCGACGGGGCTGCCCAGGCAATTTTTAAATGGCCAGAGTGCTAACCTCTCGAGCGCTGGCTTATCTTATCCCACTTTCCCGACCTTGTGTCACATCTTACCGCTGTGGGAGGAAGATAAATAAATTCAATGGAGTTTCTTTCAGCTTTTATGATGGCTTCTATGCGAGGTCTGAAACGCCTACACGCTAGGATCAAGTGGCCGGTGTTCATATTGGCCATTACTCTGACTATAGAGGCTTTTAGGGATTCTTTTGTGTTACTAGGTTGCTGATTAACCTCTTATTCAACTATACTCTACACATAGTAGTCCAATAGATAAAGATCGAGAAGCTAAGACGCCAAATGTTACGGGTTACGTGGTAACAAAAATTATATGTTATCCAATACTACGTTCATACAGCGTTATGTGATGGTACCGAATCTTTTTAAAGTACATAAGGTCTCCTGTTACGTACCTTATCAATCCATGGCTGAACGACTGTATTCAAGACCTTTATGTTAGTAGCAGCGTTTACGTAAAATCCTCTGTATCATCATCATCACTATCAGCAGTAGTAGCAGCAGCAGCAGTTTAAAGTCCGTTTTACATGCTGGCATGTGTTGGACGGCTTTAAGAAATTGATTTCCAAACTAACCTATCTTTATTTATTCCTCTTTCCCTCAAGTCCATTTTTATCACTTCCTCTCATTTTTTCTTAATTGGCCTTTCCCTGTGAACTGAACGTGCTACCTAAATTGTTCAACATCTACTAACCCAAAAACTGTCATCCATTCTTTCAACGTGGCCACACCATCGAAGTCTTCTGTTCTGCACCCATCTCCCTATACTGTCGAAATTTAATTTTCCTCTGAGGTCATCAGAACTAAGCCTGTCTTTAAGACTCACATTACAAATCTATCGTATCATTCTCATATCATTTCTCTCGATGCAACGCATGTCCTCAACCATCACTAACCAGGTTTCACTTCCATACATTATCACACTGCGTACACATGCATGATACTCTTCCCTTAGTCGATAGTGGTAACACTCTGCTGGTTAATAATGACAGAATTTCCCTTAACTTACTCCAGCCATTCCTAACTCTTGCAATCACAGTAGCACCTGCTCCACCCTGTGCTTCAATGGTATCACCAAGGTAACATAATCTTCTTACAACGTTGCAAACATGTATTTTAAGAAAAAAATATATCGAATATATAAAGTAAAGTAAGTTCTCCCGCCTACATTGGTCCTCCTCCTACTCATCATCATTATTATTATTATTATTATTGACACACCAATTCTCGTTAGATCGCCGAAGTAAGTGACATTGAGTCTGGTCGATATCACATGATAACAATTTAAGAATACCAGGCACGGTACGTGGGAGGGCAACCCATTGCCCCCCGCCCCCCCAACAACAACAGTAAAAAACAACAACCTACTGTTGTAATTTATTTACTTTTTTCCCACTGGAGAAAATGTTACACAAGGCCGAAAAGAATGGTAGGGGAGCCAGGTCTCTTGAAGGTACAGTTTGGCTTTACACAGAGTCTAGCCTGTTCATATCAGTCGAAGATACATCCTTGATAATCAGTCTGATACAGTCTTAGCCATTTTGTAGCTAGGTGGCCTTTTTTTCTTAGCCATTTTGTAGCTAGGTAGCCTTTTTTTCTTAGCCATTTTGTAGCTAGGTGGCCTTTTTTTCTTAGCCATTTTGTAGCTAGGTGGCCTTTTTTCTTAGCCATTTTGTAACTAGGTGGCCTTTTTTCTGTTGGGCTGAGGTATGGTTCTCTGCAGTTCTAGGAGGTCCATTCTTGCACTTTGAAAAGAGGTTAGCATATTGCTAATCATCGTAGGCACCTCTACTAAGGAATTGCGACTGGGCTGCTCAGGCATTTTTTTTGGGGGGGGGGGCTACAATGCACTTCTTCTTGTGCATTGACTTTTCAATCCCCACCTTCCCATCTTGTGTCACATCTTCCTGTAGTGGGAGGTAAATACTAGCCATGAACAAACCTGTCGTCATACCTCGGTAGAGGCGCCACTATGTTTGTTTATTTGTTTTTGTACAGCCTAGCATCCACATCACTTGACCAATCGTCACCAAACTTTCTTAAAATATCGGTCATAGTCTAACTTAATACTGATTTTATTTCGGGATATCGAGGTCAAAGTCTTACATAATGGATGTACGTATGTGAAGAACAGTAAAAAGCAAAACATCAACCCCTCCTCGAAGAGAGGTAATCCTTGGGAGGGTGAATAACTCTTTGTTGCTTTAACAGAATTCAAAATCGACTTCAAAATCTGGTGGGGTATTATCTCTTCCGTTTATTACATCCCTTTCTTAGAGAAGAGACGTTGCTAGTCTCTCTCTACTCTATCTTTTATTTCTATGGAAGGTGCTTGACTGAGCTCAAATCTCTGGTTCCTCCGACAGCAAGAACTCGTCTTCCTACCACAACAAAGAAAAACCTTCCTTTCTACCTCAGTGTGCCCAGCGTCAAGCAAAATTTCCTCGATCAGAGCTCCTTCACAAAGACTTCCCGTCTGGGGAACACATTGCTGCAGGGCTGCTTCATCGCAGGTTACAGCGTGGTCGTCTTCAAAGCCAATCTCAATAGATTCCTATTTAGAACCGTCCCCACAAATATTCGAACTTGATTCTGACAATCGTTCCATCTCATTAACCCTTATCCTCGAGTCGTATCTGGCCTTGATAAGTGATGACTCCTTTTGGTAAAAAAAAAATCTCCTAGGATTGAGCCGGACCATATCTCACCCCGACAGAAGAGGGCCTGGGTTGAGTTTTGAAAATGACGGCAAATCGGATTGCGGCAAAATCGAGGTTATCCTCGATATAATGTTTATATTCTCAATGTGAAAAACATGAGGTTATAATGCACAACATACGTACATGCATAGAAAAAAATCATTAAGATATGACCTAAAATGAAAGTAAAAAATGAAATATAATAATTTAAAAAAATGTTTTGGGGCAAAATCTTGCCTCCCCAAAATGAGGACCTTGTGTGCTATGAGATCAAGGAATGTTATTACTTAACCAAGCACAGATCCACAGAGAGGAAGGGAAAAACGCACGGAGATGTGCAGACGGACGGTTCTAAGAGAAGCGACTCCCAGCCAGCCCAGAAAGGTGCTCTTCGCTTGCTGCTGCTGCTGCTGATTCCTCTACCTCCTTGCCCATCGCCCCCTTCCCGTCCACCGCTGCTGCTGATTATATGACTACTACTCCAAAAACGTCGATTTTGACGACCACCACAACTACTAAATAAAGCAATTCCATTAAAACCCTGCACTCGCTTCGTTCTTTCCTTCTTTTTATGTTGTTGAGGGGGGGGGGGGATTTTCGCTGTGTGTGTTGCAAGGCGAAAAGAAGCAGTAGTAGTGGAGGTGTCCGCTAAATATGGCGTCTCGAAATGTTAGAGTCAATTCTACACAACAGGAGGAGGTTTTCGACCCGGCCGAAAGGATCCAACAGTCGAATACACTCAAGGTAAATTCACCGGCACTCGTTGCCCCTTTTTTGTGGGCAGTCAAAAGGACCCTCATTGTTTTTGTTTTTTTTACCGAATGTCGGGTGGGGCGGCCCACCCAGCGCCATCGTGGGGCCCGCGCCCCCATACTATCTGGGGTGGACCGGATCCCACTATTCTCTCGCTGGATAACAAAAACATTTTTAATATAAAACAAGGAAAAAAAAAATCATATTCTCTTTTTTTTCTTCCTGTTTGTTGCATGAACCTTATTTTTATTTAAATGTAAAAATTAATGATATTCCTGACAAAATCGAAAGTGCTACTGTGTAAACACATTTCCTGATCAATCACAATATAGGGGTCATCGAAATATCACACCATTTTCGTTTAGTTTTCGCCAAATGTTGGATAAAATCTAAAATCAATTCTTGGTCTTAAATTGTATTTCTTTTCCTGAAATATATATTTTTTAATTTACTCTAAAAGTCTTGGAAAATCAATTCAATGCTTTAATCGCTGGCGGCCATGTTTATTTTTTATTTTTATTTTTTTAGACCAAAAAAATTTTTTAGAATACACAAAAAACAACAATTTCTTAAACATAAAATAAACTTTAAAGGTTCGTTTTACACACAAAAAAACTTTTAAATGCGATAATGAGGAAATATATAAAAAAAACGCTACAATTTCACCTCCCCCCCCCCACGCTATCAATGTAAAAATAAAAATGAGATTCTGTTCCCCGCGATTATATATCAACACCCTGGAAATACCTGGAACTTAAAAAAAAATAATTATAATAATATTAAGAAAATATTTTAAAGTGGGTGTTCACTTTACTATATAAATAAAAGGTAAAATGAACACCCAGTTCTTGACCACATAGCGTAGAAGAGAACGAGTAACCATTTTTTGTATTAAAAACAATGGCGGCCATTTTTGGAAAAAATGGGTATTCGTTTTGTCGTACGATATGTCATCAAGAACCCTGTGATCAACAACAGGGGGTGGGTGATCATTTTACGTTATATTTATATAGTAAAGAGAACCCCCACTTAAAATCTAAAATATTTATTTTTATTTATTAAAATAAAATTCTAGGCATTTCCAGAGTGATGTTTAATCGCACGAAAAATAAATGAATAAAACCTCATATTTATTTTTCCGTTGACAGCGTGGGGGCTAAGGGTATAATTTAACCCTCCAAAATATACTAGTTGATAATTAACAATAACAGTTATAAATAAATATGGTTGTAATTGAGAAAGATTTCTGATAGAAGCTCACATTTATATACGTTAAAAAGTAAATTAGAATTTTATTTCAGGACAAGAAATACAATTTAAAACAAATTCTATCAAAAATGTGATCGAAATAGGTGAAATATTCGAACGGCCCCTATACTACGATTGAATCTAAATGAAAAATAGAATAAAATGAAATCAACAAATCTAATTCTGAATTGAAATCAATTTCCATGATTTGAAATGAAATAATGACAAGGTGTTTATTCTCTTTCATTTTTAATCAACAAACTTGATTTTAAAAAGAAATATATTAAAATCGGTGTTTATATAGATCAGCCCTCATAGCTGCCTATATTAACTCGATAAAATCCAGTAACGAATTACAACAGACGAAAAAAGCGACCACACAAAGTGAAACCAGGATTCCCGAAAAGGAAAAATAATAAAAACACTTCCTGATTTATTTATATTTCATTTTATTTACATTCTTTGATTGTATTTTTTTTTAATTGTTGCATTTTATTTTTTGAAATTTACAAAATTGCCCATTTGACTGAAAAATGAAAAACAACAACAATAACTATAAAAAAGAAAACGAAATAAAACGCAACAATTAAAAGAAAATACAATGCAACAATGTCTGTAAAAAAAAATAAAAATAAAATGCAATGTAAATAAATCAGTACGTTTCATTCGTTTTCCGTTTCTGGAATCAGATTTTAAATTTGTGTGGTCTCCTTTCTCGGTTATAGAGTCAATATTGGCAGCCATGGGGGTTGATCTGTATCAGTACCAAAATCGAATTCGAAAGATAATTCAATAGATATTTTAATATATTTTATTTATTGTTAGAAAAAAGAGTTGATAATTAAATTTTTTTCTTATGAATACATAAAATGCTGGGACAAAAAAGGAGTCCCTCACTTTTTGACCACTTGGATATAAAAAAAACAAGAAGAAAACAAAAAAATGGGCAGATGTAAAATAAATAGTGAAACATTTATTGAAAAAAAAGAAAAGAAAAGAAGGAATTAGTTCATGACGCTCCGAAATTTGAACGGAATTTAGAAGCCTTTAAACTGTCGAATACAAAGTCATTTAAATTGGCTTAATTTTTTATATAGCAAATCCACATGTATTAAAAGATATACACTTTTAGAAGCTGTTTACACCCAGTAATTTGATAAATAGAGATTAAAACAGAATTACCTTAACAACAATTACTTAGTTTTATAACAATTTGGTTAAATTATTATAATTTAATAACCAAACAACACTGTAATAATTACATTTAAATCTCAAAATCCTATTAAAAGAAGACTAATTTGATAAAAAAAAAAAAAATAAAGCGAAACAAAAATGAAAGTAAAGACTCCCGGGCAACGCCGATCCGTAATTGAGTATAAATAATAATAAACTCGCCCGATGGAAATAGTCTGATAATTTATGAACTTCAAAACTTCTTCGTCTTCTTTTCGAAAAATCCATGTTTATTTTTGGTATCGGATTTTTTTTTGTTGCGTTTAATATTCTCGTCTAAAGATGCCAAGCACCTGCCTTTTCTTTTAATGTCGAAGAAGAAAAAATAGTCGTGTGTGGTTCTCTTTTTTCTTCTTTTTCTATTTTTCTTTAGTTACTTTCTTTCTTTTTTTTTACTTACTTTCTTCCTTTTCTATTTATTTTACTTTCTTTCCTTTCTCTTTCCTTTCTCTTATTTCCTTTCACTTTCTTCCCAGCTTTCTCTTTATTTTTCCTTTCTTTCTTCTTTTACGCTTTTTTTCTTTCCTTTCTCTCCCCTTTCTCTTATTTCCTTTCACTTCTTTCTTTTTCTTCCCTTTCTCTTTATTTTTCCTTTCTTTCTTCTTTTACTCTCTCTTCTTTCCTTTCACTTTCTTCTTCCCTTTTCTTCTTTCCTTTTTTTCTACTGTGTCTGTCTTCTTTTGTTTCTTGTTTCTTTTTCTTTCTTTCTTTGCCGCCTACTTTCTTCTGTCTACTCCTTCGTTTTCTTGCAATACAAAAAACATTTGAAAGAAAAACAAAAATGCTTTTCATTCAATTCGTGATTCTTAGAAAAAGTGGAAGAAAAATTAAATCCTATATCTCCTCGACTTCTTGCTAAAAAACATATGCAATTGTCCAGAATAGGGTCCCAATTTTTGTTTTTAATGAAAAAACAAGGGAGGTAATTGAATTTTTAACGCACGATTTACTTACGAAACAATTTATCCGTTAAACTTAGTAAATATCTTTATTAAATCTCAACCCGATTTTTGTGGGGGAAGCAACACGGGAGTCGCCTTTCTGCGATGTTAGTGTAGTTGTAACAACCCAACGTGCTATTTTCTCCGTGCTTAGAAATAAAAGTGAACAGTCATTTATCTCCCCTATATATATATATATATATATATATATATATATATATATATATATATATATATAAAAAAATGGGACCTCATTCTGGACAATTGCCAGAACAAGATCCCTAACAACAATAACAAAACAAAACCGTTGTGAATGCGAGTGACCTTAATTAACCTTAGATTCCTTGTTCCTCGTTGTTCTTTGAGTCTTGGAATAGTGGAAGAACATTTCGCATCTAACAAAAGAAACAAAATTCTTCTCAAACCATTTATTTTTTTCGTTTTCAAAAATAATTTTTGAGATTTTTTAAAGAATTAATAATTCTGTTTTTAGCGCCCCCCCCCAATCGCCAGTCAGATCTGTTTTTATTGTTTTTACAAGAATTTTTGCCTTGAAGCCGACACTACAGATAACTCTCTCTCTCCCCCCTCTCTTTTCTTCAAGCCACATTTTCCCACAGTTCTTGTTGATTCTTCTCAAATATTACCCGTCTTTCAGTCGATCCCCTAGAGAGGCTTACGATTCTTCCTCCTCTAAAATAATAGTAATAATTCTTAGACATCCGACGACGCATACACATCATACTATACAACCTGAGGTGCTTTTACATATCGCCCCCCCCCCCCCCATGGCTGCCAATATTGGTTCGGTAAAATCCGATAACGCGTTACGACAACAGCTGAAAAGCGACCACACAAAATGAAAAACAGGTTCCAAAAACAAAATCTGATTAATTTGGTAGTTGCGTTTTATGGTGCTTATTTTTATTGAGATACATGCGAAATATGGCAGTTCAAAATAAAATAACAGGAACATTTATGAATTTACTTATTGATTCATAGAATTCTGATACAAATCAGTCCGACCTTTGTTGCCGTCGAACTGCTGTTCTGTTTAGGAGGTCCACTCTCCCAGGCTGGACCTTCTTTCTGAGAAAAGGTGGGTTTATTACCAATCGCCCGAGGCGCACCTACCGGAGAATGCCGACGGGGCTGCTCAGGCATTTTTTGTAGGCCAGAGTGCGCTTATCCCAGTACGCTGGCTTCTCAAAACACCACCTGACTTTGTCTAACCTTCTGGCAGGAAAGTAAATAATATACTTACTTATCAGAGGAAAATATTAGTGTACGTACAGTAGTACTGTACATAAAAAATTACGGAAAATAAACGAGTAGAATTTTAATAAAAATTATAATCAATTTACTATTTGGAGTCAACTAACTCCGAAACGACATCGTGGAAGATTATCTTCCTTTTTCTCATCTGAAGACGCGACGCGGTCTTGTGGTTCGAAGTTCGTGACTTCGAAATAATAAATTAATTTTCGTGTAATTACACGGAAATAGCTGGACTTCTGGTGTTTATTTATATTGAGTTCAAAATAAAATAACAAAAACTTATGGATATACTTATCAGTGAAAAATATTAGTGTACACCAAAAATTACGGAAATAAGCGAGTAAAATTTTAATAAAAAGTAAAATTTATTTACTATTCAGAGTCAACGAACTCCGAGCGAAGGGAGATAATCTTCCACGATGCGCTGGGTGTCGCCAATGTCGTTCGGAGTTCGTGGACTACAAATAGTAAAATAATAATTTTTTTTTTATTAAAATTCTACGCGCTTATTTTCCGTAATTTTTGGTGTACACTAATATTTTTCACTTCCATAAGTTTTCATTCATGTTATTTTATTTTCAACTGCCATATTTCGTATGTATCTCCAGATAAATAAGAATCCAAATACTAGCTATTTCCATGTAATTGCACGAAAAAAAAAAGAAGGAATGATTTTTCTTTTTCTTGACAGCGTGGGGGCAAAGGGTGGAAGTTACCCAATTCTCTCTGCGGGGGGGGGGGGGGGGGTTACGGACATACGGACATTGTTACGTCAGAAGTCAGACTCGCGTAGTCGGCGTTTTGTCGGAGTGGGGCTGTTGCTTATTTAATAAACACGTTGGATTAGTCCGATATATTCAAAACTTGGCTTTTCTTTACACTTAAAACCTTTGAAATGTTAATCATATACTGGTAGAACTTTAATATATTAAGGTTAATGTGGCGCTTTAAAGTTTGTTTTTAAATAAACGTTAATATTTGTTTAAAACCCAGCTGGTCTTCCACCTTGTATTTTATTAGGTAACTAGCAGGAAGACTCGACGTTGCTCGGCATTAAATGAGGATCACTACTGTGTGCTTTTTCACTATGCTCATAACGCAATATTGTTTTCTTTGTTTTTACTGCCCTCCTTCCGTTTCACCCCCTAATATAAGAAACTGAAATGTTGGAAAACTCTCTTAATTAGTGTTTTATGAATATGGTTTAAATTTCATTAAAATCGGATCTACATATTAATATTTTAAGTTTTAAAGGAGTTCTATCTCCATCGACCACTTAGATGTGGTGGCACGTAGATATTCGGTACATAGTGTAACTTCCATTGTCTTCCCCAGAGAATTTTATACATATGACATAAATTTCATTAAAATAGGATATATTTTAAGTCTTAAAGAAGGTTCGGCTCCCATATCCCCTTAGAGGTGCACTTAGGGATTTGGAAACACTTCCATTGTCTTCCCCGATAAATTTTACTGCATAAGAATACACTTTAACATTTCATGTAGATTCTCTAACCTTTTCTATAGGGAAAACACAAACATCACATACATACATACATACAGATATTGAGTTTTATATATATAGAAAATTATCATTTCTGAAGAGGAAAACACCTGCAGTTAACTTTTTATTTAGAGTGGTGAATTTCTTTCTGAATTTATTTCAAGCGACGGGGTTTGTCTGATTTTCTATTAGCTTTCTCACTTCCTCTTACCACTTAAAACGGTTTCGTCAGGAGGCTAGGAAAAAAGCATGTTCTTACCCGTTCACTTTTCTGTGACGGGACGAATATACAAATAAATACACATTGGTCTTTATTACTCTTGTTTTATTTTACTTCAGTCGAAGTTCTCAGAAATCAAGGGTCCCCTTCATAGGGCTAACACATGATCTCTATATGAGATACATAGATATTCGAATATTCCATTTAAGTTTTCCGTTACCTGTCAAACGTTGAGTATTGATTTACTCCTCTCCAGGACTTAGGCACAAGGCCAGTTTTTATCTTACTCCCACAAGTAAGATGTGACCCAAGGTCGGGTCGGGAAAGTGGGGTTTCAAAAGCCAGCACCCGAGAGGTGAGCACTCTGACCATTAAAAATTGCCTGGGCAGCTCCATCGGCATTCCCCGGTAGGGGTGCCTCAGGCAGTAAGCAATAAACTTACTCCTCCCCAAAGAGGGGAGGCGAAGCCTGGGATGGTGGACCTCCTAGAACTGCACAGGAGAGACCCATAGACCGGCGTAAATCAAGCCCCGAAAGCCAAGATAATACCAGTCTATTGGGTGCAGTATCCATCGGAACAGATACTACACTTTGATCTTAGCAAAATGTTGAGTAAGTAAAGAAGTTAAGAACATTAATTTTCCTCTCCCCAATTGATCAGTTTAATATGTTATAATATATCTTTTTTCTGGTATCTTGGTCTTACCGGATTCCAGGACAAGAATTCATCTAGTCTGGCGGAGCATCAATCTAAGTGTTGTTACTTGAGGTAACAATACTTGGAGAAGGTGCACCATTCCTCGTATGAGCCGGTGTACAGCCATGTCGAAGGGATCTTATTTGGCCTTCGAATACTGTTATTTTGAATATTTGGTCAGGGTTTACTTGTAGGGGGAAGTATCCTCATGCCAGCTTGTCCTCAAACCCTTGTACAGAGAGACTGTGTGAGCACTTTTAGTGTATTTGTTTCTCGTCTTTACGTGACTTGCACATAATTATTCTTTTTTATTTACTTTTAATCAAATATTTACTAGAATTAAAAAAATAGCGTAAAATAAAATTTAATTACGGAATGCATTTCGTCTTCTTCGTAAATAAGTCGGATATTTTAATCTTTTGGTAATAGTTGAAAAAAATAAAAGAATTAATTAATTCGCGACCCATCTGAATTTGGAAGCCTTTAAACTGTCAGATAGAAAGTCATTTAAACTGGCTTTAAAATTCTTAACAAATCCTCATGTATTAAAAGAATGAAAGTTCTGGAAGCTATTTACATCTAATAATCATATAAATAGAGATTAAAAGATTACCGTAACAATTAATTATACCTTTATAACAATTTGACCAAACGATACCGTAATGATTGGTTTGGTATGGTTTGGTAGTTTTGTTTTACGGCATATCAACCCGTTTTGGGTTATTTAATGCCGAATCTGGTCATTATAGTAAAAGATTTATGCTTCAAGTTCTAAAAATAAAATAAAAAAGGGGAGGGAGAAAGGGTGAGGGGCTGTTGTTTTTGTTTTTGGTTTTGTAGAACATTATTAAGTTTTACAAAAAAAAAACAAAAAAAAAACGTCAATGTAGGTGAATTTCGTCTCAGGGAGCCACAGGGCAGCCTGATCTGGTATCACCAGCGTAATGATTGAATTTAATTTTCAAAATCCTATTTAGAAAAACAAAACAAAAATACAAACAAAAAGAAACCCGGCATATTTAAAGAAAAAAAAAAAGGCAAGACAAAACTGAAAAAGACTCCTGAACAATGCCGGGTAGCTACAGTTTGTATATAAATACAAACATGGCCGACATGATGTTCACGTCTGGCCATGAGAAATTCGAATCAAAATGAACTGCTACCCAAAATTAAAGCTTACATGCGAAAGTCTAGTACAGGGTGGGCAAAAATAAGGGTCCTATTTTTAAAAATTCATAACTTTTTTATTTATTGATTTTTTTAAATTTTATTTTTTAGAATAAGTAAAGGACCCCTTCCGAAGCAAGCATGAGCCGTATTAGCCCTAAGGAACGTACCCTCATTTAGAAAACATTATTTTTGCTTAAAAAACTCAAAACAGTGTAAAAAACAATACTTTAGTTTTTGTAAGTTTTAAGAAGTGTTTTTCGGCTAAAATTTGTTTTGTTTATTTCAAAAAATCTCGGAAGGGTCAGTCTACACACACAGAAAGTTTGGTGAGTTTAACTTTTATTTTGTGGAAGTTATTCAAATTCAAGTTATTCAAATTTAAAGATAGGACCCTTATTTTGGCCCACCCTATATTATAGTTCATTTGTGTCGTTGTTTTCTTTAATAGAAAGTTTGGCGATTGTGCAGTATAGTTGTGAGAATCCCTTCTCACACAGATGAAGGCTATGGGAGAACGAACGCAAGCGTTAAAAAGACACACCTACCTTATTAGTAGAAACTCGGGTACTGTGATTCCATCCTACAGAACGATGCGTTCCGTGTAATCCAAAGCCTTTTAGCTTGGTTATCACGTAGTTGGAAGTTCTTGGAACATTCGATGTTAATTACATTCAGTTGCCACGAGGTTATTGCATTGCTCGGACAGGTCAATTGATAAAAAGATGCTTTTAAAGTTCATAGGAAAAATTCAATATTAAATCCATTGAGTTGATACTAGGTTGACCTTTCCCCCGCAAAATCTCAACTCAAGAAAAAAGATGGTTGTCTGGCACTGCACGTGTTCAAAAGAGGTACCAAAATATATCCCAAAGGTTAGCTGCCAAAGGTCGCCTCCTCCTTTCAATAGGAGGAGGGGGGGGGGCGAGTGTGAAGATTTAACGATACGATTTCTAACACAGTTAACAGGAAAAAAGGGTTGAAAAAAAAACAACAAAACAAAACAAATAGACCCCAAATAACTGTTAGCAAACGTAAGAAAATTTACTTTTCTACTAAACTTGTATGATTTTCACGTTTGTTTACTGATTGTAAGATTTATTATCTATGCATTTTTTAGCGTCACTTTTATTTAGCCAAGCCAGCGTGGTTTCTGTCATGGGTGTCATTTTTCCCGATGTTTGGTTTGGTATAGTGCAAAGTATTTCGAAGTAGAGAAAAACTTTTAAACAGTTTCATATAAACAGATCGGTCGAAAATGAAAGTGACAGTTATTAGTGGTATTTTTGTTTCATTTTCGATTTTTCAGTTGTTAAACATACAACAGCAAACCTACATATCAAGTACGATGCCATCTTCAATCTATTATTTACAAGCCTTCTAGGAAACGATACAAAATCTAAAAAAACAAACACTAAAAAAAGTTTCAAAAATTAAAAACTATGCAGGTTGCTAGAATGATTAATTTTGTTTGCATTTTGTAAAAAGTTATATTTTGTAATTTTTTTTTTTTGTGACTCCTTTTTTTTTCTGTTAACTATACTGCACAATCGGCGAAAGTTAGGTTCTTGCATGAGAACAAATTATAGTTACATTCAAAGATAAATGCTAAAAATTGAATTGGAGCGACAGCTTTTGAAGAAAAGGAACAACAACTGTATATTAATTGAACAATTTTACTTATGCAAGTGATAAAGAATGATGTAAAAGGTGAATATACAGAATGAAGATTTGCAAACTTGTGCAGCTGCAAAACTTATGTGAAGCAGTGTTTGGTTAACAAGTGTGCACACTCATGCAGTTGTTGGCTTTTCAGTTGAAGGAGGCTTGTCTTGTGATGCAATCAACTGTTAACCGACATCGACTATAGTAGAGAAAATGGACGTACATCCAAACAATTTGACATTCATGTGGGTGTATCCCAGGGTTCGATCTGTGGACCTTTATTGTTTCTGATTTACATTAACAACCTCTCTGATGAAATTGTGTCCGAGATGGGTATATTTGCTGATGACACTACTCTCTATTCTCGACATGTGGGTTAAAACAAATGCGCACATATCCAAGGCAATGGCTGAATCTTTAGAAAATGACATCCAGTCTGTAGTGGAATGGGGTCATAAATAGATGCTAACATTTAATGCTACTAAGACAAAGCTTCTTTCCTTTAACAATTATAAGAAACCTTTCCAACCAGCGATTGCCATGGCTGATAGCATCCTATCCAGTGTCAAACATTCAAACTCCTCGGCTTAACATTCACAGGAAACATTAATTGGAACGAATACATAGAAGATATTACTAAGGCTGCTGCAAGGAAAGTGGGCTCCCTCTACCGTGCTAGAAAACTCCTCACACCTACCAGTGTCCTATATCTCTAAAAAGCCACCATGCATGGAGTATTGTTGTCACATCTGAGCTGGTGTACCAACCACTAGTCTCTCCCCCTTAGACAAGGTCCAAAAAAGACTCTCTAACCTAATAGGTCCCTCACTGTTCACCAAGCTTCAGCCCCTGTCTCATTGCCGCAATGTTGCATCCCTCTGCTTGCTTTACAAGTACTTCAATGGAATGCGCTCTGACAAACTTGCCGCTCTAGTGCCCCTCTCGACGTAAATACACCCGACAATTAGCTAAATCCCACCCCTTCACTGTGAAGGTCCCCATATGTCGTAGGGTCTTTTACTCTAATAGCTTCTTTCCTCAAACTGCTGGCCTTTAGAATTCCCTCCTTGCTACCTGTTTCCCTGACTGTATCAGCATGCAGAAATTTAAATGCAATGTGAACAAACATCTCACTGCACAACTCCTCACTTAGGGTGCTCCCTAAAATCTGGCCCTTAATTCTCATAGCCTCTCACGTCTCAGTGGTTAATGTGCCTGGTTTGGGGTAAATCAAAGTTTTTTAAAAAATGACCAAATAGGGTTTTCTTGTGATAGCTGTCTGAGGCTTGTGTTGTGATGCAATTGACTGTTAACCGACGTTGATTATAGTGGAGAAAATTACCAAATAGGTGTGAACTTTAAGCGTTTGAGTTCATATAGGCTGGCTTTAGAGTTGGGCGGTTTTGAAATTTTGGTTTCGGTATCGGTTTCGGTTTTTTTTCATTAAAACCTCGGTTTACGGTTCGGTTTTTCGGTTTTGCTGAAAAATTTTTTTTTACTATGGAAGCTATTCATTCTCTTGTGTGATGATTAGTTATTATTCAACGTTTAGTTGAATTATGCCACTGTTTCGATAATTTTGTGACTGAATCATTCTCCATGATATGAATCATAAGTTTTAAGGTGTTGACTGTTGTAATCAAAGTTCTGATACCTTTTTAACAGTTAACTCGTTAAAACAGTGACCAAAGATTCATGAAAGATTTCTGAAGAATAAAACTGAGTTTGAATATACATTCTATCTAATTCTTTAACCCATCAGAAGCTAAAATATAACTCAGAAATGCAAGAAATTAAAAAACGAAAATTTATTTAAACAAACAAAATAATTTTACAAATAAAATTAAGCAAAAATGATGATGAAAATGAAATATTGTCAAAATTATTTGACAGATAAAAATTTTAATTTTTTAATAGGTGAAAATGTTTGCAAGACGTTGTGTCTTGTCGCGTAAAATAAACACACCATATACTTCTCGAATTGCCGGTGTTGACTGTTGGGATGTCTGTCATTTTGTGTGCTCGAAGTTCTGTCAACTGGTGCGTGTTGGGGTTAATATTTGTTTTTAAGACAGGGTAATAAAACTTTATAGACATGCGTAAAAGACTAGTAGTACACCCGAAAACCGCGCCAAGGGAAAAGGAAGGATGGTTTAAAAAAAGTAGAGATTATTAATTCACCTAAAGTCATTTTTTAAGCTTTAAGGTAATTTTAGTCATAGAATTCATGACTTGGATTAAAGTTTAATAATTAAACTTTCGAATAAATTGTCAACTCTAAATAAATACCATATTAACAATTTAGTAAAATATAAATCGTTGCATAGTCTACTTTTTGAATAACCCATTTTTGGGAGAGAAAACGGTATAGTTGAGAGATAGTTCTCTAGAAATTACAATTTATGTATGAAGTGGCTTTTCAAAAGTAAACAATGAAATGCCTAATGTTTAAAATAATTTTAAAAATCCGAATAAAGTGACACTAGCATTGGCAACTACTTTTTTTCTTTTTAAATGTTTATACTTACTCACTACTTTTCGTTTATTTACTTTTACAAGTATTTTTTTAAAATTTCATTTTAATAACTTATTTTTTTAGATAACTCTGAAACAAACAAATAATTATTTTACAATTTTGAGTTGAATCAAATAGATTTTCGACATCATACGGAACGCGTTTGATTTTTTCTTTTTCATTTGAAAATAGTTTATGCTAAAAATACGATGTCATGTTGTCTGTCGTATTTCTCTCTTTTTCATTTGAAAATTCAAAATGTTAATAAACAAATTGTAAACAAAGATTTCTTCCTACAAGTAGCAATACACATGAAAAAATTTAAATTGCTTAAAATATCTCAATAATGGCATATATAGAAAGAGCTTGATGATCTAAGAAAGAATCTTTTTAAATTTTTTAAATCTGACTAAAAATAAGGAAGTTATAACTATTTTTGTGCCTCGCACAATTGCATATTTTCCCCTCTTTAATACCATATGCGTTTCGTCACATTTTTTACACTAATTTTTCAGTAAAAATGTTATATCTTTGTTAAAACACAAGATTAAGCAATGAAATTTACCATATAAGTGTATTTTTGTACAAGGAATCAGAATATGCCACTGAAAATCTCCAGAAATTAATGGTTTCCAAGTAATCTGCACTAAGTGCACATAAATATGCTGCAATACCTTAAAAATACCATGAATCCATTAAAAGAAAGAAGTTAGAAAACTCAAAGTTGAATTGTAATACATTTTATGTACAAGAAACTAAAATCTAATACTAGGACTGTTTAAAAATGAATATATTGCAAGATTTCTTTAGCATTATTGTAGATTTACACCTTCTGCTAACTCACCCCCTTACCTCCCCAAAATATGAGATTCTACTTTTTTTATTTAGGCAATTACATGTTAACACCCTGAAAAACTTGGCAAAAAGAAAGAAACAAAAACAATTATTTTAGAATTTAAAGTGGGGATCAGTTTCACATAAAATAATCCCCCATTTCAAGGCCATTCTAGCGTTTTAGGACAGTTAATTATTTTTTCTATGGGAGATAAATCCTGTGCGTTTTTCTTGTTTTTTGTTTTTTTTCTTTTTTTTTAGACGATTATAAGGGTTTTTGTGGGAGGAGGGGGCTTACCACTTGAACTTCAGGTTAGTGGTAGGGCTAGGGGCAATTAAGTGTGAACACCCTGAAAACTTAGCAGAAAGAAAAAAAAACAATTCATTTAGAATTTCGAGTGGGGGATTAGTTTCACATATATTTAATGCAGAATAATTCACCATTTCCGGGCCATTCTAGCGTTTTAGGGCATTAATCAATTTTTTTCTATGGCAAATAAATCCTGTGCGTTTTTTTTTATGGGCGTCTGCTTTTTTTTTTTTTTTTAGACGATTATGTGTGGTTTTAATGGGCTTTTTTGTAGGATTAGGGCTTCCTACTCGGACTTAGAGTTAGTGATAAGGTTAAGGAAGGGGTTTTGTTTTGGATGGAAGTTGCCATTCGGACTTAGTGTTAGAGTTAAGGGAGTTTTTTAGGAGTGGCTTGCCACTCATATTTAAGGTTAATGGTACGATACGTTCAAGATGGCATTTTTAGGAGGTGGGCTTGTTAGTCGTACCTAGAGTTAATGGTAGAGTAATTATTTATTTTATAAATTTCACTAAAAGGCAAGAATGCCCGGGAAATCGGAGATCATTTTACATTAAATTTATATGCGAAACTGATCCCCCACTCTAAATTCTAAACTATTTTTTGTTGTTTTGTTTTTTCTTTTTTTCGCCAAGACTTTAAGACGTAATCGCCTAAAAAAGTAGAATCTTAATTTTTTTTTTTTTAAATTGGCGACTAGAAATTCATTACTACTAGAAGTTCGAAAGTTGAGTGAAAACCAGTATTTTTTAAAGTATTTTTTTATAAAAGAACCAAATAGGATTAACTTTTTTTAAAAGTATTTTTATCTTTTTTTACAAGACGCTGCTGCTGATTGATTGTTATATCAGCAATACTAGTAGCCATTGTTGACTTTCGCTCAAAAAAAGGACAATATTTTTTAGGATAAGATAATTTAAAATTACTATTACCGAAAGACAAAACAACGTACAATTATAATTTTAATGCATAAAAAAAGATGAAAGATTAATTTATTTACTAGTTGGGTACGAAAAATGTAACAACATTTTCTATATTCATATTTTAAAATGTTTAAAATTCGTTCTAGAATGAAAATAAACAAAAATCGCCTCGTGTATAAACACGAGGCGATTTTTGTAATTGCAGTAATATATTTGTTCAATCTGTCCTCTTACTAATATAACATTTTTTGGTAATATTCAATTTTATTCAAATCGGAAAATCTTTTCAACCGTGTTTCCTTGTATATGGTGGCTTACTGTAGTAAAAACACAGTACCGAACGGTTACGGTTTTAAAAAAAAAAACGATTCGGTATTCGGTATGGAGACGAAACCGAAAAACCGCGGTTTTTCGGTAAAACCGCCCATCTCTAGCTGGCTTATGTGAACCCCTAAGGGAGCAATGATTGGTATAGCTTTTGGCCAATCCACACGACCATTACAGGAACAAGGGACCACATCAGTTGAGGATACATCCTCGACAATTGGTTTGACAGTGATTTTGTTACTGTCGGGCTGATGTATGATTTTGTTCAGTTCTAGGAAGTCCATCTTCCAGGCGTTATCTTCTCTTTGAGAAGGGGTTAGTTTATTGCTAATCGCCTGAGGCGCCCTAACCAATGAATGCCGATGGGCCTGCTCTGGAATCTATGATCAATCTATGAGTGTCTATAAATTCTAATAGTTCTCCTAAACCGAAGATAAACAATATTTCTCGGGGGGATGGGGGGGGGGGGCTGTGATTTAGAAAAGAATTATATGTCTTTCTTTTTATGTTTTTTTGGTACTTATATCGATCTTGACTCAGTTTTCGCGAGTTTCTGGTCGGAAGCGTTCGGCTGTGCTACGCAAACGGCCGAGAGATGACGAGCCGATTTGTACCAGACAACAATTTTGATACGGTGCTGCGTCCTATGATTTTAATGTTTTGCTTGTTTTTTTTTTTTGTTGTTAGGGTTAGGGTTTAGGGTTAAAAATATTTATTTGACAACAGTAATTTTGCTCTGTTTTGCTTGTTTTATTTGTTTTGTTTAAAAAATTTCTTGCAACTATAACTAAAAATTATAGGACGCAGCAACGTATCAAAATAAAAAAATATTTATTTGATAACAGTAACGTCGCTATGTTTTGCTTGTTTTGTTTTTTTGTTGTTTCTTTTAGAAAATTTCTTGAAAATATAACTTTAAATCATAGGACGCAGCACCGTATCAAAATTGTCGTCTGGTACAAATCGGCTCGTCATCAAGAAACTCGCGAAAACTGGGTCAAGATCGATATAAGTACTGTTTTTTGTTTTGTCATGATTCGAGGATTATTAAAAACTAGCAGGGCTACCCAGCGTTGCCCGAAGCAAAAGTGTAACATATTTCTATTAAAACTTCTATCTCTCTATCTTTCTCCTCCCCCGTTTTCCCCCTTCCCTCTCCCCCAACCTCCTCTTTTTCCTCCGCCCAGCCCATTCCTCTCTTATCTTGACATACGCACACAAATACACACATATATAATAGATTCCTCAAGGAATGAGTCGGCATTTTCTTTCCAAATTAGTACATAAAATGGCTGGAAAACCGACTCCCCCTGACAAAACCTGGTCCAGTCGACCGCCAAAGAATAAATGATTTTTAGATTGTTTTAGATATTATTCATCAAGGGCAACGCTGATCAAGAATACACCAACTTTGTGGTTGTTTATTTTGTAGTTTTTGACTGTTAGCTAGACACACACACACACACACACACACACACACACACACACACACACACACACACACACACACACACACACACACATGTGCAACTACCTTTTATATAATAGAAGATTAAATTAGCTTTTCTTTTTGTTCTTGCCAATTTGTTTCTATTGTTTTGGCCTTTTTTCATGGAAACCTCATTCTGTCTAAAAACACGAGAGCATTTAATGTTGATCTAATTATAACGATTTCACATATAATTACTTGCAGGAAATTATTTGGCACGTAATTGAAACTCAGCAGAAAGAAAACAGACAATAAAATACTCTTTATCATCATAATCAGTTTAACACCCATTTTACATGATGACATGTGTTGGACGGCTTTTAGAAATTGACTTTCAAGCTAACCTATCTCTGGCCAGTTCTTTATTTATCCTTCTTGCTCTGAAGTCCATTCTTATCACTTCCTCCCATGTTTTCCTTGGGCTTCCCCTGCGGGCTGACCCTGCTATCTCAACCGTTCTACATCTACTAACCCAGGAACTCTCATCAATTCTTTCAATGTGGCCATACCATAGAAGTCTCCTGTTCTGCACACATCTCTCTATACTGTTCAGATTTAAGAAATAAACTTACTCCTCCCCAAAGAGGGGAGGCAAAGCCTGGGAGGGTGTACCTCCTAGAACTGCACAGGACCAGACAACCCCCAATAGACCGGCGTAAATCCAGACCCAAAGGCACGGACAATACCGGTCTATTAGGCGGGGTAAAAACCCCTGGCTGAACTCCATTGAATAAAGTTAAAATACAATACGTTATTCTTAATCTCAAAAATATAAAAGCAATGTTAACTGTTTCTACAATTCACGTCATCATCATCATCATCATCATCATCATCATCATCATCATCATCATATTAGGTTTAATGTCCGTTTTACATGCTGGCATGTGTTGGACAGCTTTTAGAAATTGACCTCCAAACTAACTTATCTCTGACCAGGTCTTTATTTATCCTTCTTTCTCTCAAATCCATCTTTATCACTTCCTCCCATGTTTTCCTTGGCCTTCCCGTGTGTCCTACCCCTGCTACCTTAACTGTTCTACATCTACTAACCCAGGAACTCTCATCTGTTCTTTCAATGTGACCATACCACCGAAGCCTCCTGTTCTGCACACATCTCCCTGTACTGTTCAGATTTAATCTTCTTTTGAGCTCATCAGATCTGAGTTTGTCTTTAAGACTTGCATTACACATCCATCGTATCACTCTCATATCATTTCTCTCCATGCAACGCATGTCCTCAACCCTCACTGGCCAGGTTTTACTTATATTATGCCATTAACATTTCCACCGAATAGTTCTACTACATGAATATATTTTACAGGGCATCCGGCCTATAAAATTTTTGTCGCAGAAATGACTTCCATAGAAACTTGACTAGTAATAAATTTGGAAGTCAATTTCTAAAAGCCGTCCAACACATGTCAGCATGTAAAACGGCATTAAATCAAATATGATGAGGGTGACCCTTCAAAAATGCCACTGATAGAATCGTTAATAAAATTCACAATCCCTTCTGCAATCCAACCATATTTAATACAAATAAACTTCAGTCTATGCCTGACTTGTCCACCAAGTTTCAGTCATAAATTTCCAACAGTCTGTGTTTTATTGGCGTTCAACATGTGCACATCTGAGTTGATGACTACTGAGCACGGCCTGGTGGTTGTTAGGGATGATAGGGCAACTCCCCACACTTTAAATGACTTGGAATGGCTGCGGGACACCTTGGTCATCGTCTTATCAGTAGATTTGATCCTGAATGGGCCTCACACTCACATGACTGTAACCCCCAGATTTTTTTATGTGTGAGGTTATCTCAAAGATAATGTCTATCAAACCAATCTGCAGACTATTCCTAGAACTGAAGAAAATGGCCATCAGGACCAAAATCAGCGCAGTGCCAAGAGTGCAGTGTGTCATAGTTATTGACAATTTTGCATGTCGTATGCAGGTGTGCTTGCAATGCAGCGGTGCACATTTGTAGCATATCATTGAACAATGATAAAATAAAGACTGTTGGACATTCATGACTGAAACTTGGTGGGCAAGTCAGGAATAAATGGAAGTTTATATGTACTAAATATGGTTGGATTGCAGAAAGGATTGTGAATTTTTTTAACAATTCCATGGGTTGCATTTTTCTTGGGGGGGGGGGCATCTTTATTACTTTATCTCAACCAGGATCCAAACTAGAACAGCTGTGAACTCCGATTCCTTTGTTCTGTCAGATTTGTTAAGAGCATTTTTTCAAAACTAAAGATGATTGATTTTTATCTGTTCTTTCCTTTCCAAAAAATAGGGGTGTGGCTCCAACGTTATATTTTCCAAGATTTTTATCTGTTAGGTTATCTCGAAGATCTATCTGACTATTCCTGAACTGAAGAGGGCCATCACGGCTCAAATCAGGATGGTGCCAAGAGAGGAGTGTTGTATCCATTGTGCTTATCATTGAACAGCAATAAAACAAAGACTGTTGGAAATTTATGACTGGAACTTGGTGGACAAATCAAACATAGATTAGAGTTTATTTGTACCAAATATGGTTAGGTTGCAGAAAAGATTGTGAATTTTATAAATAATTTCATGCGTGGTGTGGTGTACAATCACATGCCGATCCCTGATGATCACCGACCCCAATGTTCGTGCTGTGTTTTTTTCTCTTTCATCTTCTTGTTCTCATGTTGGCCGTCTCGTCCTGCATTGGCGATTGCAGAGGTAGCGTGCATTGCTTTACAAATATACAAAAAACAAACAACGCAGACTCACAAGAAAAAACACAAACTTTGATACATTGTGTATAAGTCAGTTGTGCTCTGGGTGGGTGTGTGTGTGTGTGACACCGTCATGGAAAAGGACCCCTCTAAACGCGAGCGTCCATGTTACATCTTGATGTTTATACGTTTCGGTTCAATTACAACTCAGAAAAATGAAAGAAGTACGAAGTAGAACCTTTAACAGATTTATTTAACAAACACTGATTAATTTAGAATGTAGAAAAACCGCTGAACGCGATGTGCTTGTTCAATTGTGAGACCGTTTTGTTTACTTTTCACTGTTTGGCAGACGACTCCTTTAATCCAAGGGCGATAACTCTTACTTTTTGATTCAAGGGAAATAACTCGATTTTATTTTGTTAGGTTGCCCTAACAGTCCATATCTTAGTTAAGTTCTGATATATCAGTTAAGACTAGAGATGGGCGGTTTCGTCTCCATACCGTATACCGAATCGGTTTTTTTTTTTTAAACCGTAACCGTTCGGTATTGTGTTTTTATTACAGTAAGCCACCATATACAAGGAAACACGGTTGAAAAGATTTTCCGATTTGAATAAAATTGAATATTACCAAAAAATGTTATATTAGTAAGAGGACAGATTGAACAAATATATTACTGCAATTACTGCTATAAACACGAGGCGATTTTTGTTTATTTTCATTCTAGAACGAATTTTAAACATTTTAAAATATGAATATAGAAAATGTTGTTACATTTTTCGTACCCAACTAGTAAATAAATTAATCTTTCATCTTTTTTTATGCATTAAAATTATAATTGTACGTTGTTTTGTCTTTCGGTAATAGTAATTTTAAATTATCTTATCCTAAAAAATATTGTCCTTTTTTTGAGCGAAAGTCAACAATGGCTGCTAGTATTGCTGATATAACAATCAATCAGCAGCAGCGTCTTGTAAAAAAAGATAAAAATACTTTTAAAAAAAGTTAATCCTATTTGGTTCTTTTATAAAAAATACTTTAAAAAATACTGGTTTTCACTCAACTTTCGAACTTCTAGTAGTAATGAATTTCTAGTCGCCAATTTAAAAAAAAAAAAATTAAGATTCTACTTTTTTAGGCGATTATGTCTTAAAGTCTTGGCGAAAAAAGAAAAAACAAAACAACAAAAAATAGTTTAGAATTTAGAGTGGGGGATCAGTTTCGCATATAAATTTAATGTAAAATGATCTCCGATTTCCCGGGCATTCTTGCCTTTTAGTGAAATTTATAAAATAAATAATTACTCTACCATTAACTCTAGGTACGACTAACAAGCCCACCTCCTAAAAATGCCATCTTGAACGTATCGTACCATTAACCTTAAATATGAGTGGCAAGCCACTCCTAAAAAACTCCCTTAACTCTAACACTAAGTCCGAATGGCAACCTCCATCCAAAACAAAACCCCTTCCTTAACCTTATCACTAACCCTAAGTCCGAGTAGGAAGCCCTAATCCTACAAAAAAGCCCATTAAAACCACACATAATCGTCTAAAAAAAAAAAAAAGCAGACGCCCATAAAAAAAAACGCACAGGATTTATTTGCCATAGAAAAAAATTGATTAATGCCCTAAAACGCTTGAATGGCCCGGAAATGGTGAATTATTCTGCATTAAATATATGTGAAACTAATCCCCCACTCGAAATTCTAAATGAATTGTTTTTTTTTCTTTCTGGGTGTTCACACTTAATTGCCCCTAGCCCTACCACTAACCTGAAGTTCAAGTGGTAAGCCCCCCTCCTCCCACAAAAACCCTTATAATCGTCTAAAAAAACAGAAAAAAAACAAAAAACAAGAAAAACGCACAGGATTTATCTCCCATAGAAAAAATAATTAACTGTCCTAAAACGCTAGAATGGCCTTGAAATGGGGGATTATTTTATGTGAAACTGATCCCCACTTTAAATTCTAAAATAATTGTTTTTGTTTCTTTCTTTTTGCCAAGTTTTTCAGGGTGTTAACATGTAATTGCCTAAATAAAAAAAGTAGAATCTCATATTTTGGGGAGGTAAGGGGGTGAGTTAGCAGAAGGTGTAAATCTACAATAATGCTACAGAAATCTTGCAATATATTCATTTTTAAACAGTCCTAGTATTAGATTTTAGTTTCTTGTACATAAAATGTATTACAATTCAACTTTGAGTTTTCTAACTTCTTTCTTTTAATGGATTCATGGTATTTTTAAGGTATTGCAGCATATTTATGTGCACTTAGTGCAGATTACTTGGAAACCATTAATTTCTGGAGATTTTCAGTGGCATATTCTGATTCCTTGTACAAAAATACACTTATATGGTAAATTTCATTGCTTAATCTTGTGTTTTAACAAAGATATAACATTTTTACTGAAAAATTAGTGTAAAAAATGTGACGAAACGCATATGGTATTAAAGAGGGGAAAATATCCAATTGTGCGAGGCACAAAAATAGTTATAACTTCCTTATTTTTAGTCAGATTTAAAAAATTTAAAAAGATTCTTTCTTAGATCATCAAGCTCTTCCTATGTATGCCATTATTGAGATATTTTAAGCAATTTAAATTTTTTCATGTGTATTGCTACTTGTAGGAAGAAATCTTTGTTTACAATTTGTTTATTAACATTTTGAATTTTCAAATGAAAAAGAGAGAAATACGACAGACAACATGACATCGTATTTTTAGCATAAACTATTTTCAAATGAAAAAGAAAAAATCAAACGCGCACCGTATGATGTCGAAAATCTATTTGATTCAACTCAAAATTGTAAAATAATTATTTGTTTGTTTCAGAGTTATCTAAAAAAATAAGTTATTAAAATGAAATTTTGAAAAAATACTTGTGAAAGTAAATAAACGAAAAGTAGTGAGTAAGTATAAACATTTAAAAAGAAAAAAAGTAGTTGCCAATGCTAATGTCACTTTATTCGGATTTTTAAAATTATTTTAAACATTAGGCATTTCATTGTTTACTTTTGAAAAGCCACTTCATACATAAATTGTAATTTCTAGAGAACTATCTCTCAACTATACCGTTTTCTCTCCCAAAAATGGGTTATTCAAAAAGTAGACTATGCAACGATTTATATTTTACTAAATTGTTAATATGGTATTTATTTAGAGTTGACAATTTATTCGAAAGTTTAATTATTAAACTTTAATCCAAGTCATGAATTCTATGACTAAAATTACCTTAAAGCTTAAAAAATGACTTTAGATGAATTAATAATCTCTACTTTTTTTTAACCATCCTTCCTTTTCCCTTGGCGCGGTTTTCGGTTGTACTACTAGTCTTTTACGCATGTCTATAAAGTTTTATTACCCTGTCTTAAAAACAAATATTAACCCCAACACGCACCAGTTGACAGAACTTCGAGCACACAAAATGACAGACATCCCAACAGTCAACACCGGCAATTCGAGAAGTATATGGTGTGTTTATTTTACGCGACAAAACACAACGTCTTGCAAACATTTTCACCTATTAAAAAATTAAAATTTGTATCTGTCAAATAATTTTGACAATATTTCATTTTCATCATCATTTTTGCTTAATTTTATTTGTAAAATTATTTTGTTTGTTTAAATAAATTTTCGTTTTTTAATTTCTTGCATTTCTGAGTTATATTTTAGCTTCTGATGGGTTAAAGAATTAGATAGAATGTATATTCAAACTCAGTTTTATTCTTCAGAAATCTTTCATGAATCTTTGGTCACTGTTTTAACGAGTTAACTGTTAAAAAGGTATCAGAACTTTGATTACAACAGTCAACACCTTAAAACTTATGATTCATATCATGGAGAATGATTCAGTCACAAAATTATCGAAACAGTGGCATAATTCAACTAAACGTTGAATAATAACTAATCATCACACAAGAGAATGAATAGCTTCCATAGTAAAAAATTTTTTTTCAAAAAAACCGAAAAACCGAACCGTAAACCGAGGTTTTAAAGGAAAAAAACCGAAACCGATACCGAAACCAAAATTTCAAAACCGCCCAACTCTAGTTAAGACCTAACTGAGATAATTTGTCTGTCAAGGTCATCATTGTCTTTCGGGTGAAGTCTGCTCATCTCACTGTCTGATAAATCTTTTCCGAGCTTTCTCTCCTTGGATCTACCCTAATCTGCTCCAATCTGCTTGTCTCCTCCCATCTGCTTTTAGCCAAACTCTAACTCCTTAATATGTTAACTTAAGACCGGAAATTCTAAACGTTTGGTCTTTGTCTCATAATGACTGATAAGCCGACAATGACTCACCATCTCAGCCACTCCCAATTGACTATCTGGAAACTATCAAACAAAATTAAATCTTTGCCGATGATACCTCTCTCTATTCTTGTGTTGCTTCTCACCATCTACCTCGGTTCAGTTGAAATATGGGGATGATCTAGAAGTTGACCTGGATTCAGTTGTGGCTTGGGATACAAAATGGCTTGTTTCGTTTAATCCTGTTAAAACTCAGCTTGTGTGTTATAATCGTGGGTGTATCCTTTTTCTTCCTGAAATTCTCATGGATGGCTCTGCTCTTGAGGAAAAATCGACTCTGAAACTTCTTGGTCTTTCTTTCTCATCAAATCTTTCTTGGAGTTCATATATAAGATCTATTGCTCTTTCTGCTTCTCGTAAAGTCGGTTCTCTCTATCACTCCAAACACTTTCCCACACCTATTCTCTATTTCTACAAATCTACTATCAGACCATGTATGGAGTACTGTTGTCATTTTTGGGCTGGTGAATCTTTGTCCCATTTAA
The DNA here is from genome assembly GCA_963556195.1 of Sepiola atlantica. Classification (NCBI taxonomy): domain Eukaryota; kingdom Metazoa; phylum Mollusca; class Cephalopoda; order Sepiida; family Sepiolidae; genus Sepiola; species Sepiola atlantica. Next base: position 16,238,400 of record OY744551.1, on the reverse strand, counting down.
AGGATCTTGATAAGGTGCAAAAACGTATCTGTAATTTGATTGGACCCACCCTTTCTTCTCTGCACCCTCTCTCTCACAGATATGATGTTGCTAGTCTCAGTCTTTTCTATAAATTCTATTATGGCACGTGTTCTTCGGAGTTGTCTGATTTATTCCCTGCTTCGTTTGTTCCAACTCGTTTGGTTCGTTGGTATAGTGGTCTCCCATCAATTCGCTGTTTTGATACCTCATTGTAATACCGCTTCCTATTCCAGTAGCTTTTTTCCAAGAACCGCAGGCTTGTGGAACTCTCTTCCTGCTGACTATTCTCCTCCTACCTATAGCCTTGGTCTTTTCAAGACTATGGCCAATAGGCATCTCTTGTCTTTACAATAATCATATTTCGTTCTTGTTAGCTCCTTACATCAAGTGGCTTTATGCCTTGTCGGGAGTGATTTCCATAAAAAAATTAGGGAGGAACCATAGATTGGAGCTCAGTCGAGCAGCTACTATGAAAACAACAATAGACTAGCAATGTCTCTTCTGTGAGAAAGAGGCTGTAGGGAAGGGAAGCGGATACCCTCTCACTAGATTTTCAAGTCGGTTTTGTATTCTGTCTAGACAGGAAAGGGTGTTCCGAGTGGCACCTCTCCAGATGTGGCAACAATACTCCATCTTGTTCTTTATTTTGAATTGTTCCACCAGACATTTGTTTCTTCCATATCCACATTGAGCTATTTTTCGTTATATTTTCCTCTATATTTGTGAGACGTTCTGTACTTTTGCTTTTAATTTAGGAAGAGGCTATTTTGCCGGTCCCGGCAAAATAACGACCCCCTTATTATTCTCCTGGGACCGGCAAAATAACGAGGGGGTCGTTATTTTGCTGGGACCGGCAGAATAACGACCCCCTCGTTATTTTGCCGGCTTATGTTTTTTTAACCTAACTGTTATGGCCTTGTGAAAGAAAGGGTAATTACATGAATAAGGACAAATATTTAATAACAATTTATTTTCATCATCATCATCAGTTGTTATTCTGTCGGTTATTTTAATCTTTTGAATAGAAAAGAAATATCTGCTTTTAATACAAAAAACATTAAAAGTAAAAATAAATGAACGAAAATATTACAGACAATAAGATTTTTTAGTCGGATTTAAAAGTAATTTGCTTCGGATAAAAAATGTTTTAGTTATTTAAGAAAAAAAAAGAAGTTTTTATTCATTGATAAAAAAAAAATAACTCTTGTTAAGAAATCTGATTATTAAAATAATTAAAATTTTAGAACTATTTCTCATCATTTCACTAAATTAACCATTAAATTGAATGTTTTTCTTGCGATAAAATAACAACAGTAGTAATTGTCAGTAATTTCAACTGCTACATGTAACGACGAATTTTAATGCAAAGTTGAATTGTTTTACAAACAAACATTGTGAGGTAATCCGGTAGAGAGTTATATTAAATGAAGTATCCATAAACGGGGTTCAAAACGAATTATTTGTACTTAAAAACATAATTTGTATTTTTTTTACAATAAAAACAATACGTAAATGCATTTAAATGGACATAGAAATTCATCGTAGTTACTTAGTCTATAATGAAATAAAACTTTTTTTTTTCGTAAATCGTGGCGAAAATCGGCGTATAAATTATTTATTTAATTTTTAAAAATAGTCAGAAGTTTTAATAATTTTTTTTTTTTATTGGAAAAAATGTTGAAATAAAAATAAGCCGGCAGTTAAGTTGACTTGTGAAATCTTCACTGTAACTGTAACAGTTAGGTTAAATCAACCTGAACCGGCAAAATAACAGCCCCATCGTTATTCTGCCGGGGGTCGTTATTTTGCCGGTCCCGGCAAAATAGCCTATTCGTTTAATTTAATAGGTTCTGCGCTGTATGGCTGAAGCTTGAGCCCCTGTCCCATTGTTGCAAAGTTGAATCCTTCTGCTTGTTCTATAAATACTTCCGCGGAATGTGCTCCGATGAACTTAATGCACATGTACACCCTAAATGAAAATACCCACAAGCCACCCAACTAGCTGCTATATCTCACCCCATCACTGTAGAGGTCCCTAGATGCCATAAGAATTTCTATTTTGATAGCTTCTTTCTATAGACCACTTGCCTTTAGAATTCTCTTCCTGCTTCCTGTTTCTTTGACCGTATGAAAATGCAGAAAATTAAATGTAATGGTAACAGATATCTTGCTGCCTCCTCCCAGGTTGCTCTCCTCCCTATAAATCTGGCCCCCATCACAGTAGCCCCTTATGCTTCAGTGGCAATACGCCTTCTGCACTGAATAAAATGTTTTAAAAAAATTTACGTTCTTTGATTCCCATCTGGACCTAAAACTGGCACAAAAAGCCCGCAACAATTCCTCTTGCTCAACAGCTTTGATGATTACGCTATATCAGGGGCAGGCAACCTCCGGCCCGTGGGCCACATCTGGCCCGCGAAGGCTTAGCGTCCGGCCCGCCACCCTGCTATGCTTTATTATTGCAATCCGGCCCGTGGACCTCCCAGTAAAACTCATATCATTTTGTGACATAGACGTAAAAGTAGGTTTCAATTAAGATTTACAGTGGGATAAAAATGTATGAATATCAGCGAGCGATGATGCATGTATATTTCATTTTTCTTTAACTATTAAGAGATAAAAATAGAAAAAGAGAAAGAGAGAGACAAAGAGGAAATGTGAGCCGAGGAAAGGCCATGAAACATAGAACCTATGTGAGGTGTGTCAAAACGAATGCTGCTGGATCAACTTGCTACTTCCCCCGTCATTATTTTTTATGATTCCAAAATGGCTCTTCGTCGGCACTTTTTATAACATCACATACATATTGAGAAAAAATATCAGATTTGTAGAGTGTGAAAAGGTTGCCCGCCCCTGTGCTATCTCAATCATCATATTTACTTGTTTTGTATGCGCGGCTTCGTTCATCCAACTTCATATGGTATTGTTAATTCTACCAGAATGATTTTAGAATTTGCCCTTGACCAAAGGACACTGTTTGGTTGCAGCCCCTTACTCGTGGGTATCTCAAACCAAAATTTTATTTTCATTGTATCTAAAACTTTTTAATGCGTGCACACAGATCTTAGCAAAACATAAACAATGATACCAAATTGATTTTAGTAGCACAATTAGCCACCGAATTATGACCGTTCAAAGTTGGTTGGAAATTAGAAAATTTGTCGTCTTGTTTGCTATTGGTACAGAAGCCAATTTCCACGGTGTATAACTAAAATTTAATGTGCTTCTTGTAATAAATGGAGATGATCTTGTTTAAGAATTTAATGATTATCCATATTTTTGTTTTGTGAGTACTGATAAGAAAAGATGATGAATTTATCGCTCCTACTGTTTTCTATTATTGTAGAGTGTATCACTGAAACTTCGGAAGTAAATATTAATGCTTTGTGAGATAATTACTTCTGCTTTTTTTTTCTTGATAAGGTGCAGAAATGTATCTGTAATTTGATTGGACCCACCCTTTCTTCTCTGCACCCTCTCTCTCACAGACATGATATTGCTAGTCTCAGTCTTTTCTATAAATTCTATTATGACATGTGTTCTTCGGAGTTGTCTGATTTATTCCTTGCTTCCTTTGTTCCAACTCGTTTGGCTCGTTGGTATAGTGGCCTCCCATCAATTCACTGTATTGATACCTCATTGTAATACCGCTTCCTATTCCAGTAGCTTCTTTCCAAGAACTGCAGGCTTGTGGAATTCTCTTCCTTCTGATTGTTTTCCTCCTACCTATAGCCTTGGTCTTTTCAAGACTATGGCCAATAGGTATCTTCTGTCTTTACAATAATCATATTTCGTTCTTGTTAGCTCTTTACATCGAGTGGCTTTATGCCTTGTCTGGAGCGATTTCCATAAAAGAGTGTAATGATTATCCATATTTTTGTTTTTTAGTGCTGTGAGTACTGATACTTTGTGAAATAATTACTTCTGCTTGTTTTGTTCAGGATAGCAGTGCATCTGACTCTATTTCATTCTTCGGATCCATCTGTGTATATATATTTATAATTGAGATGCTTATTTTTAATCTTTTGAAATTCATTCTGAAATACAGTGTAGTATCAAAGGTAATTGATGCCCGGCTCACCCCTTTGATTAATGATGGAATGTTCTACATTCGTGTATATATTAAGAGTGAATATTGAATACTATTTGTGGCAGTAAACAACGAATAGTTAAATAAAACTTATCCTTAAGTTATGCTCAGCTTCCAGTTTTTATTACAGTTTGCTTAGATATTTTTTCATTTTCATATGTAGTTTAGCAATTATCTCTAGTGAGACTTATAGCCAGCCCTGCACACATTATATACAAGACGTTGATTGAGATTCGTTTTATAATTTTTTAAATATGTAATTTTTTTACCATTTAAATTTTTTTTTAAATAGTTACTTTTTAAAGTTATATTTAATTATTTATGGTATCGTTTGGTCATTAAATATATTAATTAAAACCAAATGGTTATAAGACTATAACTTTGATACAGTAAAGTTGTTGGAATGTCTATTTATAAAATTATTGGATGCAAGTAGTTTTTATTTCTGTTAGCTTTTCTTAACAAATACTGTCAAAGGGGAATAAGTCTTTCTTGTGTAAGTTAAATGATAAGCAAAAACTTAGGTTTTCTTAATTTCTTTTATTTTTCGTTCAGTGTTTATGAAGAAGTTTATTAATATTATTAAGCAACGAATAGTTAAATAAAACTTATCCTTAAGTTCCAGTTTTTATTACAATTTGTTTTGTTGTTTGAAGTTGTTGCCAAATCAAGGATACAAGATGATTGTTTTAATGGAAGTCTTGAAAATTATTGATGGGTGGATGTGACTAGTGAAATTCCAGTTTGCTGGTAAGTTCCTGGATACGATAACTCGAAGGCCTAATGGCATTGATCTTTCTTTCAAACAGTCTTATAGGCAGAGTTTAGTTGGCACAATGACAACTTTGTCACATATTTTTAGTTGTAAAGGATCTTCATCTGATTCAATCTATACGCTCTCCACTGAAGCCATGTGAAAGGGCCCCCCAATGCGAGTCTCCGTCCCTGATGATGAATGGTTTCCAATCGTTTGAGGTATGAGTGTCTTGCGGTATCGTAAATGAAGCTTCCATAATCAAGTTTTGATCTCGCAATTGTTCGATACGGCTTGAGTAACGATTCTTATCAGCTCCACAATCAGCTACCACTAGATTAATTGCCTTGTTATGTATTTGTCATACATCAGCGATAAAGGATACCTTTTTTTATCAAAAATAATGTCAACGATACCTAGTACTATATGCTATTTTAGGGTAATAAGCCGGAGAGATCCACAGATAGCTCGCAATTGCCACCTGATCCAAGAAGATTTTGTCTGGGTTGTAGTAAATAGAAAACTGGATCAGGGTACAGTTTGTACCCTGACTTTTACGGGACAGCAAATGGGGCCTACAGAAATCTAAAGGTTGACCAATTTTTAACTACTTTAACTTCGATAGATGAACTGAAAAACTTCGACTGACGAATGAGCCAAGGACTACAAGCCTTCAATAAAAACTGGTTATCGCAATGGGGAGTGAACTTGCAAGGGAAACCCTCTAAAACTGAGCGGTAGACGGTCGCCAAACTGACTGAATCGGTGAAATACGCACCTGCTTATATCGAGCCCAAAATGTCATTGATTGGTCAGCAAACAAATCATTTGCATAACCGGATGTGGCTTACTTCGTTGTCTCGGATGTCTGTCTACAACTGCTTTTTTTGTGATAGTCACTGTTCTTTTTCCACCGCAGACATATCACATAAGTTGTGGGCGCTTCGACTGGCATGGGTTGCCGTTAGGACTGGAGGCAGTGAGCAATTTATTTGTATCAGTTTTACTACATGGGTATAACTCAATATTTAGTTATAGAACTGACTTATATTTTAACCCTCTCTCTACTCTCTAACAAATTTTTTGAGTCAAATTAATTAATTACGGCTGCATCTACTTTTGTACAATTTCGACCAGATTTATATTATTATTAACTCCACATAATTGTCAATTACAATTTTAATTTAATTATTAATAGACAATAAGAAGTTTTGTTACCTTGGTGATACCATTGGAGCATGGTGCTAGTGTGATTGCAAGAGTTAGAAGTGGATGGAGTAAGTTAAGGGAACTTCTGGCATTACAAACTAGCAGAGAGTTACCACTGTCGACCAAGGGAAGAGTCTATCAGGCATGTGTATGCAATGGGATGATGTATGAAAGTGAAGCCTGGCCAGTGACGGATGAGGATACATGTTCCATGAAGAGAAATAATATGAGAATGATACAATGGATGTGTAACGGGAGTTTTAAAAACAGGTTTAGATCTGATGACTTCAGAGGAAGATTAAATCTAAACAGTATAGGGAGATTTATGCGGCACAGGAGACTATTGATTTGATTACATTGAAAGAATGGATGAAAGTGCTTGGGTCAGTAGATGTAGAACAGTTGAGGTAGCAGGGGCCAGCCAAGAGAAACATGGAGGAAGTGATTTGAGAAAAAGAGGGATAAATAAAGACCAGTTAAGTCAGTTTGTAAGTCAATTTTTAAAAGCTGTCCAATACATGCCATTATGTAAAACGAACGTTAAACCGAAGATGATTATGAAGAAACTTATTACTGTTGACCAAGGGAAGAGTCTATCAGGCATGTGTACACAGTGGGATGATGTATGAAAGTGAAACCTGGCCAGTGAGGGTTGAGGACATGTGTTGCATGGAGAGGAATTCTATGAGAATAATATGATGGGTCTGTAATGTGAGTATTAAAGACAGGCGTAGTTCTAATAACCTCAGAAGAAGATTAAATTTGGACAGCATAGGGAAATGTGTGCAGAACAGGAGACTTTGATGGTGTGGCCACATTGAAAGAACAGATGAGAGTTGCTGGGTTAGTAGGTGTAGAACAATTGAGGTGGCAGGAGAAGCCCAAGGAAAACATGGGGAAGTGATAACAATTGACTTGAGAGAAAGAGGGATAAATAAAGACCTGGTCAGAGATAGGTTAGTTTGGAAATCAATTTCTATAGCTATCAAACACATGCCAATATGTAAAACAAGCGATAAACCGAATATGATGATGATAATAATGATGATTTGACAGGAGGATTAGTTTATTGTTGATGGACTGAGGTGCCCCTTCTAGGGAATGCTGACCGGTCAGTTCTCAGCTATTCTTGTACCTGCTTTACATTAAACGGCCTTGTGCTATATCTCGCTGCAGTGAGGAATTCATGAATACCAACGACAATAAAATAATTGTAATATTATGTTATGCAGACTTGTTCTTATTTACTTGCCTCCCCATGAGGGCAGAGTTAGACACAAGGTCGTTTTTTAATGTGGGAAAATCTAGCTCCCCAAAAAGGAGCATCTGGATTGGGACAAAAATTTAAATTGTCTCAGTCTGGAAGGATTTCTCCTTTGCTGACCGAGGACAGAAAAGTGTTATATCAGAACAGATACTACACTTTGCTCCTAGTCAAAAGGATAAGGAACAGACTTTTTATCTACCTCCCACTGTGGTAAGATGTGACACAAGTTCGGGAAAGTGGGATTGAAAAGCCAGCGCCCTAAAGAAAGAAGAGTGCTCTGGCCGTCAAAAAATGCCTAGGCAGCCCTGTTGGCATTCCCTGGTAGGGGCACTTCAGGCGATTAGCAATAAACTAACCCCTTCTTAAAGGGTGAGAAGGCAAAGCCTGGGAGGATGGACCTCCTACAATTGCAGAACAACGGATACTTGTTCTTGTGAAGAAAATTAATATTTTTAAGTTTCGATGAAAAAAAACAAGTATTTTGTTTTTGTTTTAACAACACTCTGTTAAAAATGTAAAAAAAGATGCTTTGCTAGTGTTCTCATTAATATTCATATTCATATAAAATAACGTCTCAGTTCGTGAAATTAATGTCTCAGTCGGTGAAATTATAAAAAAAAAAAGAATGAAAAACGTATCAATCGGTATAGAAAGAAGAAAGAAAAACAGAAGAAAAAAAACAGTCTCATTATAGAAATAGAATTCATTTTAGATGGGGAGGGAGTTGTCTGATTTGCTATTTCTTTTCTCCATTCCCCATAACATTTAAAATAGTATATATATCTAATTAAATTTTGTGTGATTGGACAGATGTATATTTATGAATATATATACAAATAAATACATGTTGGTTTTTATAATAGAGTTGAGGAATTCAAATTTGCTCATCTTTTCTCAATTTAGGATGACCCCCAAAACTTTCACCCCAATTCTCAGTCGCCCCTTACGTCTACAGTGGCAACTTGCCTTGTTTGGAGTGAACTATGTTAAAAAAAAAAAAAATTGAATGAATTAAAAGAAATATTCTTAATCTTTTTTTTTTTTGAGGGGAAAGGAACAAATACGTATGCACTAAACAAAAATGATCAATTTTGGAAGAATGGAACTTTGTAGAAACTTAAAAACAAAAAAGATTCTACGACCCTAGAATGCATCAGTTAGCATAAAACGGCCATGTCGAAATATCTTCAATCAGCGTGTTAATCAGTGTAAACAAATAGAGCCATTTTGAAATTAGCCTCAAGTTAATATTAACCTACTTTTCTAGACAATAACAAGTCTGCATAACATGAAAGTAGAATCGTATCTAATTGTTTTTAGCTGAGTTTTATTAGCTCTGCTTAATTTTCATTGGCAGTCATTTGCCAGCGTTGTAAGGCGCATGACTGGGCACAGGATTATATGCTGATACATGATTTGCGTCTTAGGAGACCCTTAAAAGACAGAGTATGGTGATGATGACGACGATCAGAAGCAATCACAGAGTGACAGAGCAACACCGTTATTTGGAAATGGAATTGTTGGTGAACTGGAATTGTTTGCAGGGAAACAAATGGCAGACAAACAAGAAACAATTTCGGCTGAAATGGACGGCCGGATTGACCAAAAAATTATTCCTGAATTTGATGGGATCGGAGCTGTGATTGAATGACTCAAGAAGCTGGAATTCGTGTGTGACCTTTCGGGAGTGAAACAGCTTGATCGTGTCATCCCTCTTTGCCTAACTGGAGGAGCGTTCGCAATATACCAACAGCTGACAAAGGCTGAGAAACCGGACACGGCCCAAATTAAAGAAAGACTAATCACAACTTTTGCCTCTGATAGATTCAGAGCGTATGAAAAATTTGAGGCACATGTGTTGCACCCAGAAGAGTGTCTACGTATATTTGGCGGATTTACGGAAGTCCTTTTCGGAGGAATGGCAGACCGTGCGATGGCGTGTGTGTTTATGAAGGATGAAGATGCAGTAGGGGAGCCAGTCATTGCTGCTGTGCAGCCTGCCCGAATCGCTCAACATCACATGCTACAAATGCAAAGGCCTCGATCACCTCGCTATAGACTGCGTGCGAAAAGGGCAGACCACTCTCGCACGTTGCCATCGCTGTAACAAAGCCGTTCACTTGGCCAGGATTGTCTGAGAAACAAGGTTGGGGACAAGACATCAGCGCCAATCTATTCCCCAAACAGAGTATAAGTTTGGCGCTACCTATCATCACTATTTACATTGACAGCATGCCATGCTCGGCACTCCTTGACTCTGGGTGTTCACATTCTATTTTGAGTGCAAAACTGTGCCGGTCTTTGTCGAAGTCAGATAAGATGCTAACTGGAACTACACAGGCCTGCTGCAGAAGCAGCACCGTGAAAATTTGAACGACAACTGGTAACACAACCACGATTGATGTGCTTGTTATACAAGTAAGACCCCTGGATTTCTACCTGTTGCTTGGCATCGATGCTTTCAAGGCATTCGGCGATGTTTGTATTACACATATAGGAGACGTGAAGTTTGGAGAAGCAAGGCCTGTCTGTGCAGCACTTAGTGTCCATGAAGCTGATTTTAGTGAGAAGTTGAAATAGGCGAGGACACCTTGGAGTTAATAGACTCCTTTTGCTACCTAGGAGATTTACTGTATGCTGAAGGTGGCTGCAAACTAAGTTCGACGATCAGTCAAGACAGCTTGGTGAAAATTCCGAGAACTTCTCCTAATTCTAGCATCCCGAGCCATCCCAATTATTACAAGGAGTAAGGTCTATGATAGCTGCATAAGAAGCGTGATGTTTTATGGCAGTGAGTGTTGGGCCCTAACCCAAGCCTCACTTGCCTGACTCTAGAAAAATGACAGTACGAGCGTGAGATGCAGACCTGGGTTGCTTGGTTGCTGCCGTATACAGGGAAGGAGTTTGGCCCAGCTAAAGGAACGATATCGTTAATGGCGATACTACAAGCCAACAAGCATAAGATGCGTCTTGTAATGGACTATTGAGAACTGAACACCTTTGTTGAGACATTCACGGATTCTGCAGATATCTGTGCAGAGAATGGAAACAGCAGGGTGAGAATGTGTCTATTCTGGATCTCATAAATGCAGATTAATGTTGAGAAGTCTCTGTGGTCGGATCAGACAGTTGTGTTAAAAGGCCGAAGACATTGTCTAACCCGGTTGAGATTCCGTCTGAATGTGGCGCCCTTAATAATGCGGTGTGTGATAGAGGTGGTATTAGCACAGGATGAGATAATAATGAAAGTGACGTCGGCATATATCGACGATATATGCATTAATGAAGATGTAGCATCTGTGGAATCTATGAAGGGGCACCTTGAACAACACGGACTGACTAGCAAAGATGCGGAGAGATTGCAGAATGGTGCCAGAGTGCTCGGCTTAGAAGTCTACGGGGGACATGGTAGACTACTATGGCGACAAGGATGTAGTATAGTTAGTGGTCCTTTGACCATCACATGGAGAAGCATTTTCAGTATGTGTTGGTCACTTTCCCGTGTGTGGATGACTCCGAGTCACGGCAGGCTTCATTAAACGTCATGCTACCGCCGTGGTGACAAAAACAGGTGTATGATAACAGACACTCTCACCTGAGTACAGCAGTTGGATTCCGCTCAGAGAGAGTAGTAGGTAGGCACGTAAGAGCTGGATGTATGGGTGGACACAAGCTCACTGGCGGTGGGAGTGGCCCTTGATGCCGATGGAGCTATCATTGAGGATGCATGCTGGCTGCGTTTGACAAAGGACATCTAACATATCAATGTGATGGAGGTAGATGCCGTACTAAAAAAGAAGTCAACCGTGCGCTCGAATGGCAGGCCTTGGTTGTACGCATAAAAACAGGCTCTCTTTGCATGTACTATTGTGTAACAATGCCCCTAAAGGAAAATCTTGGTTGAACACCAAGGCCGTGAGTGAGATGTTCATAAGGTGGCAACTAGATACATTGATCAAACTTGTGAAGGAGTACAACCTGTCAGCTAATGTGGCACTAGTAAGATCTGACCAGAACTAGGCAGATTTACTGACGAGAGTTCCTCAGAGGTGGCACAAGACGTGCACAGGGAAATTGAACTCGCGCAGCTGGTATGTGTTGTTGCTACGGGGAATATGAGCCCTCCGCAGTTAACAGAAGTTCATTGACGGGCGGACGTTATATTTTGTGCGTAGTATAGATACGTCTGTGTCGAAAGTTACAGTGAAGTCCGTCGTTCAGAATTGTGAGGAGTGCTAGTCTGTAGACTCGGCTCCAGTGCAATGGCGGAAGGGAGGGCTTAGTGTGTGTAAAACATCAAATCTGCTGGAGAGGGACATCACGCACTACAATAGTTGACACTTATTGGCACTGATTGATTGCGGCCCACCTCGGTTTTCGATCTGGCGGCGGCTATTTCGGCAAACCACTGCACATGTAATCCGGCAATTGCAACTTTTAATGTGCAACTAACCGAACTCCTGGCTGACAATAACACTGTCTTCTGCAATCAACAATTCAGAAATTTTGTGAATGACTGGGGCATCCGGTTCAGATTGCTGTGCCTATAAACTGTCTGGAAATGACATAGTGGAGATGTGTCATCAGACAATAAAACAAATTGCTGCACAAAAGTATTGCCCTATCATGAAGGCTGTATACTGATACATCACTCCCAAGGACGACGTATCCGCCTTGTCCGCACCCGTCAATATGATGCATTCGTATCAGATTTGAATGGAAGGAGTTGATGTTGTACCTGCTCTTGACCACCAAGGGATGCCAAGCCGATACAGAGAGGGAGACGCAATCTGGGTGAAACCTCCACATGGACGGTGCAAATCAAAATTTTAAGCAGGTCGTGTTACCGGGATAACCAGTCCACAATCGGTGGTCGTTGATGGCATTCCTCGACACGTGGGAGACGTTGCCCACGGCTCAGTTTGAGCCTGCCTAAGGTTGACAATGGTGGTGATGCATCGCCAGGAAGCTATGAATGGAAAGAACCAGTCCCCAGTGCAAGAAGCAGTGAAACCTCCTTTGAGAGCGAGGGAGAGATAGGACCGATTGTTGCTGAGGCCCCCTCATTCAGCAAGCTCGGATTCGGACCCAAGCACGTCAGATGATTGTCCCACTACGGAAAAGTACCAGGGCGAAACAGTTGGACCCACACTGTCACCTGTGTGATCATGTGATCAGGGGGAAGTGTAGTGATAAATGTTTGCACTGACCCCATTCAAAGCGTCCACGTTGTCTTGCGGCCATTTGCCAGCACCATAACACACATGACTTGGGTAAGGATCATATGCTGATACATGGTTTGCATATTAGGAAACCTTCCTGCTTAAAAGACAGAGTATTACGGCGACAACGAGGATTGCGGTCAGAAGCAAGCACCGAGTGTAGAACCATTGTTATTTGGAAGTGGAATTGTTAGAAGAAAAAGAAACAAGTGGTTGACAAACAAGAGTTCTATTAACACATATTTTTTTTTATATTTTGGAGAGAAATTTTGCATTTTAGGTAAAAAAGTGTCTTTTCAGTTTGATTTTTTTTCAGGCAAATTTACTACTGAGGGTTGCGTAACCCCATACGTTTACAAATATTTTTATATCGTGAATAAAGTCTTAGCATTTTCGTTGAAAAGAGTTTTTCCAATCAATTTACTTCTGAGGGTCGCGATTCTTGGTTTCATCAATTTAGCCAGGCAATGTCGGGACACGCGTTGCACTTCACTAGTTCAAATAAATAAAATAAATTTTTAAAGAATGATATTAAAAAAAAACGTCGTCTTATATTTAGTTTAAATAACTATTCGATTAATAGTAAATAAAATATGAATAAATGTGTACTAATCAAAGTTACGTATAGGCGAGAAACACACACACACACACGCGAGATCTTGTGTGATAGGTTTATTAATACAAGCTTAAATTTTACTTGATAAGATTACGTGAGTCGCCATGTTGTTTAAACTACGGCAGCACAAAACACTCTAGTCTGACATATACATACAATTTTTTGAAAAATATTTTTCGGTGTACAATTACCTATCATGTCAGTAGAGAATTCCTGGGTTTTTGGAAAGAAATTTCAAAAAAATGTAGATTTTAAGTCAGTTTTCAATGTAAATTTAACGTAGACTGATCCCCCTCTTTTTGACCATCTCTAATTTTAAAAATTATTCTTCTGCTTACAATTACCTATCATGTCGCGAGAGAATTCCGGGGTTTGGGGAAAGAAATTTTTAAAAATTGAGATTTTAAGACGGGTGATCAGTCTTGTTCGCCTTTACCATAGTTCGTTTTTCACAACTTTTTACGTCTTAAAATCTCAATTTTTAAAAATTTCTTTCCCCAAACCCCGGAATTCTCTCGCGACATGATAGGTAATTGTAAGCAGAAGAATAATTTTTAAAATTAGAGATAGTCAAAAAGAGGGGGATCAGTCTACGTTAAATTTACATTGAAAACTGATCCCCCGTCTTAAAATCTACATTTTTTGAAATTTCTTTCCAAAACCCCCGGAATTCTCTACTGACATGATAGGTAATTGTACACCGAAAAAGATTTTTCAAAAAATTGAGATGGTCAAAAAGAGGGGGATCGGTCTACGTTGAATTAACATTGGAAAATGATCCCCCCTCCTAAAATGTAAAATATTTGAAAAAAATTTCCAAAAATCCCGGAATTCTTTAGCAGCCTGATAGGTAAGTGTACACCGAAAAAAGAAAAAAAAACTGGTCAGTAAAAAGTTGTGAAAAACGGACTGTGAGAAAAGACGAACATGTGCCGCGTTTTTATTTACATTTACTTTTTCCTTAAAATACGATGTTGTTAGACTTAGATTTCTTAGGTGGCATTTAAAAAATATTCGATGTTTGAGCGGTGGATTTTTCGTCTTTTGGGGTTAATTATATATATATATATATATATATATATATATATATATTACAGAAAAAACTCTTCCAAACGCATTAAAATTTACCTTTTTGCCTAATTTAAAGGAGAAAATTACGAAAATAAAAAAGTTATAAACTTCGGTGGTTTCCGGAAACTGGAGGCAGTAATTTTTAATTTTGCATGTTATCAGCTCGTATTTTATGGAAAAATTAAGTGTGAATAAAAACTCTTTAAAACACTTTAAAACACGCAAAAAAAAAAATGATCCATGTAGGTAGACAAGTAACTTTTATTGCCTTTGGTAACAGTTATTTGTTGACTATTTTGTTTTCACCTTTTGTTTCTGTTGGATATTCTTGAAAATCGCCCCAAAATATCTTCGTTGTTTGTAATTATTGTCGTTTGTTTTGTCAGCAATAAATATTGGTGGCTTCGTCTTTTTTAGTAAACAGCTTTTAAAATTTTGATGTATTTAAAACGAAACCAACTAGTGTCTTTCATTTCAAGAATGTAACATTGGTTAAAATGTAGTTTAGAGTCCTGAACATAATGCGATAAAATTTGCGTATCGGCGATAAATATTTTTTCCTGTTGTTGGTTTTGTTAAATATTAGTGCATGAGGAACCATTTCGAGTTAAAATCGAATTAGTTTTACGCGTGTAATCTCAAGGAAAAACACGCTTGAAGTTGAAAATAATCGTTAGAAGAAAAAATGGAGTCTTCAAACAATTACTTCTGTTAAGATAAAAACTTCATTTATTCCCTCTAGCGATTATTTACACATTTCAAGGGTGTTTTTCTTACAATTACATGTGTAAAACTAACTAGATTTTAACTTAAAATGGTCTCCCATGTACTAATATTTGGCAATATTTAACAAAAACAACAGCAGGAAACAATATTTATCATCTATACCCTATTTTTATCGCATTATGTTCAGGACTTTAAACTACCCTTTAACCGTAACATTTTTATCACAGCTAGAAATTACGTAAAGAAGAGATTGTAGCCTTTATTGCTTTTTTCTTCTCTTTGGGTGTGTCTACCCGAGGTATTTCCTTGGGTGAGAGAGAGAGAGAGAGAGAGGGGGGGGTTGATTGTTATTGTATACTCAATACTTACCTACTTTTTTTGATCTACTTCGCACTAAAAACTAACGATAACCTCACCCCCTTGGCCTTCGAGCTTGGATCATAGTGTAGCTTCGTTGAAAGAGTAAGATAGACAGAGGATGATCAGCGACACTCACCCACCCACCCACTCCCCACACTTTCGATGGCCTTGCGCCTGATTTGTTCAAATGTATTATATCTTCGCAAATAAATAATTCAAAGTGTAGTATCTGTTCTGTCCTCGGTCAGAGGAGGGGAAGATCCTTCTTGACTTAGGCAATTTAAATTTTTGAGTGCTACTTTTTGGGGTGCTGGATATCCACCACATAAAAAACTGACCTTGTGTCTAACTTTGCTCTCTAAGGGAGCCAAGTAAATAAGGGCGTTAATGTCCTTATTTAAATAGAGATTTTGTCTGTCTGTCAGTCACAATTTTCTAAACATAATTGCGGAATTTGTCTCATTTCGAAATATCAGAGATGTTAACTACTTAGTGAAATTGAAAATCCATTTGATAAAGAGGTCTTATCTCGAAATATATTAGGAAATACGGTCACACACATTAGATCACTGTGTAGAATCAATCAAGTAAAATTTACTATAAAAATATTTTTTTTAAATCACTTATTTTTATCTTCCTTGTCAACATCGACATATTTCCATTCCTTGCATCGTGATAGCCTTCTAATACTCCTCTATATACATATTACATGCAATGCTTCAAGCAAATAACATCTCCTTATTAACTTTATTTTATTTATAAACTGAACATAGAAATAGACCTTAATAAACATCTGAAACTACATTACGCATGGTATTTGGATGATTATATTTCATGTTGATCAAAGGAGGTGTATAGGAGACTTGTTTAGCCACGCTGGTCATGAAATTTTAATAAAATATTAGAAAATGAGTACAAGCAGATAAAAACGTGAATTTGATTAATAAAGAAAGAAAACATAGGTTAACGATAACAAGATATTTATACATGTACATGTTTATACATATTACAAGGCATTTTATGTGTTTATTAGAAATGTTCGGTTTTCATAGAAAGTATAGTTACAAATGTTACGAACAATAAAATGAATGTTTTTTATGAACGTGAATATGCGTGCAACAGTGTAGACATTTGTGTGTGTGTGTGTGTTTGTTGCTTTTTGTCAGGGTGTGTAAGCATATGACAGTATGAGTTGAGAAATGAATATTAGCTTCCCAAGCCAAAAGGGGTGAGGGAAGCGGAAACGTAATAACAATGTAAAAGCTGTGCTGATTTTTTTCCCAACTGTAACGTTTTATTTTATTTATTGCATAAAAATACTATAAACGAATATAAGGGATTCAGGGCTTTGAGTAGAAGTACAGAGGTTCGCGTTAATTCTCAGGAAAATTCCGAGTGTGCCAACGAAGGGGGAGGGGTATGAACAAAATAAAAAATGAAAGCAAAGACTCCCAGGTAACGCCAGATAGATACAGATAGTTTGTAATATACAATCCTTTCTCTGTGGAATGGTTTTTCCTTTCAGTTCTTTCTGAAGCAAAGGCCATTTTCTAAAGCTGTTTTATTTATCTTCCTCCCACAAGGTTAGATGTGACACAAGGTCGGGAAAGTGGGATTTGAAAGGCCAGCGCCCGAGAAGGTGAGCACTCTGGCCTACAAAAAATGCCTGGGCAGCCCCATCGGCATTCCCCGGTAGGGGCGCCTCAGGCAGTAAGCGATAAACTTACTCCACGCCAAAGAGGGGAGGCAAAGCCTGGGAGGGTGGATCTCCTAGAACTGCACAGGACAAACCCACAGACCGGCGGAATCAAAACCCGAAGGCGAAGACGATACCGGTCTATAGGGTGTAGTATCCATCGGAACAGATACTACACTTTGATCTTGGCCATTTTCTAAAGCCGTGTTTGGTGTTTTTAGATTGATTCCTTAGCATGTCACTACCTGATGTTTGCAGATTTTTGTTGAAGGCGTTTTTGGTGTTCTTCTGCCGATTTTTTAGCAAATCACTGTCTGATGATTCCTTCTTCTCAAGTCGTGTTCTTCTGCTGTTACACTATTAATAATATGCTAGAAGAATACCCGTCCCAGGACAGTTTTACACTACTTTTATGCCCACTTACAAAGATTAAAATCAAGATATGCCTCTAAACCTTATATTTAGAATCCTTATTCCAATTTTGATCAAAATCTATTACGTGATTTTTATTCTAGAAAATGTCTAAAATGTAAAGCTTAAATGGTCTTAAGAAGAAATTGAAATTAAGGGAACCTTGCTTAATTGGTGTCTAATGACAATGGATCAAATTAAATGTGAATCTGGAATATTTGAATTTTCAAATGGCAGGTTCCATCTATTATGGCCTCTAAAATGCTCCAAAGAAACTGAAATTTTGTGAATATTATTAATTATTGACCCTAACCCTAACTCCAAAGAAACTGAAATTTTGTGAATATTATTAATTATTAACCCTAACCCTAACTCCAAAGAAACTGAAATTTAGTGAATATATATTAAGTGATGTCTAATACCTATTGTTAAAATTTCAGAAAAATTGGAGTTATCTGAATGCTCAATAAATGCTTCCACCCCCTTTTTATACTCTTTGCATAAAACTAAACTAAATATAGCCTATATTAAGGAAAGGATAGTTGATGGCCTCATTAGGGTTAGGGAGAAGATAGTTGATGGCCTCATTAGGGTTAGGGTTGGGAGAGGATAGTTGATGGCCTCATTAGGGTTAGGGAGAGGATAGTTGATGGCCTGGTTAGGGAGAGGATAGTTGATGGCCTCATTAGGGTTAGGGAGAGGATAGTTGATGGCCTCATTAGGGTTAGGGAGAGGATAGTTGATGGCCTGGTTAGGGAGAGGATAGTTGATGGCCTCATTAGGGTTAGGGAGAGGATAGTCGATGGCCTGGTTAAGGGAGAGGATAGTTGATGGCCTCATTAGGGTTAGGGAGAGGATAGTTGATGGCCTCATTAGGGTTAGGGAGAGGATAGTCGATGGCCTGGTTAGGGAGAGGATAGTTGATGGCCTCATTAGGGTTAGGGAGAGGATAGTTGATGGCCTCATTAGGGTTAGGGAGAGGATAGTCGATGGCCTGGTTAAGGGAGAGGATAGTTGATGGCCTCATTAGGCAACTGGTGTCGATTGATGATTCTCAGTTTGGCTATGTGCCAGGCAGATGTACAACTGATGCCATCTTAGTGGTGCAGCAGCTGCAGGAGAAACACCTGGCAGTAAAGAAACCTCTTTACATAGCGTTTGAAAAAGCCTTTGACCTCGCCAAGTTATTTGGTAAGCAATGAGGAAGCTTGGAGTGAATGAGTGGATTATACGTCTCATTCAAGGAATGTATGCTGAAGCTTAGAGCAGAGTTTGTGTTGGAAACGGCTACAGTGATGAGTTTCATATGAAGGTTGGGGTTCATCAGTTTTCCGTACTCAGCCTCCTGCTTTTCATTATGGCGATCGAAGCCCTGTCGCAGTGATTTCAAGCTGGTGTCCCATGGAAAGATCTCTATGCTGATTATTTTATTATCATAGCGGAATCGCTTGAGGGGTGTTTTAAGAGACTTATAGTATGGAAGGAGTCTATGGAACAGAATGGATTATGGGTGAATGCAGGAATAACAAAACTGATCATCTATGCTGCTAATCTCAACCTTCTTGAGAGTTCCGGCAGATTCCTGTGTGCTGTCTACCACACAGTTGTTGGCAGCAATAACATCTTCTGCTATGGTTTCAAGTACTGAGTGCGCAAGAGGTGCAGTGGACTGAGACGTGTGTTGAAAGATCCAAGTTTCAGATTTGTTAGGTGTCAGGTTCAAGCATGTCTCTTGATGGTAGACCACAGGCAAGTGTCCAAGCTGACACTGATGAGTTAGAGGGGGTAACTTGCTTTTGCTATCTAGGAGACATGCTCTCAGCTTCTGGGTCCGATGAACTGACCACCAAAACACGAGTCAAAACTACCTGGGATAAGTTCTGTGAACTGCAGCCACTACTCACGTCACCTTACATTCAAGACTCGTGGGCATGCTCATAGCTTCTATGTTTTCAGTTTAATGCATGGATGCAAGTGAGACCTGGCCTTTGGCCAACGACCTGCAATGATTGCAATGCAACGACAGGGAATGATTAGACAGATTTTCGTGGTTATTTTTGTCTACATTTTCATGTCGACTGTAACATGCCTTTAATGTCTAGTCTGCATTACTAGTCCAAAAATACATCAAGGGAGATCATAAGTGATTTCAAGTACTTTTGCATCATATCAGCTTCGACAGCTACTCCGATCTGAGACCGGCAGATTCGGATCACATTCTTTTTTATTTATTTGCACATTTATATGGATCATCAGACCATGTATGGAGTACTGTTGTCACATTTGGGCTGGTGAATCATTGTCGCATTTAAGGGTTCTTCATAAGGTGCAGAAACGTATCTGTAATTGATTGACCCCCCCCCCCACACACACACTTTCTTCTTCTCTGCATCCTCTCTCTCACAGATGTGATTTTGCTTGTTTCAGTCTTTTCTATAAATATTATTATGGCATGTGTTCTTCAGAATTGTCTGATCTATTCCCTGCTTCCTTTGTTCCAGCTCGTTTGACTCCTTGGTCTAGTGGTCTCCATCAATTCGCTGTTTTAATACCTCATTGTAATACCGCTTCCTATTCCATTAGCTTCTTTCCAAGAACTGCATGCTTGTGGAACTCTTTTCCTGCTGACTGTTTTCCTCCTACCTATAGCCTTGGTCTTTTTGAAACTAACACCAATAGGCATCTCCTGTCTTTGCGATAATAATC
Organism: Sepiola atlantica; assembly: GCA_963556195.1. Classification (NCBI taxonomy): domain Eukaryota; kingdom Metazoa; phylum Mollusca; class Cephalopoda; order Sepiida; family Sepiolidae; genus Sepiola; species Sepiola atlantica. The sequence continues at coordinate 16,218,251 of OY744551.1, read as the reverse complement.
TTTTGTTCTTGTTAGCTCCTTATATCAAGTGGCTTCATGTCTTGTCTGGAGCGATTTCCATAAGAAAAGGTCCCCAGCGTCAAGAGATCAGAATACTCCCTATATCTCCACTTACCTATATTTATTTCATGTTTTTAATCAGAGTTATCTTCCCCTGGTATTCTATTTTGATAAGCTGACTGATTTATTTGTTAACCTAAACGTTTTATCAGATTTTAATTACTATTCTCTGTTATAACTTAACTATTAACTAAGCTTTTTAATTATACTGCAATCGTGACTAACATAAGTATGTCATCTTATGCTTCGCAAAATTAGTGACTAACAATTTTAGAGACGATTATTAATACTCGTTAATGAATCTACTCAAATTACACTTAAACTAAATGCTATTGTATGTATTCGGACATTTGATATAATATCGGGGTGGGAGAGAATAATTATTTAAAGTCTAGAGTGATCTACTGGACTGTTGTGAGAACCGTCGCTTTGTACAGTTCAGAGTGTTGACCGACAACAAGAAAGGCAGAGTGAAGATTCGTCGTTATGGAAACCAAAATGCTCCGCTGGATGTCTGGAATTACACTGCTTGACCACGTCTACAATGAGGATATCCAAAATCGTTACGGCATCATGCCGATTGAGGGTCAAATGAGGGAATGGTGGCTTGGATGGTTTGGACGTGTGTTGAGGGCTAACAACCATTGCAAAACTTGCCTTTGCATTAGAAGTCGCCGGAAAGCAACCAAAAGGAAGGCCGATGATGAGATGAGCAGACACCCTGCATAAAGATCTCTATAAAACTGGCCTTCATCCAGACTAAGCCTGTGATCGTGTCAAATTGAGACAAAAATCCATCATTGCGGACCCCGCCGTAGTTAGAGATTAATGAATAAGAAAAAGAAGATTTTAAAGTCCAGAGTGAGGTTTTCATGAGCCACATAAGTAAAATAAGTCTTTCAAAACTTTCCGATTAATGTGCTCCATGGATATTTCCCTTTAAAGTTAAATGAATCAATGAACAATATGAGTGTAGAAAAAAATAAACGGAAATCAAAAAAATGCAATGGGGAAAAAACAAGAGAAAATAGGGAATAATAAAAAGAAAACCTTATTCAAATTAATGTTCAGTATTTCGGAATTTTTGAGATAGGATTAATAATTTGGATTATTCCAACTACTCTCCTCATCTTCGATGTTATTTTCACAACGTTTCCACCGATGTAACTCCAATGTTCTTCAGAGGCGTCTTGTCGAACTCTGAGAATGGGTACGAAATTTCAAACTGAACCGGCCGGGAAGATGATACCATGGTGAATGAACATATAATAGACTGACGCCCCCAAAGGAGGAGGTAATGACTGAAAGGATGATATCATGACGAACAAATACTACTCCCTCTCCAGAAAAAGGAGTTAATGCTTGGGAGGATGATATCATGACAACAGAATAGATAGTATACTATCCTCCCCACACACACAATAAAAAGGGAGAAAGTAGTCCCTAAAAAGAGGGTCTCATGACAACAGAACAGATACTACATTACCCTCTCCCCCAAAGGAGGATGTAATATCTGGGAGAATTAGCCCCACCCCCTTAAAAAAAGAGGAGGTAATTCTTGGTAGGACGGTCTTATGACAACAGAACAGATACTACATTACCCTCTTCTCAAAGGAGGATGTAATATCTGGGAGAATTAGCCCCACCCCCTTAAAAAGGAGGAGGTAATTCTTGGTAGGACGGTCTTGACAACAGAACAGATACTACATTACCCACACCCATTAAAAGATGATACAATAATAGATTATATCAGGGTTTTTTTTTCTCATTCATTTAAAACTGCCTAGTCATGAAAAATTTTTTTTTTATAGTACTTTGGCCTTTTGGCTAAAATAAAAGTGTACTATTGCATATATATAAGAAAATTTCAAAATGCGAATTGCAAATTCACAGACAGAATATTAATTTATTAGAAAATGAAAATTACAAATGTATATTACGTAATATTAATTTATTAGAAACTATTTAAAAAAGAAAATATGCAAATTATCAAAATCTAAAATTGTTTATGGGTGTTTGCAGATTACTATATATACAGCATTTCAAACTGTTAAGTTGTATTAATTGAATTAAATACGCATAAACCGTTTCAATGTTAATATAGTTAGGATAGGTGGTAGAAAGGTTTCATTTAGATTAAATTAATGTCCACCCTCTGTCAAAAATGTTTGCTTCGCACTGTTTGCACTAATCTTCATATAAAATAATATCTCAATCATGAAGTTTTCAAAAAGTAAAGTTTTCAAAAAGAAAAAAAAAAGAATATTAGTGTGAACACTTGTGAAGCATTGCTTTTTTTTATAATTTTTGACGGAGGGTGTACACTCGTATAATATATTATGTATGTATAGTTTCAGTATTTACTTCAATATGTGAGAACTTAGTAGAGCAATTAGCCTGCTGATTTCTTCCTGGAAATGAAACATAGACGTTTGTGTAGCTTACCTGCTATAAGTATATTTCCGTACTAATATATATATATATATAATATATGAGAGCGAGAAATTCTTCGAATTGGCGGTTAGTAATTAAAACAAATGACATGAAAGACGTTTGCCGAAGATAATAAAGAAGATATAGAAAGAAAAAAAGAAGAAAAAAACGTATAAATCGGTATAGAAAACATAAAGGAAAGAAAATTGAAAGAAATTGAAGGCGGTATGTGTGGGGTGGGGGTTTGACTTCTTTTTTCTTTGTTCGATGGGCAGTTTTGTATTTGCTAACTTTTGTGTGACAAGACGGATATATATATATATATATATATATATATATATATATATATATATATATATATATATGCAAATAAATAGATATTGCTCTTTATTATAGAATAGAGGATGTATAAATTAAAAAGGAAATCTTTTTGATGCTGTTAAATCTGAAGGTATTTTTAGGATGTCCCCCCCCCCCCCCCCCCCCTCACCCCGGCATAGGTGCGACAGACTTTGATACTATTTTAACCAAGTGCTGGTTTCACCTCTGCAGGATAAATACCCCCCCCCCCGCCCTCACTAAAAAAAATGGGGTCACTGTTCACTTTTCTGTCTACAAGAGCCGGTAATCCTAACTTTGACCCTCTATCTACACTTCCTTCACCGCCCAGCCCCATCCTGATTGACATTTGAGGGATACAGATGACCTGCTTTTTTTTTTACACAAGTTTTTTTTTTTTTACACTACTAATCAAGAGATTTAGTTTGCATTGCAATCCCACAATGCAATGCAGTCATTGCTGAAAGAATTTTTGAGCAATTAATGTGTGAATTTGACATTTATTATGCATGAATAAATTATACCGGTTACGTGTGCTGTTCGTCTGCAATAGTGGTACACCCAATATCAATATCTTATATATATATCAAGGGAGGCGCGATAGCGCTCTATCCCTTAATAGACTTCAAAAACGACCTATGCTAGAAATCTCATTTCTTTGATCAGTCATAACTCAAAAACTAATAAACCAAATTATTTAAAACTTTGCACAAAATTTTCATTTGATAGGTTCTATAAGTGTGTAAAATTTCAGTATCATTAGTCAAGGCAACCCAGAGATCCAGAAAGGTCAGGAGTGATTTTGTGGTATCCGTGTGTACGTACGTACGTACGTACGTACGTGTGTGCCAGCCTGTATCTCATCAACTATTTGATGGATTCAGCTGATTTTTGGCAGAGATAGAGGTTGTAGGGTCTAGTTGATGGCATTTTAATTTCAGTTCACTATATACCTTAGTTTTCCAGAAAATTTAAAAAAAACCTTAAAAATTACCATTTTCTTGAGGCATAGCCTTTACAAAAGTAGTGACATTCCATGATAAATGCCAGTATACTGAAATCATATGCCCTTAATAGGGTTAAGATGAAAATTCATATACACTAAATGTACAAAAGCAAGGAAATTCCCAAATATTTACACTTTTATTGTCATTAAGGGTATGACTACATATTAACCAAACCATTTCATTATCAGATCACTACATTTTTACACTTTACCTTCCTGTTGTGCTCGCATACCCTTAATGACAATAAAAGTGTAAACATTTGGGAATTTCCTTGCTATTGTACATTTAGTGTATATGAATTTTCATCTTAACCCTATTAAGGGCATATGATTTCAGTATACTGGCATTTATCATGGAATATATATATATATATATATATATATATATATATATATATGCTATAGGAAAAAATGTAATAATAAAACAAATGTAAAGTTACATATTTTACAAGTTTATTATATTATTACTACAAAGAACAATTTATGAAAAAGTCCTTTAACCCATGGATTTTCAAAGAAATAAATCTTATGTCGGAAGGGGAAAACCAATAAAAAATAAAATTAAAATAAATTGTACAGTCCCTTATGAGTTCCGTAAAAAGCAAAAAAATTCATATTTGAATGAGCAGAAAATCTTCAAGTACATCATGAGATGCTAAATCGGAAAGCTATATTACAATGTAAAGGATATTGGGTTACAATAAAATGCAAGAATACTCATATATATATGCATAAATATCTAAAAGCTGACAACTATTGATTAGATGGTTGGAGGTTCGATCCCCGGTTTGGAATGGGTGCTAGTCTAGCTGCACTAGTACTGCTATGATACAGCGAAACAGTCATTCATATATATATAGTCTCGGAAGTTTCTCAACCATTAAAACTATATATAAAAAAAAAAAAACTTATAGTCTCAAGTCTTCCAGTGGAAAATCACTCATGTAAGTCAATTTATTTTTTACAGTTATTATATTAGTTAGTTTCTAACACTATTTTAAGGGATCATCAGTTGTTTACCATGAAAAACTGTTTCGGGAATTTAATATATATATATATATAACGTAAAATATAATAACACGAAATTACATAATTGTCGATGCAATAATTTATTTCAATCTTGTGGTTTTATTCAAGCATTAAATTAGACAATTACATCAAAAATGTAATTGTCTAATTTGATGCTTGAATAAAACCACAAGGTTGAAATAAATTATTGCATCGACAATTATGTAATTTCGTGTTATTATATTTTACGTTATTCTTGCTCTGTTTACCACATTGAGCTCTCTTACCCGGATTTCTTCCTGGAATTATTCCATTATATCACAAATATATATATATATATATATATATATATATATATATATATATATATATATTTATATATATATTACTTATATTAACTCCAAGCAAGGCACATTACCACTGAGAATTAGGGGCCAAATTTATAGGGGCACAGTTGGGGAAACAAAGGGCAGGAAGGGAATTCCAAAGGCAAGTAGTTTGAGGAAAGAAGCTATTAGAGTTGAAAGCTTTCCAGCATCTGGGGACCTCTACAGTGGAGTGTTGGGATTTTGCTGATTGTCGAGATTGGTCGAGGGTATTTACGTTGAGAAGACACATGTACAGCAAGTTCAGCGAAGTACATTCCATTGAAGTACTTGCAAAACAAGCACAAGGATGCAACATTGCGGCGATGTGACAGGGGCTGGAGCTTGGTAGACAATGAGGGACATATTAGAACCGAGGTTTTTTTTTGTATCCTTTCTAAGAGGGAGAGACTAGTGGTTGGTGCACCAGCCCAGATCTAACACCAATAGTCAATGGATGGGCGAATGGTGGATTTGTAGAGATATAGGATAGTAGCAGATGAGAGAAGTTTTCTAGCGCGGTAGGGAGACCACCTTCTTTGCAGCAGACTTGGCACTATCTTCTATGTATTTGTTCCAATTCATGTTACATGTGAATGTTAGGCCGAGGAGGTTGAATGTTTGACTCTAAGGTAGGATATATAAAAAATGTTTGACTCTAAGGTAGGATATATAAAAAATGTTTGACTCTAAGGTAGGATATATAAAAAATGTTTGACTCTAAGGTAGGATATATAAAAAATGTTTGACTCTAAGGTAGGATATATAAAAAATGTTTGACTCTAAGGTAGGATATATAAAAAATGTTTGACTCTAAGGTAGGATATATAAAAAATGTTTGACTCTAAGGTAGGATATATAAAAAATGTTTGACTCTAAGGTAGGATATATAAAAAATGTTTGACTCTAAGGTAGGATATATAAAAAATGTTTGACTCTAAGGTAGGATATATAAAAAATGTTTGACTCTAAGGTAGGATATATAAAAAATGTTTGACTCTAAGGTAGGATATATAAAAAATGTTTGACTCTAAGGTAGGATATATAAAAAATGTTTGACTCTAAGGTAGGATATATAAAAAATGTTTGACTCTAAGGTAGGATATATAAAAAATGTTTGACTCTAAGGTAGGATATATAAAAAATGTTTGACTCTAAGGTAGGATATATAAAAAATGTTTGACTCTAAGGTAGGATATATAAAAAATGTTTGACTCTAAGGTAGGATATATAAAAAATGTTTGACTCTAAGGTAGGATATATAAAAAATGTTTGACTCTAAGGTAGGATATATAAAAAATGTTTGACTCTAAGGTAGGATATATAAAAAATGTTTGACTCTAAGGTAGGATATATAAAAAATGTTTGACTCTAAGGTAGGATATATAAAAAATGTTTGACTCTAAGGTAGGATATATAAAAAATGTTTGACTCTAAGGTAGGATATATAAAAAATGTTTGACTCTAAGGTAGGATATATAAAAAATGTTTGACTCTAAGGTAGGATATATAAAAAATGTTTGACTCTAAGGTAGGATATATAAAAAATGTTTGACTCTAAGGTAGGATATATAAAAAATGTTTGACTCTAAGGTAGGATATATAAAAAATGTTTGACTCTAAGGTAGGATATATAAAAAATGTTTGACTCTAAGGTAGGATATATAAAAAATGTTTGACTCTAAGGTAGGATATATAAAAAATGTTTGACTCTAAGGTAGGATATATAAAAAACATCTTGTTGCACAGCTCCTCACTTAGAATGGCCCTATAAATATGACCCCTAATTGACAGTAGTCCCTTATGTCTCAGTTGCATATATGCCCCCTTGTTTGCGGTGAATTAAGGTAAAAAAAAGGACTGACACCTATTTGTTTTTCGTACATGCTTTTTTGCTTTGCGAGATTTAAAAAAAATCGTTTTTGTTTTACTCTGAACCAAAATCTTGAAAATAGACGCACCATTTTTTTATATATATATATATATATATACCATCAGGGCTACCCGGCGTTGCCCGGGGCGATAAAAAAACAAAGTAGTAGAAATTAAAGAGTGTGTTTAACATTTTTATATAAAAACTTCAATCTCTCTTCTTTCTCTAACCGTCTCTCTTTCCCTTGTCCCCATTATTTCCCTCCCTCCTTTAACCCTCTATTTCCCTTTTCCCCATATGATTCTTCTCGTGTTTTAATATGTTAAAAACTAATAATAATGTAATTCATTCCTGCCGAACTGATTGTTGAGAATGGATCCTCGACTGGTATCTTTCCGTCAAACATCTCTGAGAAATACAACTTACAGAGAGACTAAGTATTTACTTCTTTCCAACTGCAGGAGATGTGGCAAAAGGCCAAAAGGTGAGGAGAATCAAGCCAGCGCTCATTAAAGAAGGGTCACTCTGGCTTCCTAAATATAGCCTTTGCGGCCCCATCGGCATTCCCCGGTCGGTGCGCTTCAACCAGTTAGTAATAAACTAATCTAATCCCACCCGGTTGTCTGTCCTGTGCAGTTCTAGGAGGTCCACCCTCCCAGGCTTTGCCTCCCCTCTTTGGGGAGGAGTAAGTTTATTGCTTACTGCCTGAGGCGCCCCTACCGGGGAATGCCGACGGGGCTGCCCAGGCAATTTTTAATGGCCAGAGTGCTCACCTTCTCGGGCGCTGGCTTTTCAAACCCAACTTTCCCGACCCGATCTTGGGTCACATCTTACTTGTGGGAGTAAGATAAGACTGGCCTTGTGCCTAACTCCTGGGGAGGAGTAAATAAACTAATTCCACCCCAAAGAGGGAGGCAAGGCCTGGGAAGGTGCACTTCCTAGGACTACCCAGAACAATACCTCAGCCCGACAGATAAAAGGCCACCAAAATGGCCCAGTTTCTGCTGGATTGATTGTCAAGAACAGATCCTCGACTGGTATCTTCCAGTTTACAGTCTCTGAGCAACAGAAGTTGCTCCAAGACTTCCTCAAGACTTGTCGTAATCTCCTCTATACATAGTGTCTGGAAGAGTCCATTTAGTCACAAATATGGTGGATCACCATCACGCGATAACAGTAAATTATGCAGACAGCAAGCGTGGAATTTTCAATGGGTCCCCTCTAGTTTTAAATTAATGTTTCAGGCCGGTTAGTATATGTGCCATTTTTACATACATATAGTATATGTGCCATTTTTACATACATATAGTATATGTGCCATTTTTACATACTTATAGTATATGTGCCATTTTTACATACGTATAGTATATGTGCCATTTTTACATACGTATAGTATATGTGCCATTTTTACATACATATAGTATATGTGCCATTTTTACGTACTTATAGTATATGTGCCATTTTTACATACATATTTTTATGTTGGGACTGCTTACTGTTCGCTTTCTGCTCAACCCAGGTTTCTTCGCTGCTGTTAAACTCGGACGTTGATGCTGATTTGGTTTTAACAGTTTTGTTTAACATGAATTAAAGAGACAGACTGAAGTAGTTTGTACGAGAGAGAGAGAGAGAAAGATTTAAAGAGCGAGAGAGAGATTGAAAGAGAGAGAGAGAGAGAAAGAAAGCGAATGAAGGAATTGGAGAGATACTCTTTCAGTTTTAGACAGGCCAACCTTTTAGCCATCTGTGTCCACCGTCCAGCCCCTCTCTCGGGCTGGCGAGGACCTCGAGTTCCTCACGTCTTGATTGTCAGCTGGTTGCAAGCTGAAGAGACAGAGCCGCTCTTCTGGGCAGAAATCACATGATTCTCGACTTCCGCGTTTGGACTCTCCCCTACAGCCCCCCCCCACCCCCACCCCACCCCCTCACTATCTAACATTTGTACCCCCACTTAAAAAATTGTTCTATTAATAAATCTGAATGAGAATACATTCTTATTCAGTTTAAAATCTTCATTGATTCTTTCATATCCTTTGTGTTTCTGGTTCACCCTTGTCCGTAACACTCCCGGGCAACGCCGGGTAAGAACAGCTAGTAAGCTAGAAAAGGATTTACATACCATAAATCACAGACACCTATTTACTTTTGCTACATGTTTTTTGCTTTGTAAGTTTTGTTTTTACAGTTGACAGTTACACGTGTTCTAATAAGAAAGTTTAAAGAAAATGCTTGTATCAGTTTACAAGTAGTTGAACAAATTGGGTTTTAATAACAGCGTACGACAACTGACGAAACGGGATTGTCAACTAACAGCTTATCGATACGTGGTCGGTTGATGATGGACGGTGGAGGACAACGTTTCTGTTCTTTCAGTCAAATTGCTTTCAATATCTTGACTTCCTGATGCAGATACTATATTTGATATGGGTATAAATGCTGCCCCCCCCCCCCCCCTCAACACACATATGGAAAAAATAAATAACTATATGGCGTCTGATACTGTGGCTATGACTGCCACCAATGAACTGCTACAACACTTAGTCGTAACTCTATTTATAGTGTCTGGAAGAGTCCATCTATTCCCGAAATAAGGTAGATAAACATTACACCATAACACCTATATTTAGTAATTTATTGGGTTTTCTCCTTCTGAGGAAAAAAATTATTTATGGGTTAAAGGACTTTTTCATAAATTACTATTTGTTGCAATATTTGCTTATAATAAACTTGTAGAGTATTTAACTTTTGCTTTTGTTTTATTATTACATTCTTTCCTATAATAATGCTCTATCCCCAATATTGAGCATATTTTTATCACAATAGGATCCAATATAAAATAATTATTTTATAACACTTGAAAAAAAAAATATATAATAAGTTATGAAAATATATTTATGGCAATTAAGCTACACAGAAGCTTCCGCGTTTAATCCCGTAGGTATTTTAACCTGACGATTCCCTAGAGAGATGAAACGAGAAAGCCTCTGTGTAGCTTAATTGCTATAAATATATTTTCATAACTTACTACCTAGCTCTACTCATGTATTGAGCACTGTTGAAGTAAATACTGAAAATCGATACATAAAAGATTATGTCTCATAACATTTTATGTGGCTACATGAAATAATAATAATAATAATAATAATAATAATAATATATATATATATATATATATATATATATATATATATATATATATAGTACTAGATAAAGTTAAAGAATAAAATAAGGTGCGAATCAAATTTTATTAGAATTCAATGTTCAGGCAAAGTACTTTAAAGTCCTTAACTCGTGAGTTTTCAAAGAAAATTCTTCTCCTCAGAGGACCATTACCGCAATGACATTACTGCAGGCAATAAAATTAAACTTTGAAAATATATAAAAAAATATATATAAAAATACATAAAAGTATATAAAACATCAAAACATACTTTTTTGTTAAACCTATACAGTTCATCCAAGTCATAAAGTTTAAAACATATTCAGGAAAGATATCAAAGAGGTTGATTGAAAAATAATCCAGGTGGTGAATGGTAGTCCAAAAATGAAACAGTTATCCAGGCGGGAAATTCGTTTGCTATCGATGCAGTAAATGACAGTGAAAAATGTATCCAAGGTGTATGTAAATTAATAAAACAATAGGAAAAAAAAACAAATCATATGATTTGCACCTTATTTTATTCCTTCACTTTATCTAGTACTATTAATGCTCTATCCAGTATATTGAGCTTCAGTTTTATCCGGATGTTCACTAATTAAAGATATTAGTTGCCTCTTATATCTTTTGTTGTATTAACCTTGTATATATATATATATATATATATATATATATATATATGTTGGCATCAGGTTTGTTGACAGTTACACATGTTCTAATAATAAAGTTTAAAGAAAATGCTTGTATCAGTTTACAAGTAGGTGAACAAATTGGGTTTTAATAACAGCGTACAACAACAACTGACGAGACAGGATTGTCAAGTAACATCGATACGTGATCGGTTGGTGATGGTCGGTGGAGGACAGCGGCTTCATTCTTTTAAGTTTCATTCAATATCTCGCCTTTTTGATTCAGATACTAGATTTGATAAGAGTATAAATGTTGCCCCCCACCCTAAACACACAAACACGGAAAAAAATAACTAACGCATTCGTTATATGAATATGAGACTACGCATTCGGTCAAAAAATGGCGAAAAGAAATGTTACATTTTACGAATAAATCAAGTTTGGTTTCGGAACTTTTGAGGTTTTCAATATAATTGGTATTATTTGGATTATTCGAAACACTGTTCTCATCTTGGATGTTATTCTCACAACGTTTTGGCCGATGTAACCTCCAACCTTCTTCGAGTGCATTTTGTTAAACTTGAGAATCTGTACGGAATTTCGAATTTAATCCATGGTGGTAGCTTGCTGTTGTTTTGTCAGCCATTCCGGTCGTAGGTTCAATTGTGTGGTCTCAGTCAATGCTGCAACAGAAGTTGTCTCCCTCTAAAGAAAATCTTGACTCCAGTTTAAAACAAGTAACAAACGTTAATTTTGGGGACGTTACGATGATGCTCGTTTCCTTCGACTGAACAACAGACTTGCAAATGAGAATTTTTAGCCTGACCAAATCAAAACACAACTCCAACTGAACACAAACAGACTTTCTGTTTCTGAGAGCCACAGAAAAACAACTGACTATCCCCCCTTCCTATCTGCTGGAGAATATATATATATATATATATATATATATATATATATATATATATATATATATATATTCTTGTCCTTTGTGGCAGACCACCCAGTTATCCACTTAAAAAATAATGTGCATAAAAAACATTTAAAAAAAACTACTGCCTAGGGGTTCTGCATCTGGACGGCCATTAAATTTGGAAGATCCTGAGTCGGTCATAACCACAGCAAAGAACCTCGTATTTGTAGAACTATTACGTTTTTCAAGGATAAATCAAATTCTGGGTAGTCAAAACTCCAGACCAGACATATTTCCAATATCTTGTGTGATTTCTTTTCTCTTGGTCAAATATTTCTCACCCGCAGGAAGCCTGTAATTTGCATGCATTGCAAACATGCAACACACTGAACATGCAACCACAAAGTGCATGTTTACATGTATAAACAATAAATAATTAAGCGGCTTTTCTTGCAACTTTACTGCAGTTTCACGATAGATTCGATTGTCAGAAGTGTATTCTTATTCCATTATACATCTGTATATATTTGAATGCAAATTCTTTTCATTTATTCTCGTTATAAAGCTCTATCTGAAAGTATATCGAGCCATTTGTGTGTGGAAGATCTGCTGCCTCTCTTCTGATTTCGATAATTTAATTTTTTTCCCCTGTTATATGTAACAAGAAAACCAACGTCTCAGAATCTGAATAGAACCGGATCAAGACAAATCTTGGACAAATAAAGGCGTTGATGTCTGATATAATAGAGCTATATCGATAATAAAATGTACGTTAACACTTTAAGTGTTCGGGTTCGATTTCTGTCTGGGTTACTGCATCACTAATACCCTCGGGAAAGGTATGAGTCCATATATCCTCTATATATCATTAAATAGTAGGGTAGACTCGACTCTCAAACATGTTTACATAGTTGTTCGAGAGGAAGACTACTCAACCCGACAAGGTTAATAGATATTGCATGTACAAATAATAAGTATTAGTAATATAGCATTTTATTTATTCATCAGTTTGTGCTAGGAATGTTATGGTCTAATGGATACAGTCATGACTATGGGCAATTTATGAAGTGGGAGGAGAACAATAAAAACAAATTTAATTTTCTTTCTCTTTAATGAATAAAACCTATTTTCTATGAGATACTATTTTATTTCAAACTAGCATGGTTATTTGGTGTTGCCCGGGAACATGAATAACAAAATAGAAGAGTTAAAAAGTGTGTAACATCTTCCTTTTAAACTTCTCTCTCTCCCTTTCTCTCTCTCCAGCTCTCTCTATCTCCCCTCCTTCTCTCCCCCCCCCCCCACAGTGGGCCAAAACAGGTTTTTGGAGGACATTTGGGCATAACTTTAGTTTTACTTGTCCATATAAGCTGTTTGAGGGCTCGTTAGAAGCGAAATTTTAAGAGCTTTTCGGAAAAATTAAAAAAAATTCATAAAATCCATTTTTCGGGGGTCTGGGGCCGAATTTCCATATTTGGGCATAACGGCCCAAAATCACATTTTTGGCCATATCTTGGCACAAAATTGATCATAGAAGCTCAGTGAGGGCTCGTTAGAAGCGAAATCTGAGGGCCTTTCTAAAAAATCAAAAAAAATCTGGTAACATGTGACATGAAGTAGTATTTGACACACTTCTTTTCTTTCATTTGCACACCTTTTTACACACTTTAATTTCCTGTCAAAGCATTTTACAGGAAATCACTACAGAATTTTCAAATCTTTGTTTTGTTTATTTAGATAGAGTTACTATCAAAAATGGAAGCGGTCAGCGATAACGCACTTTTCCAAGTGTTTACTGTAGAAGATGCAAAAACTAGAGACCATCTATCCATCACCGCATGTGTTCAATTGCTGGAGCAAAAGTATCTCATCCAGTTAACAGAGGAGCAGAAAGACGAGGTCAAGAAGTCGCTCAAAAGATACCATTCGCTGAAGAAACGACGATATACAGATAAACGGATTGCTGTTAACTGGGATGAGCTGAGCTCACTAGGTGAAGCTGAAAATGTTGTGTTCCGCTATTACAAGAACCCCTCGACGCAAACTGCATCCAGGAAAAGGCCCCCTGAAGAGTTGGGCAGCCGCAAACAGTTGTTGAGAAGAACCAATGATATCTGGGCAAAAATTCAGGCAGTGGTTGCAGAGGAGAAAGTGACTTCTTCCCAATTGATGGGGTTACTCCTTACTCGTTGCCCTGATCAGGAGTCGAGAGATTTTGGTAATGCTCTTTGGAGCAAGTCCACACGTGACACAAGCGAGAAACTTCCGGCTTGTTTTTTGAAAAATCCGGGATAGGGCACATAGATCTGCTTGGTTTTTCATAATCTATACCTCCATAGCTTTCAGAAACATATATGGTTTGGTATGTGCCCTATCCCGGTTTACAAGTTATTTTCTGATGAATATAGAATTTTATCGCTAATTTGAGCCAAAAAAGAGGGAAATTTAGCTCAAATTTTCCTAATTTCTTTCATAAAAAGAGCTAAAAATCGACAAATTGGGTCCCAAAGTGGTCTATTTTTGCATTTTCACAAATGGTTATCAATAAACCAAAAAAATATGCAATAATAAGTAATTCCACACTGATTTTTGGAATTTAATCATGGAAATCTGAAAATTATAATTTTTGGGGGAAAAATCGTGGATGTTTCGCGTGAGCTGGAGAAAAATGCGAAATATCACGAATTCAATGTTGCATATTTTTTCAACCGTTTAACGATTTGACTTACTTTTTTTTTTGTTGAATCAGGAATATAGAGTAGTTTATAAAAACACCAAACATCAGCAATTCCTCCGACATTCTTTTTTGCCTAATGTCCACCCCCCAGCCCACTGTGCCCCCCCTCTCCTCACTCTCTCCCCTACCATCTATACCTCCCCGCCATTTTCGCTCTCTCGCACCCTTTCTCTCGCTTTCTTTGACAACTTGAAAAAATTGTTGATGAATTACTACATAATAACATTAAAAAATCGCTCTAAATGTCAACTAATTCTGTTCCTGTTGATCCCCCAAAAGAATGAATACTTAAAATAATAATGTTCCTATATTTTGTCTGAGGAAATGATGAAAAAGAATATATCAGCTTTATGGATGTGTCTTGTGTAGTTTTTACTTTTAGCTGGACACACACACACACAGACAGCTTTCCTGTATATAATAAACTAGTTATACTTACCCGGTGTTGCCCAGGAGTCTTATTACTTATTATGGTTTTTGTTATTTTTTAAAACTAAATCTTTTTGACTTGCCTTTCTTAGCTTATGTGCATACTCTCCAGAAGGTATGCATAAAAAAAATTCATCGACTTATCACAGTCTTGGGGAACCCTTTTAGCTGTCAGCAACAGCCTCCCCTTATCTGGTCTCGACCTGCTTCACTCATCTCTTTGATGATTGTTCTTTTGATCTTTCTTCAATGAAATCTTCTTGATATGATTTCTTTACATAGCTGGAGTCTGGTAGCCGGGAAACATGTCCAAATCATGTTAATCCCTTTTTTTAATTTTAATAATGTGGTTGATAGATCTGTTAATATTAAGCTTCCTGCTAGTATCTACGATTTCTTCGTCAATCTCGTAAGGTTATTCGAAGGATAGTTCTAAAACTTATTCTTTTAGTTTAAATAGAAGCTTTAAAAATTAAATGCCATTATTATGGTATGTAATTACTGTTTGGAAGGACAAATAAACTGCGATACTTGACCTTTATCTTTAAACTTTAAATTAAGTCATAAATGACTTATTATTTGCCAAATTAAAATCTTCAAAATCTCTAGTTTGCTCAGTCTCTCTCTTACTCTCTCTCTGTCTAGCTTTCTCTTTAGCTCTCTCTCTCTTCCCTTTCTCTCTCCTTATCGCTTTCTCTCTCTCTCTCTCTCTCTCTCTCTTTCTCTCGCTATTTCTCGCACGCTCTCTTTTTCGTTCTCTCGCATGCTCTCCCCCTCCTCCCTCTTGCTCTCTCTTTCTCTCTTTCCTATCTCTCTCTCTTTCTTTCACTCTCTCTCACATTGCATCTTTCACTCTCTTTCTTTCAGTCTTTTTTGCGCTCTCTTCCGCTCTCTCTCTCTCTCTCTCAATATATCTCTCTCTCGCTCTCTCTCTCTTGCTCTCTCTCTATATATCTCTCTCTCTCTCTTGCTCCCTCTCTCTCTCTCTTTCTCTCTTGCTCTCTCTCTCTCTCTCTTGCTCTCTCTCTCTTGCTCCCTCTCTCTCTCTCTTGCTCTCTCTCTTGCTCTCTCTCTTGCTCCCTCTCTCTCTCAATATATATCTCTCTCGCTCTCTCTCTTGCTCCCTCTCTCTTTCTCTCTATCTTGCTCTCTCTCTTGCTCCCTCTCTCTTTCTCTCTATCTTGCTCTCTCTCTTGCTCTCTCTCTCTCTTGCTCTCTTGCTCTCTCTCTCTCTTGCTCTCTCTCTCTTGCTCTCTCTCTCTTGCTCTCTTGCTCTCTCTTTCTCTTGCTCTCTCTCTCTTGCTCCCTCTCTCTCTTGCTCCCTCTCTCTCTCTTGCTCCCTCTCTCTCTCTCTTTCTCTCTCTCTCTTGCTCTCTCTCTCTTGCTCCCTCTCTCTATATATCTCTCGTGCTCTTTCATTCTCTTTATGTTTGGTTCTTTCTGTTATTACTTTAACTGAACTTTTCACTCAAAATAATTCCTTCTATTCCATTCCGTTCACTCCATCTTGTTTTAAACCAATAAAAGCAATTCATCCTAATTATGTCGCCTCCTCCGCAAAAAATTCTGATTGTTCATCTTTCCATCGACACCCCTTCCCAACCACAAAAAAGAAAAATATTTGCCGAATGGTTCAATCAATAATCTCATCAATAAATCAGCCCATGTGTCTCTGCACGTCACAAGTGCGGCTGACGGATATGAATCGGTCTGTATTGGTCGGGCTGCTCTGGTGCTAGCAGGCCAGTGATTTTTAACCAGTGTTCCGTTGGGAAATCGTACATGTGCCACAAACATTTTTGAAGATTATTAAATAAATTATTTTTGAAAGCACACCAAATAATGGCATAATCGTCTGTAGAGGTTAGTGTGTTGAGATGCTTGTTGGAGATAGCCATTTTGTAGTGGCATCTGTATTCACGTGGCTTGCCTGAGATGAAGAAATGAAGAGGGTCACCAGGTTCCATTTTTGTAAACAGAAGAGAGAGAGGAGGGGGCTCGAGTAATTACCATTTAATTAATCTTTTCAAGTCAGCGTTCATAATATTTGTATACCTTTAGAATTAGGAAACTATTAATCGATTAATTTACACTAGATAACATAAAATAACATTAGATTACATATAAACAAAGAAGAACGAAATTTCAAGACGAGGCTGCGGTTAGAACGGAAAACGTGTCAAGAATCTTACTGTAACTAATACTTTTTCAACTTCGTTATATACCGTTATTAAAAGTCGTTCAGACACTAGACGGGTTTCGTTATTTACATAATACATTCCTTTTAACCTTCAATTAAATTCATATTTACAAATATACACTTATAACTGCTATTATCAAGTTTACATATGTATTTACAATATTTTCCGATAAGGTGATATTAATAAAAATTATTCATACAATTAATTAAAGCCATTTTCTTCATAAACCCGCGTGTTTTCTAAACCATACTTTCAATGGTGAGTACTGTTAAAATTGTAAAGTCATCCTTTCAAAAGTGATGTCATTTTGAGAGGATTTAAAAAGAGAAACATCTTTACAATTATATCAACCTTAGTTTGGTCAACACGGTATAGGAACCAGAAAGAGTTAATAATACAAGAATATAAGACAGGATAGTTTGATCGGCATGTATTAGAGAAAAGGAATTGAGATCACGTGTTTTGGTCTCGACTTTGATCTCGGGTCTCGGCTCTCGTCAAAACCATGATGAGAGGCGAGTGAAGAATCTGACATCTTGTCAGGTTGGCATCTTCTTTTGGAACTGTTTATATTGGCGCCAAGCGGTTTGGGTGGAAACAAGAAAAGGTGCACATGCGCAGTGATGCTTTAATCGCTTGTGTATCACTACGAGGGTTTAGACATGCCTGTGTTAGCCAACCGAACCACATACCAATCACTACGTGAGTGATTACATGTTAATACAAAAGAAAATAGATCTCAATCATGTAACTGCTACAAATTTTCCCGATGTCTTCAACCGGTTCAAGTGGAATATGTCATCCCTTTGTGATGTCATCTATTGTGCATGGAGACAAGCAAAAAAACAACCCACAAACAAACATAATTGATAGAGTTTTAGTAGTGTGTGTGTGTATATATATATATATATTGTAAGATATAAAAATATATTTATAGCAATTAGGCTATGCAGAGGCGTCCACGTTTGATCCCCATAGGGAATCGTCAGGCTAAGTGCATGGTATTCGTGTTATTGATTTTTTTATATATCCACGTGAATTTTAGTCTCGCTAGCTAACCAATCAGATTCACAGGTTAATGTTTTCATTAGCCAATGGATTGGTTAGCTAGCTAGACTAAACACCATGTGAATGTATAAAAACACTCAGTAACACGAATTCCATGCACTATAGCCTGACGATTCCCTATGGGAATGAAATGCGGACGCCTCTGTGTAGCTTAATTGCAATAAATATATTTTCAGGTTTCATAGGTTCGTTATTATTCTCTCCAATGGGTTAATTTTTTCATTAGCCAATCACTCACATGTTAAAATAAGGTAATGTGTTAACTCGACACATTCACAAAACAAAAGAAAATGATGTCAAGTAATTGTCAGTCGGACTTTTGTTTGAGAGAAGCTAAGCGATTGGCTAATAAAAAACAACTTATTTGTTATATTAAAATCAAAACAATCATTCAATTATAAAAGAATAATAAAAGCAAATAGTTAATTAATGAAATGTCGTTTTGCAATAAAATATGTAAATCTTTTTCACCCCAAACAAGGCATATTGCCACTGAAGCATAAGGAGGTACTGTGATAAGAATCAGATTTATAGTGGAGAGTTGGGCAGCAAGATGTTTGTTCACATTACATTTAAATTTCTGCGTGTTTGTACGGTCGGAAATAGAGCAGAAAAGGGAATTCCAAAGGTAAGCATTCTGAGGAAAGTAGATATTAGAGTAGAAAATTTTCCGGCATCTTGCAACCTCTATAGTGAAGTGGTGGGATTTTGCTGATTGACGGGTTGGTCGGGGGTATTTACGCCGAGGAGGCACAAATTCAGTAAGTTTGTTGAAGCACATTCCATTGAAGTACTTGTAAAACAAGCACAGGGATGCAACACTGCGGCGATGGGACCGGGGCTGGAGCTTAGCAGACAGTGCGATACCGATTAGGTTAGAAATTTGTTTTTGCGCACTGTCCAAGATGGAGAGGCTATTGGTTGGTGCACCAGCTGAGATATGGCAACAATACTCCATGCATGGGCAAATAGTGGCTTTATCAGAATATTAAAAAACTCCAGCCCCTGTCGCATCATCGTAGTGTTGCATCTCTATATATCAGACGTCTGTACCATACACTCGTTAGGTTATGTCATCCCCTCCCCCCCCCCCTTTCCCTGCCCTAGATGGGGATAAAATAGGGAACGCCGACTTTCACGTCTTCTCTGCTTAAAAGGTTGCCAGAAAGAGAGAGAATTATTTCTCTACCCCCCCCCCCCCCCCCGATGTCATGTGATTTCGTTGAGGTCACCCTTGACCCCTAGGTGTCACTCAAACTTTTCCATAATAACGGATTTCGTTATGTAACAAAACTATAATAATGAGCTTAAAACTATAGTGGACATGTTTTTTTTTTTTATTAATGTCTTCAATCTGGAAGCAGATTTCAAAAACTAGATTTGATACTATATGAGAAGCATAATTATAGAACTATATATATATATATATATATATATATATATATATATATATATATATGAAATTAGAAATGGAAAAGCGGAAGACCTTTTCGCTCAACGTTTCGCCCAAATTTCACGTGGGCTTTGTCAAGAGCGGACGAAGAATACAAAAATGACAAAAGACGAGAAAGTCTGTAAATTATCAAGGAATATATATAGTGGTTGGGTTCATGTTGAGATGAAGGGTATGCAAAAAAAAAAAAAAAAAAAAAAAAAAAAAATAGAAATAAATATATATATATGCACATAAATGTGATCGAAACATATATATATATAACACATATACATACATATATATCAAATATACATAGAAGTAGCATTGGAAAAGAAGAGGAGAAAATAAAGAGCAGAAAGGGGTCCAAAGGATATTTAATTTAAAGCTCAGGGAATCATCCGGTGTCTAGAATTATCTTGTTTTCACTAATGATTGCTTTTGATAGGTTGGGGGAGATATTGTAGAAGCCCATTCTTTGTTTAATTTTATTAGTGGAAAGGGCTATGAGGGCAGATTCAATTATTCGACGTGTGGACTTGTTGTGTATTATCTTGATTAAAGTGGATTTCTCAAAGTCAAAGTAATGACCATATTCCATAGTATGAGCACATAAGGCGTTAAGTGTGTTGTTGGTTTTAATCGCTCTTTTATTTTTATCCTTTCATATACTCATATATATATATATATATATATATATATATAATCAAATATGAAACTAAAAGTAAACTTTTAGTAGATAGAACCTATAGACAAATGGTTTAAGCTCAATATACAAGATAGAGCAATTATAAAGATAGATGAAAGAAGAGTGATAAACATGTACGAATGTCCAGATTTATTTCAAACTTCGATTGTTCAATGCAAGGTATATTCTGTAATAAAATTATTTTTATTATTCTTTCCTTAAGCCAAGGCTTTTCAAAGATCGAGATCTTATCATCAGAGGAATTATGCAGATAGATAAGTTGGCAGTGGAAAAGCCAAAATTCAACATCTGAAAAAATATTAGGAATGGAGAGTTGAAAAAAAGTTTGTGTAAAAAATATATGGGGGTTGTTCAGTTGGTAATTGTCCGTTGATAAGGTGTCCAATGAAAGGAGATTTAGATGGAGAAGTAAAGTATTCCGTGAAGGCAGTATGGAAAAGCGTTCAAAATGAAGTAACTCCAATAGTGAGATGTTGAGTTCAAATCGTAGGAAAGAATAATAAAAATAATTTTATTACAGAATATACCTTGCCTTGAACAATCGAAGTTTGAAATAAATCTGGACATTCGTACATGTTTATCACTCTTCTTTCATCTATCTTTATATATATATATATATATATATATATATATATATATATAGTGCGTCAGGGTATCTTGAAAAGAAATCAATAAGGTGCTCGATTGTAAGAATGCAAGGGCTAAAATAAAAATGATTTCTTTAAATACTATGCATTACATATTCCGGTTTCATTGACATGGGAAAACCTTTACTGTTTAGAAAAAGCTCTTGCAATCCATCTCAAATCTTCGCCGACTCATGAAATAAATGGAATCCAACAATCACCGTTAACAAAAAATGGAATCAGACAATCACCGTTAACAAAAAATGGAATCAGACAATCACCGTTTTCATCATCTGGTGAATTCTTTCAAGTGTGCCTTGTGGGGGAAGTACCAAGTTTACAAGGGCGATCCATGGATCTTAATTGTAATTTAGTATTATTTAAAAATGACTTAATTGTTGATTACAGATGCTGCATGTTTGTATGTTTCTAGGGCATATTTGTATTTATATATATATATATACATATATATATATATATTTTAAAGAAAGAAAGATGAAGATAAAAAATTGCATCACTTATCGTTAATTCTATTATCATTAATATATATATATATATATATATATATATATATATATATATATATATATATATATAAGAGGGTAGTGCAGTATTAGTGCAGTTCCAACGAGAGAAAAGTATATATGTAAAGGAGTAAGGCTACCAACATTTGTAAAATGTTTTTTTCAACATTTATTTATTATTTTGTTATTTTATCATTTTATAATTTTATAAAAACAACACTCTTTCAAATCGAAAGACATTTCTTCAAATGGATTTACATATCTGATGGAAGCGGACCACCGCTTGAAACGCGTTATATAAAATTATAAAATGATAAAATAACAAAATAATAAAAAAAAAATGTTGAAGAAAACATTTTACAAATGTTGGTAACCTTACTCCTTTACATATATATATATATATAATTAGTATGACTACACATCTAAATCAAGAATAGGTTTAAGGCTGCTAAAATTCATACTAGAATTGTCCACAAGGATCCATGGGTCAACGGATATAAGAGCTAAGTAATAATCAGTTCTAAGTGACAATCTTCTGGAGGTTGAAGGTTCAATCCTCAGTACGGGCGATACTAAGAATACAATTACGAATAACTTAAGACTTCTACCCGGTCATGACTGACGGAATGAGAGCAAGCTACTCCTGTGTAAAGGGTTCCATTCGAAATTCCATACAGATTTCCAAGCTTGACAATACACATCTGGTCAGAGGTTACATTGAAACATTGTGAGAATAACATCCAAGATGAGAACAGTAATCCGAATAATCCAAATACAAGTCTTCCGGTTGCTATGGTAAGGTGCTGAGTTTTGCTGTCACACATATGGCCGACCTGCATTAGAAAATTCAGATCTTGGAAGATTTTCTACACTGATAGCTTCTTTACTCGGACCACTTTGGAATTCCCTCTCTGCTTCCTGCTTCCTGTTTCCCCGACTGTACAAACATGCAGAAATTTAAATGTAATTATTATTTGTACTCACTAGGAGTTCTCACACAGGTCATCAGTGATTGCTCACCGACAACCGGTGGTATTCCCTGGAGTCTGAGTGACAACAAATCTCCCCAGATTTCCAGTATTCTCCACCTATTTTTGATAGCTACCGCAAATAACCTTGCAGTATCGCAACAGCCGTTTACCATTGATTATTATTATTATTATTATTATTTTCATTTTTCATTTTTTTTTGTCTCATGCTAAGGCTAGACGTTTCGTGAATGACTTCCAACTTTTCCTGTCTTGCCATTTCGTTTGTGCTCCCTGCCAGGATCAGGTCGTCATCAAATGATCCCCTTCATGTCTTAAGCAGCCTACCACGTGGTTTTGGGCCATCAACATCAATGTAGGACACACTTTGGAGAGTTTCGGATGACTGACGGCAGGCAACGTGGCCGTACCAGTTGAAATGTTGTTATACAACATACTTTCTCATGAAGGTCAGTAGAGTGGGACCGGCAATTTTTTTGATCCAATGGTAATGTGAATAAATATTTTGCTGCCCATCTCTCCACCAAGACTACAAAAAAAAACCTGACTCCTATCACAGTAGCCCCTTACGCTGCAGTGGCAATATGCTTTGTTTGGACGTGAACAAAAGTTTTTAAAAATCCCAAAAAATCGATACTCACTTAGTCATTTGTAATATGAGGAAAAGTAAAAAAAAAAAAAAAAAAAAAAAAAAAAATTATACCCACTTAGTCAATTGTAATATGAAGAAAAGTAAAAAAAAAAAAAAATGATACTCACTTAGTCATTTGTAATATGAAGAAAAGTAAAAAAGAAAATAAAAAAAATGATACTCACTTAGTCATTTGTAATATGAAGAAAAGTAAAAAAAAAAAATGATGCTCACTTAGTCATTTGTAATATGAAGAAAAGTAAAAAAAAAAAAAAAATGATACTCACTTAGTCATTTGTAATATGAAGAAAAGTAAAAAAAAAAAGAAAAAAAATGATGCTCACTTAGTCATTTGTAATATGATGAAAATCTATCTGTTATTTGCTTGTTGGGAATTTAACACGTGCGTGCATGACAAATGTGGGGATAAATGTCATCCGGAATAAATGTTGGGTCTAGAACCGAAGTGATGGTGCTCAGCTCTGGTCTAAAGTCTTTGTTCTGTCTGCCGGAATGGTGTTGATGCAATGTGATACAATGTAACCTGTGTATATTGTGGGCCCACTTAAGGGTAAGTTAGTCCTGAACTCCAACTTTAAGTGCTGAGTGCAGGTGGTGGATGTGAACTCTACAGCCACAAGGGTGAAGGCAGCATGGGAGAAATTTTGTAAGCTGTTGCCTCTGATAGCATCACGATCTATCCCTCTCTACATCCAGGGTTGCTGTGTCAGGAGCCACATGTTAAATGGCAGTGAATACTCGGCCCTAAACCACCCCTCTCAGCATGGTCGTCTCGGCCGACTGCAGTGCAATAACAAATCCATGATTAAATTGACCTGCAATGTGAAATCTGACCAAACGCAACAGATCAGGTCAGAGGATTTGATGAAAGCACGACATTTGCCCAGCATAGAGGTTATCCTTAGGACAAATCGTTTACGCTGGTATGGTCATGAGGAACATTCCTCTTTCTGGATAAACTATTGTAGAAGCATGGATGCCTTAAATTGCAGGAAGGTTAGTCGACAAATATAAACTTGGAAAAAAATTATTAGGTTGGTCGACAAATATAAACTTGGAAAAAAATTATTAGGTTGGTCGACAAATATAAACTTGGAAAAAAATTATTAGGCAAGAACACACAGTGGAATCTAGAGACAGCTGACCCACTGAACCGTGAGGATTGAAGAGTGAGCTTGTGTAATATCAGAAAATGTCTGACCCCTGAAAAAGTGAAAAGTGACTTTAAATGAATATAAAAAAAAAAGACTGTGGGTGTAGTCATCATCGGTTCAGACTGAGACCCTCAGGGCAGAAGTGGGGTGGCATGACATCATATTCAGCGACAAACTCTGGCATTTTGACAACGTCAGATCATCAATCATACATTTTTATCTCTGATGTCACCTCGTAATCGAATCCCTCATCTTTCAATTTCTTTCTGACTTTTTCTAGCATCCTCCTGCTGACGCTGAAGAAGTCTGAAATCTCCTTATTTGTCCTCCAGATGCAGATTCCAAAGAGAAATCTGTATCTCTTCCACAAATATGGAGATTCAAAATTGTCCATAATCAATTATTCTGCCCCCCCCCTTACCCCAAAAAGAATGGAAATTTTCACGAAAACGAAAATGAAAATGAAAGTAAAAACATGTTTTCTTTAGATTATTTGGACTAGTTCTCATCTTGAGTGTTATTCTCACAACGTTTTGGCCGATGTAACCTCCAACTTTTTTCAGGTGTATCTTGACAATGGATCTTATGTGTGAATGGTAGAAACAATGTTTTTGTTCTTTTTTCCGACAAGTCGTTCGTTAGAATTCAAAATGTGTGATGTGTTTATGAATACGAAAATGGAAATGACTCGATGCTCTTTCTGTTTCATAAATACATCACGCATTTTGAATTGTAACGACTGTGGTTTGTTGGGAAAAAAACAAAAACATTCTTTCAACCATTTATCAATAAGATTCATTATCAAGGTACACCTGAAGAAGGTCGGAGGTTACATCGGCCGAAACGTTGTAAGAATAACACTCAAGATGAGAACAGTAGTCCGAACAATCCAAATAATACAAATTATTAATCCTCATCTCAAAAATTCAGAAACAAAAAAAAATATGCATAAAATTAGCAGTTGAAAATTGCGAACAAATAGTGTTAGTACCCCGTTACTGACATTTCAGACAATATGTTGATATAATTATTTTGTTGTCGTTTTTGACGCCACAGGTATATTATTCTAATAAAACAATTCGAGATTAATCCTCATTATTCCAAAATATCCAACTGGGACTCTTAGAATTCTAAAAATATCCGACTCAGATTCGTAGACTGACGACGAAATTGAAAATATGCGTAAAATTATCAGTTAAAAATATGCGTAAATTTGCCACGTGTGTTGTATGTGTTAATTTCCTCATTTTTGCATCAAAATCAAAAGAATCGTGCATACGAATAAATGATGTTGCTAGCCTCTCTCTATTGTTATGTTCATGGTAGGTGCTCGACTGAGCTCCAATTCCTAGTCCCCTCTCACTGTAAAACATTCACAACAAGAACTCGTCTGTCTACAACCACAGCTAAGAACTTTTCCTTTCTCTCTGTACCAAAAACAAACGGAACTTCCATGAACAAAGTTTCTTTCCTAGGACATCTCATCTGTGTGGAACAAGATACCATGAGTCTGCTTCCCAACTGACTACAGCATGGTCATCTTCAAGTCTAATGTGAACAAATACTTGTTGAACCGTCCTCTTGGAAAGTCAAGTCCTCTTAATCAATCTTCTACCCATTCCATCCACTGTTTCCAATCCTCTTGTGGTGACAATCATCGTCCAACCAACAATCCTTTTAACCCTTATCCTCGAGTTACCTCCGGGCCTTGATAAACGATTTCCCATCAGTAAAAAAAAAAAAGAAGAAATGTTGCAGCTATCAGACGAGCCAACGATCTCACTAGTGATTCGCAGGGCAGATCGTAGAATTTTACAGATTTCAGGGTTGGCCCGCAGCCGCATGTGCATGATACGACTGCAAACATGTTTCTGCTTGAACAGATTCTAGCAAATTTCTTCTGATCACTGATCAAGTCCAACAAGTTGGATGAAGGGACAACAGGGGAGGATGGTGGATGATGGGAGGTGAGACATGAGGAAGGGATGCAGAGAGGATGGTGTGTGTCTTGCAGGCATCTGGCTAAATATTTCTTATGATGTGGGTCATGGTCCTGGCCTCTCCTCCCCCTTCATCAGTATACTGTGAACTCCCTAGCCTGCAGCCCCCCCCCCCCCCAATCATACCCACAGAAGGAATAGTATGATTTTTTTCCAAAGAGAGGCTGCTGATAGCCTACTTTTGCTTAAGGAGGAAAAGAAGATCTGTTTGATGAATGAGTAAACCAACTGATGTGTCTGGCAGGGCTGGCGCATGACTGGTGCTTCCCACCCCACCCGAGGGTTCCTCATAGTAAATAGGGGTGGGGCTGAGGCGTTTCTACAACTGACTTGTACCTTTGCCAAGGAGGTTATGTTCTACATGACGATTTTATTTATTTCCTAGCTGTACCTATGTGTGTGCTGTGCGTGCTGCGGGCGGCATTGCTCCCGAGCCCGTATTTACTTGCCTCCTCACGAGGGCGGTTAGACACAGTCGGTTTTTAATGTGGGGAAAATCTAGCTCCCCAGAAAGGAGCATTCTAAATAATTTGGGACAAAAATAAAAATTGTCTCAGTCTAGAAGGATTTCTCCTACACTGACCGAGGACAGAAGAGATAAAAGTGTTGTATCAGAACAGATAATATAATTTGAATTATTTATTTGCAAAAAATATTTTAAAAATTATATTTAAAACAAATTAGGCACAAGGCCATCAAAAGTGGGGGAAAAAGGGTGTCGTTGATCATCCTTAGTCTAAAGTGATAAAAATGTCTATTCTACTCTTAACTGGAATCATCTCAGTCACCACAATACCACATTTACACTAGGGGCCGTCCTACTTAAGATAACTCCAAATTTGTTGGAAATTTTATTTTATCATAAATATATTTATATACAAAGATTTCATTGGAATAAAACAAGGAGTGTGTGTGTGTGTGGGGGGGGGGGGGCGGGCAGGACAATAAGCGAAAAATTTGGTTAGTAAGACCCACCCAACCTTTTCTAAATAATAGACTGCTCACTGTTTTCCGGTTTGTTCAGAACCGAAAACAAGCAGGTCAATTTTTAAATGGGAGTGGGATCTAAGTAGGATAAAAAAAGGAAACGGGACGAAAGATTTTGGAGATTGTGTGTTGTCCTTCCAAAATAAATGCAATTTGGGAGAGGCCAAGAACAAAAAATTAAAAGTGGGGAATGGGCATTCTGGAGGATTTTTATTACCGAAGGGCTGGGGTCTGACAGAACCAGGAACCGCGTACGCTATGCTCAGGCAGGGAACACATACTCATACTTGACTCCTTTTCGTACACACAAGTTTACTACTTGTATCCATCAGATACTACACTTTGATCCTAGCCAAAAAGCCAAGGAAGAGTCTTTTTACTTTCATTGTTGCTTCACGTTATTTTTTTAAATAGGATTTTGAAAGTTAAATTTAATTTGGTCATTAAATTATTAATTGAACTAAATTGTTATAAAACTATAACTGATTTTACTTACTTGTTGTTAAGGTAATGTTTTAATCTCTATTTATAAAATTATTAGATGTAAATAATTTTCAAAACTTTCAATACATGAGCATTTGCTAAGAATTTTAAAGGCAGTAAATAACTTTCTATTTGACAGTTTAAATGCTTCCAAATTCTTTTCAAATTTTGAAGGGTCACAAAATAATGAATTTTTTTATTTTAATTATTAACAAAAGATTAACATGGCTGACTTGTTTTTCTATAAACCAAAATGCATTGGGGTGGATTTAATTTTGTATTTAGATAATATTTTTAAAGCAGAATTTAAAAAAATTGTTTCTTTAAAAAAAAAGAAGGTATACTGGTTTAGTACAATTGGTTTGAAATGAAGTTACTTATTAGTGCAACAATAATATGTTAACATTAGGGCTGGGACGTAATGGGTGAAAATTGGGGGTGGGACGTAATGGGTGAAAATTTCAGATTCATGCGAGTAGTATTTTTTGTGTTCATTTATACATAAATAACACTAAACAATCAAACATTTTGAAAATTTTGCAAAATTCAGAAGGTGCAGGCCAAAAAAATCCATCATTTTTCGGTGAAAAAATGGTTTCATGCGACATTGCAGGTTCTAAAACATCCTCAAAAGCTATGAATGGATATAGATGGTTAAATCTGATATAGTACTTTAATTTAGGACCATTTTCATGCTGTGAAAGGGTTTTCATGAATGTTAAATAGCCAAAAACTATTGGCCTGCACCTTCTGAATTTTGCAAAATTTTCAAAATGTTTGATTGTTTAGTGTTATTTATGTATAAATGAACACAAAAAAATACTACTCGCATGAATCTGAAATTTTCACCCATTACGTCCCACCCCTATTACCATTTTTTTCTTTTAAAATTTTCTCTGAAAAGGTCAGAAGAAAAAAGTTCTTGCCGGAATGATTCCTTAATCATTTTCTTTCCGTTATCGTTTTGGTGGGTTCGATAATCAGTTTTAGTTTTACTAAAATGTTGTTGCGATAGTTGGTGTCTTTATTTTAAATCAGTTGTACTTACCTGCTGCTGTGGCTTAGAAATCTTTATACTTTGATTTTTGGCTGACTTTTTTAAAACTATGCTGTTTGTTTTTTTAGCAAATTAATATATATATATTAATACGATAGCATGTGTGTCTGTGTGTCATACTTACATCAAAAGCTGTGCATGCGTGCCACACCTAGATTTGGAAAAGCATTCAAGTCACCTAATTTTCGTAATATTTTCAAGTATTTCCCTTTGGCGCAACGGTTAGCGACGTAGGATTTTGACATCGCCCCGACTGGTTTATAGTTCGATCCCAACCAACTTCTAAGATTTTTTTTTCTACATAGAAGGGGGGGGGGAGGTAGGGAGGGAACGACCATGAAGACACATTAATACAATAGCGTGTGTGTTATTTTGTGTGTCACGCTTACATCAAAAGCAACGACCTTCCGAATCTTTGTGTTCTACTCATGAATTGGCTTGGCCTTTTGGCTAAGATCAAAGTGTAGTATCTGTTCCGATGGATACTGCACCCCATAGACTGGTATTGTCTTGTCCTTAGGGGCTTGATTTACGCCAGTCTATGGGTCTGTCCTGTGCAGTTCTAGGAGGTCCACCCTCCCAGGCTTTGCCTCCCCTCTTTGGGGAGGAGTAAGTTTATTGCTTACTGCCTGAGGCGCCCCTACCGGGGAATGCCGACGGGACTGCCCAGGCAATTTTTAAAACCCCACTTTCCCGACCCGACCTTGGGTCACATCTTACTTGTAAGTAAGATAAAAACTGGCCTTGTGCCTAACTCTTGGAGAGGAGTAAATCAATACTCATGAATTGGAGCCAAATTTAATTTAATCTAAAGCATTTACAAAGTAATGTATAGGTTAGGAACAAGATAATTAGTATTGAAAACATCATTTCGTGTAATTTACACGGGTCCCGCTAGTATTATATTATTACAATATCGTTTGGTGGTTAAAATTCTTTTTTCAACTATAACATCTTTTAAAGTCTTACGAAAGACCATGGTAAACTTTTGTGCTTTTGACTAATGTTGCATTGAGGAAACAATTTGAATGCCTACTAGAAGCCATCGTTGAGTGTCTTCGGTCTCTCTGCACAAAGGTTTGTCAGAAAGACCTGACATGAGGATACTTCACCCTATAAGTAAACCCTGACCAAATATTCAAAATAACATAATATTCGAAGCACAAATAAGATCCCTTCGGCATTGCTACACACTGGCCCATACGAGGAATGGTGAACATTCTCGAAGTGACGTTACCTCAAGTAACAGCACTAAGCTGAATGCTCCACCAGACCAGATGAATTCTTGTCTTGGAATCTGGCGAGACCAAAAAACAAACCGCAAGAAAGATAAACTATAACTGAGTTATATAGTCAATTGGAAAGAAGAAAATTAATATTTTTCACTATCTTACTTAGTCAATGTTTGAGAAGTAAAAGATAACCTTAAATGAACACTATGATATCTATGTATCTCATAAAGACATCTCATGTTAGACCCAGGAAGGGTTCCCTTGTTTTCTGAGAGCTAACTGAGCAAAAATAAAAAATTCCTGATTCCGATACAATTTACGATTCTGTTCTAAATTCCTGATTCCAAAACAATTTCCGATTCTGTTCTAAATTCCCAATTCTGATACAATTACCGATTCTGTTCTAAATTCCTGATTCCGATACAATTTCTGATTCTGTTCTAAATTCCTGATTCCGATACAATTACTGATTCTGTTCTAAATTCCCGTTACCAATACAATTACCGATTCTGTTCTAAATTCCTGATTCCGATACAATTTCTGATTCTGCTCTAAATTCCTGATTCCGATACAATTACCGATTCTGTTCTAAATTCCTGATTCCGATACAATTTCTGATTCTGCTCTAAATTCCTGATTCCGATACAATTTCTGATTCTGTTCTAAATTCCTGATACCGATACAATTACCGATTCTGTTCTAAATTCCTGATTCCGATACAATTTCTGATTCTGTTCTAAATTCCTGATTCCGATACAATTTCTGATTCTGTTCTAAATTCCCGTTACCAATACAATTAACGATTCTGTTCTAAATTCCTGATTCCGATACAATTACTGATTCTGTTCTAAATTCCTGATTCCAATACAATTACTCATTCTGTTCTAAATTCCTGATTCCAATACAATTACTGATTCTGTTCAAAATTTCTGATTTTGATACAATTACCGATTCTTATACAATTACTGATTCTGTTCTAAATTCATGATACCGATGCAATTACTGATTCTGTTCTAAATTCCTGATTTTGATACAATTACTGATTCTGTTCTACATTCCTGGTTTCTGATACAATTACCGATTCTGTTCTAAATTCCTGATTCCGATACAATTATCAATTCTGATTCTTTTCAAATTTCTAAATAGTTGGGTTTTTTTTTTTTTCGGATTACCATAAAAACCTGTGCTATTTTTACCTGTACCATTTTTTAGAGCGCCATTTTTACCTAAATTCTTTATTATGATTTATAAATTTTAGTTTTACAAATAATTTAAAATCGATACATATTTATTATTTTATCATTAGTGCCAGAAAATGTAAAATCAAGTTTAAAAAAAAAGACAATTAAAAGAATCGTTATTGGAATCAGAAATTAGACTCAATTTTTTCCGATTCCGATATCCCAAAAAGTTCTAATTTTTCCGATTCCAATTCTGATTAATTATCTCAACACTAAAAGTAAGAAACTCTGTCTTAAAAATTTACAAATATTATGAAGAAAGGAAGAAGGATCGTCTGACTCCACGATCCTACCAGTTGACACGGGCCAGTGTGCATGCATATTGTTAGGAGTCGGAAACGTTTATCGTGAGGACTGGTGTTTGACAAGGGTGTGACTTCCCTCACCCCCACCCTCTTGAACTACGCAAGTATGTTTTCAATAAAACCCTTCGGGATTACACAGGAGTTGCAGTTGGTTGGAACATGAGAGTATCTGACCATGCCTATGCAGACGACATTGTTTTTGTTTGGTCAACTGGTGATTAAGTACAAGCTGGGGTCAATCAAGTGCAATCTGCTACTTGTGATATGGGAATGAACATCAACGCCTCAAAAACCAAGATCATGTGATTGCTGATTGATCCAGACACCTGGACCAGTGCTACCAGATCAGGCTGTCTGAATAAAAAAAAATGCACCAAACATTGATGTTATTGTTTTTTTTCCCTATACTTATCTAAAAAGCGTCTTTGATATAAATTAATTGCTAAATAACTGGAGCACTCTCGGCTGTTGATAATGTTTATATAGGCATAAAGATTTCACTTACTATTATGTAGCTTCGGCTGATGCTGCAATTAATACAACAATTGAGAAAATTGTCCTGTTTTGAAACATTTTCCAGTCTAGCATACTGTGAAACATAAACCAATTTTTCTGTGGATGACATATATATATAGTCTCGGAAGTATCTCAACCATTAAAACTATATAAGGAAAAAAAAAAAAACCTCGAGTCCGAAGTCGTTCAGTGGAAAATCACTCATGTAAGTCAATTTAATTTTTACAGTTATTATATTAGTTTGCTTCTAACATTATTTAAGGGATCATCAGTTGTTTACCATGAAAAACTGTTTCGGGAATTTAAAAACAAGACAGTATTTAATTTCATGGCTTCCCAGCAGAGTTGATCAGACCCCACTTCCCTTAAAAGACAAAAACATAAATGTTCCGTATACTAAATCTAAGTTTTGTTCCATATAAATGTTTTGCTAACTTATATTAGTTATAAAAAAAAAGAAAAAGAAAAAAGAAGTCCTCCTTACCTGTGTTGTTTGTCTGTCTAATAAAATTTATCCGTTACTTACAAAAATGTTGCTGCATTTTAAAGTGTTTAGACGAATCCATTCCACTACTTTTTAGGTGATTAATGTATTTTTAGTTTTAGTTTTATATTAAAAATATAAAAAATATCAACGTATCAACATATAAAAAAAAATTTTTTTTAATTATATATATATACATATATATACTTTTATATATATAATGATTATTTTTATTTACACAGACATGTACAAAATCTGCGACACTGGCATGTCTATGTTATCGATCAACAGCTATATATATGATCTAAGGTTAATTTGTTTTATGCAAAGAGGGTGGAAGCCCTTCATGAAAATTGAGATATTATTAGAAAGGGTAAAATTACTCCCCCCTCTCCAACCCCGAACAGAACAGCTTTGCATCACTTTTATGTTCCCTTACAGAGATAAAAATCAAGATATAATAATATTTAATAAATGTGTATATTTACAAAATGGCCAGAAACAATTGTTTGTAAATAAAATGTTTTTTCAATGAACTAGGGTTATATCATGTTAAATTAAGAGCTCTAGTCAAATTATACACTATTGAGCTAATATATAAACTTTTGTGTGAACTTTAAGAAATTTATATAATATATATTTTTCTTTAGTGATATTTAGAGGAAGGATAACACTGGTAACAAATTTAATAGCAGCCATTTTTGTTTTTGGTAAAGACAAGCCAGATAGTCCTGCTAGTTTTATTTATGATGAAAAAGAGTAAGAATAAATTTGCAGAAACTTGAAATCTTTATTTTCCTATGTTTTCCCCTACCCCAGCCGCCAGTCTGCAATATTTATTTATTTTTTGGTAATTTTTAGGTTTGTGGTTACTCATACTCACTCTAGTTTTCAAAAAGAAATTTCCCCTTTTACACAGAAATTGATTTTCTAAAAAAAAAATCCTTTTTTTTTTTTTTCCAACTTTTGTGGTAAACATGGCCGGCGACAGCTCCTCTTAAAGCAGTATCAGCAGTTGATGAAGAAAGGAATAAAAATTGATGAGCAACAAAAGTTCATGGTGTAGAGGGTGGGGTGAAGGTTTCTACTCCTCCACCCGACCCTCCTTGGTTAGAAGTGCTGGTGGTGGGGTTAATGGGAGATGTGTCTTCTTAAACAGCCCCCCCCCCCCCCCCCCCCGAGGGCCATGTGCGCAGATTCAGCTCCGTCATCTGACAAGACGTAATCTGTTGTTCATGAGAATTTGAACCAGTTGTCACTTATGACTAATTTTGCACCCCCTTCCTCTCCCGACACCTAATTGGAGCGGAGGTGGAATTAGGGTAGGGGGGGAGCTAGGGTGTAAATGACGCGTGTGTTTTCCGCAAAGCACAACGACAGTTGATATCTTCAAGGGATGACGAAATTCTAACTGGAAATTCTAAAGGATCCGGTGTGGAATGATCCTTATTTCCCTAAATTCTTGAAAGAACAAAACCAAAGATTTTTGTATTATTATTCAGAACACACAAAACCAAAGATTTTTTGGCACTTGTGCATTTTTAACATTTTTTGTTTTCATTTGAGAAAAGTTCTGTCCGCGACAAGGAAAGAGTTAATACAGCCCACGCTTCCCATGTTAAGAATGGCTTTCTAAATTTGCACGGAGAGGTTAAAATGCATAAGTGCCGATTTTTCTATTATTAGGGGTGGGCTATAGAAACAAAATTTTTCAAATTTATGCCAAAAGTGGCTTATTACCTTCATTTATATGTAACTAGATGGGAACAAGTGATTTTTTTCAAAACGGGTCAAAATTGGAGGGTCGCAAGCCTCAAACGAGATTTGGCCGCGTCGATCCGCGAAAACGGCCCAAATTTCACCCCAAAAGACACTTAGCCACTTATTGCAAGTCTTAGGGTACATTTTTTGACCATCGATTACACAATTTTTCTCCACAACTCCCAAAAATCGATGAAAATGGCCCTAAATTCTCAATTTCTTGGATATGATACTGTAAAACTCCAGTGTATGAAGCATTGATTTGGTACAGAAGCATCTAAAATTTGCATATCCACTCATTAAGATACTTATCATAAACCAGTAAAATATCAATATAATGCTTTAAAGAGTTCATCTATTACATCATAATTCTCTAGCACAAATACTGGTTTCCGTTTCGTCAAGTCCCATGCACCAATGACATTACACGGCAAAAATTGAATTTTCAATGTCTTCTGCTCCTCAATCCGCGAAGGATATTGCCATGTTTTCTTTCTATTGTGATTGGGAAGTGGTTCTAGATATTCCACAATATATTCATCCATCCCAACTTTCTCCTGTGTCATACCAATGAACCACTCTCGTCCCTTCGGTGTATCCCATATGGCAACGCACGGTTCGTTCAGCTGAACATCATCCCCCTGATCAGTATCGGTGAGCACAGGTGGACACTCGCCAGATTGATGCAGCTCATTGTACATACTATCAGCATCCGGAAACGAAATTGCTTCTTCACTTGGTGTCTCATGACTGCCAGACAGAAGATTCTGTTGTTGTTGCTGCTCTGCCTGAATTCTTTCTTCGTGTTCCATATCCACATGAAATGTGTCGATAAGCCACTTATGTGCAAGAGACTTTTGATAAAAAAAGAATCTACGCTCATGGTCATCAAAATCATCAGGGTTCACATCTTTTCCCAACAGGTTGAAAAGGACACAGTGTTCTCGTTTCCACTTGATCATGTTCACACGTCTGGAACCTTTCGCTTTGTAGACGTTCGTGTCGTAGACTTTTAGCAATCGATCAAATTTATGTTTGATCCCAGGTATCGTTACATAATGAACATCACTTCCAAAGGCTTTCTGCCACAATTGTAGGAGCCGCAAAGAGAACTGATGAACATGGTTTTTCTGTGTTATGGTACTGTATTTGGCAGCATGATGTTGTATAGCTTGAACACACTCAGCCTCAGTCGGAAGAGAATCAAGCAGAAGAAAAGTCCAATCATCATAACTGTAATTCTCATCAATCTCCCCTGCTGCACCAGCCATGTTCACTGCATTTACTAACTGAAAAAGAAAGCATAGTGCAATGAATCATTTCACAATTAGTGCAATGTAGTGTCATCAAGTCCATTTAAAGAAGACAATGAATTGCTATTAAAAGGAAACATTTCCTTATGGTAATTTTCATTAAAACTCAGTTTTGCCCCTTTTTCTCTTATTTTTGCCCACTTTTTGTCATTTTTAACACTTAAGAATACCAAAAAAGAATGGGAGAAGATAGCAGGGTGCCCATTTCAGTTTTTCCCAACTGCTAGGAGTCATACAGAGTTGTCTTATAGACTAGGGGAGATGATAATAGCTGTTTTTCGGCCAAAAACCACCATTTTGGCTTATTTTGAGGCAATTTTGACCCATTTTGGACCCTGAGATACCCTAAGAAGCCCTATACTTGTAGGACAGTATATGAGAATGACAGATTCTGGTATATAAAGGCATTTCTGGTCAAAAAATGTACCCTAAGACTTGCAATAAGTGGCTAAGTGTCTTTTGGGGTGAAATTTGGGCCGTTTTCGCGGATCGACGCGGCCAAATCTTGTTTGAGGCTTGCGACCCTCCAATTTTGACCCGTTTTGAAAAAAATCACTTGTTCCCATCTAGTTACATATAAATGAAGGTAATAAGCCACTTTTGGCATAAATTTGAAAAATGTTGTTTCTATAGCCCACCCCTACTATTATTCAACACACGCACACACACATTGACTTATATACATATATACTAGAAATATTCATCCGGCGTTGCCCGGGTAGAGATATATTCCTGATCAGGAGTTTTTTTAGGAAAAATGTTTACAATTTTTGCCTTGAAAGCAAAGTTAAAAATAACACTTTAAATATGAGGTCAAGTAATTAAAAAAACTGTCAACGTGATGGTGTTCTTTAAACCTTTTTTAAATACATTCTTCACTGATATATTCTTTGTTTAATTTTACGTTTGTTTTATGAAATAAAAAAATCTATTAAAAAAATGAATTTCGTTTCTTTATCTTGTAATATATTTC
>OY744551.1:16064095-16171595 GCA_963556195.1 Sepiola atlantica | reverse complement strand
AAAAAAAAACATTACTGTACATGTGTTCATCTCACTCGATCAGACTTAAATTCCATCAAGTTTAAACATTTTTAAAAATTACTATGATGTTAAATTCATTTATTGCACTGACAGTGGGATTAAAATGCCAAATTCATAATCACAACATAAGAACAATAGATTTCTAATATACTGATAATGTGTATGAGATCGAATAATTTGCATATTGCTTAGCAAAAGGACATTTTTATGTTTTTCTAAATTCAATGAATGTTTTGATTTTAATCTAAAACATAGTTCTATTTACGAATATTTTTATATCGCTTAGCATTTTGGGTGAAAAGAATCTTTGGTGTTGCGATTCTTGCTTTCCTCAATTTTCCCGGGTAATGCTGGGACATGGGTCCTGCTAGTTAAAAAGATAATTTACTGAATAATTTTTATATCTATTAATATTTATAACCCATTAATTTTTATATTTATTAATATTTATAAACCGTTAATTTTTATATTAATATTTATAACCCGTTATTTTTATATCTATTAATATTTATAACCCGTTAATTTTTATATTTATTAATATTTATAACCTGTCAATTTTTATATTTATTAATATTTATAACCTGTTAATTTTTATATTAATATTTATAACCCGTTAATTTTTATATTTATTAATATTTATAACCTGTTAATTTTTATATTAATATTTATAACCCGTTAATTTTTATATTTATTAATATTTATAACCCGTTAATTTTTATATTAATATTTATAACCCGTTAATTTTTATATTTATTAATATTTATAACCTGTTAATTTTTATATTAATATTTATAACCTGTTAATTTTTATATTTATTAATATTTATAACCTGTTAATTTTTATATCTATTAATATCGTAGGCATGTCCCTTTTCTTCCTAAGATTCTCATGGATGGCTCTGCTCTTGAAGAGAAATCGACTCTGAAACTTCTTGGTCTTTCTCTCTCATCAAATCTTTCTTGGAGTTCATACATTAGATTCATTGCTCTTTCTGCTTCTTGTAAAGTCGGTTTTCTCTATCGCTCTAAACACTTTCTCACACCTCTATATCTACAATCAGACCATGTATGGAGTATTGTTGTCACATTTGGGCTGGTGAATCTCTGTCCCATTTGAGGGTTCTTGATAAGATGCAGAAACGTATCTGTAATTTGATTTGCCCTACCCTTTCTTCTTCTCTGCACCCTCTCTCTCACAGACGTGGTTTTGCTAGTCTCAGTCTTTTCTATAAATACTATTACGGCATGTGTTCTTCAGAATTATGTGATATATTCCCCACTTGTTTTGTTCCAGCTCGTTTGACTCGTTAGTCTAGTGATCTCCATCAATTCACTGTTTTGATACTTCATTGTAATACAGCTTCCTATTCAAGTAGCTTCTTACCAAGAACCGCAGGCCTGTGGAACTCTCCTCCTGCTGACTGTTTTCCTACTACCTATAACCTTGGTCTTTTCAAGACTAAGGCCAATAGGCATCTCCTGTCTTTACGATAATCATATTTGTTCTTGTTAACTCCTTACATCAAGTGGCTTCATGCCTTGTCTGGAGTGATTTCCATTAAAAAAAAATATATTCATAACCCGTTAATTTTTATATCTATTAATATTTATGACACATTAATTATTGTCTGTATTTTGTTTATTTTCAGGTAACTTCAGTTTTCCATCTTACTCCAAAATGAGTTACCTGTGTTGAATCTTGATCAAATGGAAAGAAATGAACAGATAAGAACGTTTTTTTTTTTGCAAAATCTTTTGGTGCTTCGTTACAACAACTCCCCCATGAAAAATTGT
Organism: Sepiola atlantica; assembly: GCA_963556195.1. Taxonomy (NCBI): domain Eukaryota; kingdom Metazoa; phylum Mollusca; class Cephalopoda; order Sepiida; family Sepiolidae; genus Sepiola; species Sepiola atlantica. The sequence continues at coordinate 16,169,781 of OY744551.1, read as the reverse complement.
ATCTTATTTTTTGAATAGGCCAATTGTTGGGGTTACTATAAAGGTGTTTAAGTAAGAAGAACAAAAAGTTAGTAAAAGAGAAATGAATCAACAAGATTTGAAATTGACATATTTTATTTTTTATTAGTAGAAAAGATTTACCTCATTTTCTTTGATGTCGCTGCTGTGTGAGTTCCAAAATACGTGGGTGTGTATTATTTTGAAGCCATTAAGTTGTGTTATGTGTATATATGTGTGTGTGTGTTGTTGTTCTTAAGCGAGTCGGACTTCTGCATTGAGCTCACAAAGATCGTGCCTTAGTACTGTCGGGTCTGCGTGAAGTCCACCTTGTTGGTCACAGCTGTTCGTTAAACTGTACAATTGCAGGTTTTTACCCCAGACACAGAGAATAGCAAGGCTCAGTGGTTGCATGTGAAGTTGGGGAAGGTTTGGCCCAGAACACACAAAGGAATTGTACAAAAGCAATGTTGTCACTCTCACTCGATTGATGTTCGGTTCTGCACCTGAGGCGTCTTTGCTTGCCACACGCAGAGGCAAAAACGACCAGAAGACAACAGATCCTGATGCTGACTCCCCCTGGATTTTCACCAGAGCTCTGTTAGCTGGTTATCTCTGACACTACCACGTTGCACATGGTGAGGAAGGGTTGGACTTTACGGGGTTGTGTTGTTGCTGTTGAGCAAATTGGTCTTCTGCACAGATCCCACGAAGATCGTGCCTCAAGATTGTTGAATCTGCATAGTTTTCCTCGTTAGCTGCGTTATTCTAGGTGGCCAACTAGCCAGGTCTGACTTTGAAAACCCAACAGTCTGATTTTATATTTATGTCGGGTGGAACTCCTGAGAAGTTTGAATTTTAAAAAAAATTTCTGATTTATTGGGATGAATGATTTTAGCCTACTTTGGGATGTTTCTGTTTTTTAAGTTAAATAAAGAAAAAAAAATCGATTTTATAACTCTTAATCCGGAACCAAGCCTATGCTTCTTCATGTTTTCGGCACCCTGTTGGTGGGGCCACAAATTCGCTGATTGCAGCCCCATGCAGAGGTATAAACTTTCTACCTCTCCCCCCAAAACAAAAACAGGGTAACCTGTAGGCTGTGGATGGCGACCCGTGATGCGTGAGGACGAGATCCTGATGGCTGAGCCATTCTTCCACTCTGGCTACTTCAGCTAGACGGAAGGTCAAAGAGGCCGGATCTGATCAGTCAGCTGGTCACATCATGCCCTAGTATCTATAAGTTCATCTCCAACCGTATTATTCAATCTGATTCTTAAAAAAATCAAAACCTTATTTCTTCTTTTTATTTCATTTTTATTTTTCTCCCTAAATAGATACTAGAAGGCGGTGGCTGAAAGTCAATCACGTTGAGTACAAAGAAGATTACCAATGCCAAGGAGCAATGTATTCTAGAAATAGAAATAATTATCCTACCTATGGAATTATTTTTGACAACTTTATTCAGCATTAAAAAAACCCATAGATGATTTATATGCCGTAAAACAAACAAAACCAAACCATCTTTACGTTTTCAACAGAGCCTGTTTTGCACCATTTTCTAATCAGGCTCTGAATGCGTTCAGCTGGTGTGTTTCTTTCTAGTTACTTGCACTCTCTTAATTTATCCATTTCACACTAAGCCGTCAACAGTTGCTATTCTCTGCTGCAGGAAAACACTGTCTTCTCACGGTAAAGACTAATTTCAAAGACTAATTTCACCAATAACTGCTACACTGTAATCTGTAAAACAAAACGAAAACGGATGAGACAAACAACAACTCCCAAAATTGGGAAGCAAAATATTCAGCATTTGATCCGCAAAATATTTAGCATTTGATACGCAAAATATTCAGCATTTGATCCACAAAATATTCAGCATTTGATCCGCAAAATATTTAGCATTTGATCCGCAAAATGTTCAGCATTTGATCCGCAAAATATTCAGCATTTGATCCGCAAAATATTTAGAATTTGATACGCAAAATATTCACTATTTAATCCGCAAAATATTCAGCATTTGATCCGCAAAATATTCAGCATTTGATCCGCAAAATATTCAGCATTTGATCCGCAAAATATTCAGCATTTGATCCGCAAAATATAGTGGCTGAGAGATCTTACTTAGACTTAGACTTAGGAACTCCTGCGTCCTGAGATGCATGAGGCAGTCAAAGCGATCCATCGCATTCATAAGAATTTTAATTTGGCAGACATTTGACTGTTTTCCAGCAACAATATTTTACAGGGACAGGTCGCTAGCCTGAAGTCAAACCAATAACATTTATAAAGAACTCTCCAGTAAATGTTTATTTCCTTGTTTTCAAAGAAGAACAAAAATTACAAACATGACTCTATGCCGTTGTTGTTATAGTTTTTTTTTAAAGAACGTCACAAAACCAACGATTTTCGGCTGTTCAGAGCCACGAAAAGATCCACTTGCTTTCCTTTAAAGAAGAGCGAAAATTACAAAGCTGTCTCTATGCCGTTCTTGGTGTTCTTATTTTTCTTAAAAGAACGTCAAGAAAAGAGATCTGGCTTCTTTTAAGTGGGTCATCTTTTACCTGCACAATTGCAGGTTTTTTAAAATCCCTAACACCCAGAGCAGCAAGACCTAATTGTTGCATACGGAGTCGGGGAAGGTTTGGTCCAGAACACACAATACATTGGCGGTTGCACATGTGCAGAAGCAACATTGTCATTACTTTTATATGGCATAATCATGTTGACACACCGGTTTGTGTTAAATTAATTAAGTTAAGCAACGTTGATCTGGTCAATACTAGATGGGTGACCATTTGGGAATAAAGTTAAGCAACGTTGATCTGGTCAATACTAGATGGGTGACCATTTGGGAATAAAGTTAAGCAACGTTGATCTGGTCAATACTAGATGGGTGACCATTTGGGAAAAAAGTTAAGCAACGTTGATCTGGTCAATACTAGATGGGTGACCATTTGGGAAAAAAGTTAAGCAACGTTGATCTGGTCAATACTAGATGGGTGACCATTTGGGAATAAAGTTAAGCAACGTTGATCTGGTCAATACTAGATGGGTGACCATTTGGGAATAAAGTTAAGCAACGTTGATTTGGTCAATACTAGATGGGTGACCATTTGGGAATACCAAGCGCTGTATGTGAGACAACGGCGACAATTCCCTGCAAAACTAACGTTAAAATTATTTCATAGAATACACATGTGCCTGAGGACCACTTGTGAATTTGATATTCCCTAGAAACCTCCTCATTCGGAAGAAACCAGCGGAACCTGCCATGGGTGCATGCCGCACCAGAACTTGAGGATGTCCTAAAACTGAAACTTTTGGTTAGTGAACTGTTTTTTAACTGTCGAGAGGCTCCAAAACTTGTTTTGATAAATTGCGTGGCGGCAAGAGTTCTGATTGATTAATGAACACTAGATTAAGCGGTTGATGTATTTTGCGTGAAGTATCGTGTGAAGTATCGTGTGAAGTATCGTGTGAAGTATCGTGCACTTAAGAGCAGGTGAAGTGCTTATTAGCCTTGGTGGGAAATCACCTAGAGATGGTGTTTAAAAAGACTGGTCCCCATCACCTCACCGGGTTGGCATCAGGAACGGCATCTGAACTATAAAATTTTTTCCTAAGTTAAGGACATGACTTCAAAAGAAATCTGACCAAAGATAAGTTTGGAAGTCAATTTCTAAAAGCCGTCCAACACATGCAAGCATGTAAAACTAACGTTCAACCGAATATGATGATATATATAGATAATTTATAAAAAGCGATTACAATGTGAGGATTTATCGGATATAAGCGGGACAAGACAAGATTCATGCAAAAGTAAAAAAAAAAATAGTGATACTATTAAAATAAAAAAATATTGATACTATTAAAATAAAAAAATATTGATACTATTAAAATAAAATAAAAATAGTGATACTATAAAAAAATAGTGATACTATTAAAATAAAAAAATAATGATACTATTAAAATAAAAAAATATTGACACTATTAAAATAAAAAAATATTGACACTATTAAAATAAAAAAATATTGACACTATTAAAATAAAAAAAAAATAATGATACTATAAAAAAAATAGTGATACTATTAAAATAAAAAAAATAATGATACTATTAAAATAAAAAATAGTGATACTATTAAAATAAAATAAATAGTGATAATATTAAAATAAAATAAATAGTGATACTATTAAAATAAAAAAAATAATGATACTATTAAAATAAAAAATAGTGATACTATTAAAATAAAATAAATAGTGATAATATTAAAATAAAATAAATAGTGATACTATTAAAATAAAAAATAGTGATACTATTAAAATAAAAATTAATGATACTATTAAAATAAAAAAATAATGATACTATTAAAATAATAAAATAATGATACTATTAAAATAAAAAATAGTGATAATATTAAAATAAAATAAATAGTGATACTATTAAAATAAAAAAATAATGATACTATTAAAATAAAAAAATTAATGATACTATTAAAATAAAAAATAGTGATACTATTAAAATAAAATAAATAGTGATACTATTAAAATAAAAAATAGTGATACTATTAAAATAAAAATTAATGATACTATTAAAATAAAAAATAGTGATACTATTAAAATAAAAATTAATGATACTATTAAAATAAAAAAATAATGATACTATTAAAATAAAAAATAGTGATACTATTAAAATAAAAAAATAGTGATACTATTGAAAAAATAGTGATACTATTAAAATAAAAAAAATAATGATATTAAAATAAAAAATAGTGATACTATTAAAATAAAAATTAATGATACTATTAAAATAAAAAAATAATGATACTATTAAAATAATAAAATAATGATACTATTAAAATAAAAAATAGTGATGCTATTAAAATAAAAAAATAGTGATACTATCAAAATAAAAATTAATGATACTATTAAAATAAAAAAATAGTGATACTATTAAAATTTTAAAAAAAGTGATAAAATTGAAAAAATAGTGATACTATTAAAATAAAAAAATAATGATACTATTAAAATAAAAAAATAATGATACTATTAAAATAAAAAATAGTGATACTATTAAAATAAAAAAATAGTGATACTATTAAAATAAAAAATAGTGATACTATTGAAAAAATAGTGATACTATTAAAATAAAAAAAATAATGATAATATTAAAATAAAAAATAGTGATACTATTAAAATAAAAATTAATGATACTATTAAAATAAAAAAATAATGATACTATTAAAATAAAAAAATAGTGATACTATTAAAATAAAATACACAGTGATACTATTAAAATAAAAAAATCGTTATACTATTAAAATAAAAGAAAAACTATTAATATAAAATTTCTAAAAGAACACTTATACTACAGAATATTTACCACATAGCTTATTCCAAGGGCCGTCATTCGCATGTTTTAACAGCATACATCTGATGAAGAGATTTTTCCTCAAATATTATTATGCATACTCAACCATCAAGTAACACTAAAGACAAGTAAAATTCATAAAAACTAGCAGGGAGACCCGACGTTGCTTGGTATGAAATGAGGGTCACTATTATGTACTTTTTAACATCATATTACTTTGTTTGTTTTTACTGACTCTTCCTCCCGTTTCACCCCCAAATATAGTTTCAAAAAGCTAAACTGTTGGAAAACTATGAATATTGTTGACATGCAGTAGTAGCTCAATTAGTTGTGACGTCTGGGTGTTGTAGTTGTAATTTTAGTGGTTGTCAACAGCAGTAGTCATAGTTTTGTGGACCCTCTGTGTGTAGAGTTTGTCTACCTCTTTTTCTTTTTCTTTGTAATAGTGATGATGGTGTGTTTATTGTAACAGCCATTCTCTTTAATAGCAGCGGTTGCAATAGTAATTAATAACAACAGTACACATTCTGAGGTTTAATAGTTTTCTTTGCTTTAATAGTTTCTCTTAGTTTACAGTAATATTATATACTGATGTATGTGCTCCGTCAAAAATAACGAAAAAAAAAAAAATGCTGTGCCACTGGCATTAATATTCATATAAAATCATAGAATTATGTCAGTGATTTAATTTTTCATATGTAAATTATCATTTCTGATGACCTAAAGAAAAAAAACTGCCTACTGCTGACTTTTTATTTAGAGTGGAGGATCTCTTTCCGAATTGATTTCAGGTGGTGGGGGTTTGTCTGATTTTCTATTTAATTTCTCACTTCCCCTCACCACTTGAAAATGATTTTGTCTGGAGGCTAGAAAAAGGCCCGCTTTTTACTCACTAACTTTTATGTGACAAGACAGCTATATATATATTTATATAAAAATATACAAATAAATACACATTGGCCTTTATTATGAAGTGAAGATTCCGGACAGTCCTCATCTCCACCTCTCGGGAGGGGGGGGGGGGGGCATCTCCGAAAAATGCCCATTCCTTTTTACAGAGACAAGACAATATAAATATTTTACTAGCTTATCTGCCATGTTTCCCTCTTGACTTGCTGTATGTGACGTCATTTTCTTCGAACACGTTAACTTAATTCCTAGTAGAAATTTCCCATTTTTACCTCATCTAATTTCAAATGGAAATTTCCTCTCTCTACGTAAGCACACCTATTGCTTACGATATTACTACAGAAAAACCAGAAGAAAGGGAAAGGCAGTGGCGTAACATACCAGTAATCTATTTTCTTTTTTTTTGTCTTGCCAAACATTCTACTAGGTATCCCAAACCAAAATTTTAATTTTATTATATCCAAAACTTTCTTATTTAAGATACTACTTACCGTCGGGTGTATAAACTTTATAACAGGTTTATTAAAAACAAGAAACTTTATGTGCGTGTATGAGAAAGAGAGAATGGTGGGGGGCGATAACCTATACATAGACAGAGCGACCCTACCGCTGTATGCCACCGTCCCTACCCTCCGCCGGGACAGTGATGTCCCCATCCGTTCAGTTTGGTTGTCGGCAAGCAAATAGGGAGAGCCACTCTCTGGCGGAAGTCATGTGATTTCTCGACTTCCTCTTTTAGGACCCATCCCCCCACCACCACCACTATCACCACATTTTAGCCCTCCCCCTCCTCTGAGCACCCCCTTTGCTACCTAACACTTTGAGCGGACCAAACCCTACTTAATTCTGACAAAAGGTTGAATCTCTAACGAGGCTGTAATGACAAACGAGAACAGACGTAACTTGAGAAAGCTTTATTCGGCATACAATGTCGGTACAGTATTAGTGCTCTTATTTATATTATTTAGTAAAAGCAGAAGAGTTCTCCAAAGGGGAGATAATTCAAAATAAGGAAAGTTATTCATAATTGTTCATTACAGAGACTTTGCCTGAATGATAATAAGAACCTATCCTTGGCTGGTATAAACACAGAATGCTGATAAACCTGTGTGCATGAAAACTTACAAATGTCAGCAACATTGATTTTATGCAACATTGATTTTATGCAACATTGATTTTATGCAACATTGATTGTCTTAAGCATGTTCTCTGTATGAGCCAAATAATTTCAATGCCAAATCAAAGTCTTAGTTTCAGTATTTTAAAAAGCTTTTAATGTGGTTACATAGATATTTGCAAAATATAAACAATGGTACCAAATTTATTTCGGTAACTCAATTGGCCACCAAATTATCATTGTTCAAGTTTATTTGAAATTAGAAAATTTGCCGTCTTGTGTGCTATTGGTTGAGAAGCCAATTTTCACAGTGTAGAACTAAAAATCCAAGCTTCAAACAAGTGAAAAATTCTTACAAATGTAATATTTTCTTGTGGTAAATGAAAACAAGCAAAAATGACACGGAAGTGCAACTTTTAATGTCCGTATAAGATTAGGGGTGGGACGTAATGGGTGAAAATTTCAGATTCATGCGAGTAGTATTTTTTTGTGTTCATTTATACATAAATAACACTAGACAATCAAACATTTTGAAAATTTTGCAAAATTCAGAAGGTGCTATCAGCTTCAGCAAACCGTAATCCATTCTGTGTAAAATAGATGCTCCTATGCTGTATGAACTCACGTTGGATGCTACGATGATCTCGTGTTCTGGATCATAATGTGTTAAAAATAAATCAGACGTGAGAATGGTCTTTATTTTCTCAAATGCTTTGTGGCATTCTGCCCTCAAATCCAGTTTTTCTCTTTCTTTAATAATTCGTTTAAAGGCTTGGGCTAAATTATGTTATAGCAATTCGCTAACCCAAGAAAACTCTGCATAGAAGATATATTTTCTGGTGCTAGCATATTCTGGGTAGGGTTTTTTACCATTCTTGTATATTATTTGTCCCAGATATTTAATTTGTTCCATATCATTTCTCTTCTTTTAGTTTGAAACTGTAATCTTGAATTCTTTAGAAAACATCATGTATATGCACTTTTTGTTACTTTGTAGTTTTACTAATTATTTGAATACCACTCAGATAAGCTATCGCAAACTCTAGATCGCTTAATAATGCGTCCATTATCTGCTAAAATGTAGTCGGCGCCACCTTTACACCAAACGGTAGTCTCTCAAATTTGTGTAACCCTTTATGTTTATTTATATACAATAACTTCGAACATTCTTTGTCCACGTGATCTGCAAATATGCGTTGCTTAAAACCACCTTCAGAAAAAATCTTTCCTCCATTTAGTTTTGTGAATATTTCTTCCAGACTAGGCAACAGATAATGGTAATCTCTCAATGCCTGGTTAAAACGCGTGGAAAAGTCTGTGCATACACAAATTTATTTATTCTTTTTCTTTACGTATACTGTTGGCAAATCCCATTTGCTATATTCAACCCTTAATAGAACTCCCATTTTCTCAGGCCTGTCCAGTTCCATGTTGATTTTTTCTGACACGAACGGAACATTTCACTTCTTTTTGAAAATGGATTGTATATCCAGTTTCAGCTCAAATTTTGTAATTACTTTGCTGCCCATCAGAAAAAACTTGTGCAAAATTCTCTTTCAATTCTTTCTTTAATTCTGCTGTGACACTTTTTGGCAAAAAGGATTGGTAAATCCCATAATTGGAATTTCTCCATTCAATCTGTGCTAGCAAATTACTCGAATTATTCATCACAAATACTTTTAGTGTTATTATTTTTCCTTAGAATTGTGATTGTTGTTATCAATTCGCCTACGAATTTGATTTGCTCTCCAATTATACTTTTTGCGATTGTATTCGTCCTCAGTAAAGTTAGCTATATATTTTTTGGGTCTTTTTGATAAACTTCAAGTACGTTATTCAGGGACAGTAGATAAATTTGGATTTGAAATGGTAGTGCTCAAATCGATGATTAAGTTAGGGACATACAGCAGACAGTAAAATTTGGACTTATTTTGTACCATGGGTAGCAGAGAATGCTTACTCTTTCATGAACATCTGGTTCTACAAAGCACTTGAGGCCTATGTGCAGTTAAGTAACAAACCATATTCCATATCTGTCAAATATGCCATAAAAACAGAAATAGATGAAAATACAAAAATAACATTACTATGGGTTAGGGGTAAATAGCTTCTCTTCACACACACACACATACACACACACACACACATATATATATATATATATATATATATATGTGTGTGTGTGTGTGTCAAGAGAAGCTATTGACCCTAACCCATAGTAATGTTCTTATAATATCCTTTTGATAATTAAAAAAAACAATTTTTCCTAATACATTCGATTAAATATTAGATTATCCGACTTGCATTGTTTATAATGTTAAATGTATTTTTCATGGCTCTGTGTTATAAATTTGTGGTTAGCAAAGTATGATTTACCCCAGCCAGGGATGGATTCATAAAGAAACAGAACCTGAGTGAAATGGCTAGTTATAGCAAAGACCTCCCATTACTTCCTGATCTCTCTGGCAGAAGAGCTCACTGCTCATTTGCATGCTCATTTGCATGAGTGCAATGTCACTGGCAATAAAAGAGGAATGTTTTGAAGGAAGTGAGCGACTATGAGTTGGTGATTTGAGTTGGTGACTACGTTGGTGTGTGCGCTGGATGAAAGACTGTTCGGAGAGATATCATTTGGCAGAGCAAGACCGTGATAACATTTTGTTGCGATAAGGAGTACGGACACGAGGAAATCAGGAGAAAGAAAAATATAATTACAAAATTCAAAATGGCTGATTGACTAGGAAGAAATCTTTGGTTCCTTAAAGGAACTGTGTTCTATGCATAAAGTTTACTTTTGTTTTTTTTTTTGCTTGGGGATTTCCTTCCGGGAATGATTTTTTGGTCTCCTGATGAGCTGCATAAATAAAAGATCCTGGTAATTACATGTTTATTCCCGGTTGTTGTCAAGTTACATTGAATTATTTTGAATTTAGGCAAGAAATAATAACGGTTGGGTCATTGGAATTTAACATTCAATTTATATATATATATATATATATATATATATATATATATATATATATATATATATATATTTCCTTTACTAACTTATCTGTTTGTACTTCTCTGATGATAAGATTTCATTCTTTGAAAAGCTATGGCTTAAGGAAGGAAAAATACATTTATTTAATTTCAAACCTCTTTGTTTTGAAAAACTGATGACTTAAGAGATATTGTATTTTGTACAATTTTTATTCTCATCTTTTACTTGTTTATATAATTGTTCTATCTCGTATATCAAGCATTAATCCTTCATGATCAGTTCTGCATATTTTTCTTTTCCTGTTATTATTAATAAATAAATAATTTTATATCCATAGACATATATGTTTCGCGTTTTTTATTTTATGTTCATCAGTATGGAATATGTAACAACATCGCCGATCGAATGATTCAAACCCCGAATCAACGTATTATGGACCCAGTTTCCATTAGGTCACCGATCTGATCACGCTTTCAACAAGAGAAAATTGCGCCTTGTATTAATGTAAATACAAATAGTGTGGTTCTAAATAGGATTCTATCTCCCATGGGAGAGAATCATGTAACTTGGCTAATTTTTATGAATCATCAGTTTATTTACTCTCGAAAGGGATCAACGTAATTGGAGCATAATAATTATTATTAATAAATAAATATTTTTATATGTATAGACATATATGTTTCGCGTTTTTTATTTTACGCTCGTGAATATAGAATTACATAACCGCATCACGAGTCGAATCATTAGAACCCCGAATCCACGTATTATGGACCCTGTGTGTGTGTGTGTGTATATATATATATATATATATATATATATATATATATATATATATTATACACGCGTCGTTGAACACCGGAGTTTTCTCTCTTCGCTATGTTTTTTGTTAATTTCTCGACACGGCGAGCGATTCGTCAGTTTTCTGGTGTTAATACGCATATGTTAATTAATAGATATATAACTAATAATAAAACTATAAATACGGATCTTACTAATAATAAGACACAGCCTCCTGAAGACAGTCGAGAGACCGAAAGCGCTTGAGGAATGGCCCATGATACAATGTTAGGGGCCATACTCCACCAATTAACACCAGAAAACTGATGAATCGTTCACCGCGTTGAGAAATTAACAAAAAAGATAGCGAAGAGAGAAAACTCTGTGGTCTTCAACGACGCGTGTATAATAAATGATTTGCTGCCAAAATATACATATATATATATATATTTCGATTTAAAAAAATTTTTTTAAAATTTTTTAAATTTTTGAAAAAAACTCTTTCAAATTTGGAACTTTGACAGTCCTATCCTGTCAACTTATCAATCATAATTTTTCCTCTGATGATAAGATTTTAATCTTTGAAAAGCCTGGTTTAAGGAAAGAAAGAGAAGAAAAATAAATGTTTTTATTAACTAAACTGCTCCTTGTCTTGAACAACTGAAGATATCGATTTGCTTCCATTTGCAGGTCTTATTAATTTTCATTGACGTACCATATTTTTGCTCTATCCAGTATATTGAGCTTTCCTTATTTCACAGTAGGTCCAACTCTCTAAAAGTTTACCTTTTAGTTATAATTTACATATATATATATATATATATATATATATATATATATATATATACTAGCTGTATAAACTCCGTGTTGCCTGAGATTCATTAGTTTTACATTTTAAAAATTATACAGGAAAACAAATAAAATTTTAGTTTTTATTATTTCAATAATAAAACGTAGATTAAGAGTAAAAAATAAATAACTGTAAGTCACTTATAGATACGAAATAAAATAAAAAAAAGTAATGTATAAGTTACGTATAGGCGACAAACTCGCAAAGTGTGCTCAAAATGTTAGGATCAAATAGATTTGAGGCACCCCAGAATGAACAATAACGAAAAGAACACATTTTACCTTAACACTGCTTCTTTTTACTTACGATTGAATTATAAATAAAAGAATACGACGTATATGCACATTTTTAACTTTGTCATCACAGATTTTTTATGAAAAAAAACTTGTATTTATAAAAAGTTTCACAAACTTATATAAAGTCACAATTTTTTAAAGTAATTAATACATTGCGAAATAATGGAGAATACTTATATTCCAATCTAATCTAAATATGAATAAATGCGAATCTTTCTTAAGTATATTAACATCAAAACCTTTAAACTTGAATATTGAAGATACAGTATATATAGGAATCTCTAAACTTTGTCAAATAAAACTCGCTTTTACATATTTATTTTCTTTTAAAGTTTCTAATAAATTAATATTCTGTAATATATATTCATAATTGGTATTGTCAAATTTTATTATATGTTTATAATGTTTTCCTCGATAGTAATATTATTATAATTAATACAATTAAAGAGATTTTATTAAAAAACGACAGATTTTTAACAGCATTGTAAAACTTTCAGTTTCAAGGGAGATAATTACTTGAAAACTTCCGACGTTAATGTTAATGAGAACAGATACTACACTTTGATCTTAGCCAAAAGGCCAAGGAGCAATAAAAATTATTCTTTTGTGACTAGACATTTTGAAATGAATAAAACAAACTCGATTTAATTGGAATTTATAAGTGTAGTATCAGTTCTGTTGTCGTAAGACCATCCTCTGTTTTTAACGGTGTGTGAGGAAATCCTTCCATGTATTACATCCTCTGCATTATCGCTTCTTTTGCACCCTCTCAACAACAGCTGCATTCCGAGCAGTTTAGGGCCTGCCAGAAAGCTGGTCACTCTCTGCTGATGTGTAGCCATTTTTGAATCGGTTGAACCACTCCTTAATTTGTGTTACACCCATTGCATCTTCTCCAAATACTTGCTGAATCTAATGCGACGATGGAGATGAACACCATTCCAAAGAAAAACTTCCAGACGACAGTGAAAGGATTGATGGACTAAGTGTGTGCAAGCACAAGGGGCCTACTTTGAAGGGGATTAGGGTCCCAACCCCGTCACATATTTGAAATATTTTTTCTGGCCTAAGGACTGATACTTTTTAGACAGTCCTCGTATATATATATATATATATATATATATATATATATATATATAATATGTGTGTTAACAGATATGTACCTCTTACATTTATATATCTACAGGGTGGCGCAAAAGTCACGCATTAGTTTGAATCAGTAACAACTGTTTGGCGAGCGCTTAATTAGCAGATTTTCTGATTTTAACTGGCCTTCACATTCATCGGATTTAACAGCCCCTGACTTTTTCCTTTGGGGTTATCTTAAGGAAAGGGTATATGTGAACAAGCCTACAACGATTCAAGAGCTTAAAAACAATATCAGACATGAAATCCAAGAACTAGAGCCAGTTATTCTAAGGAGTGTAATGAAAAATGCCCTAACTAGAGCCCGTCTTTGTGAGGCCGAAAATGGTGAACATTTAAAAGATATTATTTTAAAAAACTACTGCAACAAAATTACCAAGTAAATGTATTATTTATCCGAAAAGCCTAGTTTCTATCACCTAAACAAACCAATGCGCGACTTTTGCGCCACCCTGTATAAAAATTAACTGAACCGCTTATCTATAGCTTTCCCCCCTTTGGGAGAGCTGGCAAGCCGATAGAACAACTTGGTGGCTGTTCTATTCATAGATCCTCTGCCAGTTGCACTGAGCGGCATTTAGCTAAAACTATGCACATGCTGATTTATGATTACATCAGAGGCTCAGGTGGTCTCATGCCGTGGCTTGCCACATTTTTGCACAGCATGATGTCGTCATATGCCCATCAAATTTGCAGTTACATTTCCTCTTTGCTTTTTTCTTCTCCTTCTTGGAAAATCCTGTGAAGTCCAAATGCTAAACGTTGTTGCAGACTTTTTCCAGACTTTTGATAACTTTGTTATTTTGGATCATAAAGAATTGACTAAAAATTAAAAAACAAAAACATTTCTCTTGCATTTGAAATGATATTGTCACAAAAAAAAAATCGATTCTTGGCCTTTTGGCTAAGATCAAAGTGTAGTATCTGTTTCGATGGATACTGCACCCCATAGACTGGTATTGTCTTGGCCTTCGGGGCTTGATTTACGCCAGTCTATGGGTCTGTCCTGTGCAGTTCTAGGAGGTCCACCCTCCCAGGCTTCGCCTCCCCTCTTTGGGGAGGAGTAAGTTTATTGCTTACTGCCTGAGGCACCCTACCGGGGAATGCCGACAGGGCTGCCCAGGCAATTTTTAATGGCCAGAGTGCTCACCTCTTGGACGCTGGCTTTTCAAATCCCACTTTCCCGACCCGACCTTGGGTCACATCTTACTTGTGGGAGTAAGATAAAACTGGTCTTGTGCCTAACTCCTGGAGAGGAGTAAATCAATACTCTAATCTGGGGTTCGAATCGTTCGACCAGCAGTACAATTTCATCATCCATACTGATGCATGTTAGTGAACATGAAACATATATGTCTATGAATATTAAAAAAATATTTATTTATTAAAAAATAATTATTAAGCTCTGTAAGTCGAGCACTTTGAGAGAGATTAAATTCAGGTTCAAATTTATCCACGTTGACAGTTCTCTCCCGTTAAGTAGATAAAAACACTGTCTGTTTGTAATTATTTGTGTTTATAAATAGAAATACAACACTTATTTCTCTTGCATTTGACATTGGATTATCACAACGGGGGCACTGGATTGGGATGAAAATTAAAATTGCCTCAGTCTAGAAGGATTTCTTCTTTACTGAATGAGGATAAGAAAAAATGAAGTGTAGTATCAGAACAGATACTCCATTTTGCTCCTAGCCAAAATCCCCCCCCCCCACCCTCAAGTTTTAAACTGGTAGTGATATGGCAAGTATGTATACTCTCAATAGGATATATTAGTCGCTTTCATTTGTTTCTTTTCACATTATTTTTCTCCTCGTTCTTTCTTCTGCTGGTGGCTTCTTCTTTGTGCTCATGATTTCTTTCCCCTTTTTCTATTAGACGCATTTACAAACACTTTTATTCTCGTGTAGCATAGTCATTTAGTTCTGAACTCATTTTGTGAACTAGCATTTGTGTGCGTTAACTGCGCAGATCGTGATAATCTGTTTGTTGTCTTCGTCTAAATTCAGCGCTTCATTTCGACACTGGCGTTAACGTCGATCGTGTGCTCTCGTTCATTGCTGTAACAAAAATTTTCCTCCGAAACAAAATCACAAATCAAATTTTAAACAAGTAACAATGTTTTATTTTGTAAAGTTACGATGATATGTGGTTTCTCTACTGAATAACAGACGTGGAATCAGGACAAATATGTCTTCCAACACAAATAGTCTCTTTGCTTAAGTCCCTTTTGTCTCTCAAACCAAACAGAGACCAAACTAACTCCTTCCTGTTTTGCTTGAATATATATAGATATTGCTGTCATTTTCGGTAGGCCACACAACAAGACCACTTGAAAATGATGGACTGTTTTATCACCGGACATAAAAACTTACTCACCAGGGTGTTTATTATTTAGGGTGGACATTAATTCTATATGATTTCAAGTAGTTTAATTTCGCAGCATGAACCCTCATTTTCAAGAACACATTATTTCAAAGATGTTAGCTATTTTCTTGGGGTGTATTTTCTCTTAACTAAATATTTTCCCAATGCAGGCCTGCCATCTGCAGCATGCATCTGTGTACCCCACTAAACATGCAGCACTGTGCATGCTTACAATTTTATCAAATTTAAACCATTCCTTTTATTGAGGTCGTCGGGCATCATGCACATGTCTTTGCATTTGTTGTTATCCTCCCTGATATTTTCATCACACGCGCGTCTTTATTTGTTGCTTGTTTGATTCAAACAACACTCTCATATAAGTTGAAGGATTTATTAAAACACACACCGACAATTTACAAGCAATTTTCATCGTTGGGGTATCAAATTGTCCACTAAATGATTGCTCAGGCTAAAAGGTTCAAGGAGAAGAGTGAGAACTAGAGAGTTAATTCGGCGTTAAGCACATCACTTAATTATACATTGTTTCGCTAGAGCAGTGTGATCATGTATGGAAGTGAAACCTGGCCAGTGAGGGTTGGGGACATGCTTTGCATGGAGAGAACTTATGAGAATGATACGATGTATGTGTAATGTGAGTCTTAAAGACAGGCTTAGATCTGATGACCTCAGAGGAAGATTAAATCTGGGCAGTATAGGGAGAAGTGTGAAGAACAGGAGATTTCGATAGTATGAGCATGGATGAAAATTTTGGGGTTTCTAAATATAGACCGTTGGGGTAGTGGAGTCAGATTGCAGAGCTAGGCCAAGGAAAAGATGGGAGTAAGTGATTAGGATGGATTTAAGAGAAAGGGAGATCAATAAAGATTCGGACGGAGATAGGTTAGTTTGGAAGTCAATTTCTAGAAGCCATCCAACACATGCCTGCATGTAAAATGGAGATTAAACCGAATATGATGATGATAATTAATACGTGTGTTGTCTCTTCAACTCTTCCACAAGATGAGAGTTAGGACTTGCCTACAATTTCATGTTACATTATTTTTGTCCAAGCAACTTCCTTTTCTCATGATACAGCAAATCTTTGATCCCTACTGATCTTTCTGTCTGTAGTACATCCCTTTTAATTGCTAATATGTACTAGATAACATATCTACTAGCCAACTTACCCACTCTAATATTTAACATTAAAAGCTTCCTATACAAACGTTTTCTTATTCTGGACTTAGTTTCTTCTTTCTTGAATTGTATTTATGTTTGTGAATTACAGCTTAATGTGAAAGCATTCACCTGTAATTTCTTCTCATCTTACAATTCTTCTTTTTATTCTGCTTCCCAATTAGAATTGTCTCAAGGTAAGTTTTGGTATTTACTTTTGATATTTTTTTCGTATTTTTTTTTGGTATTCTTTTTGGTATTTTTTTTTTCGTATTTATATTTTTTGCTATTTCTTTTTTGTTGGTATTTTTTGGTGTTCAATTCTGAAAATCTTGGTAATTATAAGTTTTTGTGTCGTATTTTTATTTGCTTCTTAAGTATAATTTTTTTTAGTTTTACAGTTTAATGAATAAAAAAGGAAGAATGACACAAGTAAAAAATTTACTTTTATCAGAGATTTCAATTTTTTCTTCGAGAATGAAAATTTTTGTGAAGTATTCAAGACTATTTCCTTTTTTGGGTATTTTTGGTATTTTTTGGTGTTTTTTGGTATTTTTTGGTGTTCACTTCTGAAAATCTTGGTAATCATATAAGTTTTTGTGTCTTTTTATTTGCTTCTTATATTTTTTTTAGTTTTACAGTTTAAATGAAAGAAAAAAGGAAGAATGATATCACGTGTCAATAAACATAGAAAAAGTTACTTTTATCAGAATTTCATTTTTTTTTAAAATTCGTGAATTGACATAACATTTTTGTGAGATGTTATTCTAGACGAAGAGACCAAACTTCTTTTCCATGGTCGAAAAAGCTGGTTATTTATTTAATAACTTGCTTAATTTGCAAAGAGTGTGCTTAACAATTTTATTCTTTACTTTTTAAGTGGATAAAGATTAAATTTACTTGTATTGCACCTGAAGCTATTAAATAAAAGTATGTTTCAGAATCTTTGAGCATTGATAATTTATATTATTTGATTGTTATTTTCACAATTTTTTGGCCAGTATAATCTTCAACCTTCTTAATGATTGGTTAATCAGTTTAGGAGTGAATTTTGTACATACAAATATATAAACAAATACACATACCTAAGTTTATATTTAGCAGAAATGTGAGTTCTCCGCTTTTTAGCAGAATTCTGCTTTTTTAATCCAGAAAAGGCGGTTTCCATTTAAATTGCTAGAGCCTCCCATGGATTTTAGTTGAATCCGCTCTTTATTTTTTATTTTTACGATAAGAAAAATCTGATTTCTACCAAATCTCTAGAGCTTTACCTCCTTATTTTTTTGTCGCTATTTGGCTGGATTTTATTTCACTTTCCTTCTTCCTCTCTCTCGGTTTCTCTTTCTTTCTTTTTACTGTGTTTTCCCTCTTTCTTTTCCCCTTTCATTTATCTCCTCTGAATCTCTCTCCCCCTTCATCTCTCTCCCTTCATCTCTGAAAACTGAAAATGCTAATTTTGCCATGAAGGGTGTAGGGGAGATAGATGATTTTTGTTTCATTAATGAATGAGTTCTTGTTCTCCCTCCCCTTCATCTCTCTCCCCTTTCATCTCTCTCCCCTTCATCTTTCTCCTCCCTCATCTCTTTGTTTACATTTTTGCAGTCTATCAGAAAAAAGGTCACTTAGTTTAAAAAATATACATTTATGTAATTTTTTTATGCCATAATGTTATGTGAGATTCAAGCTCCAGTATTGACATTGTAACTGATTGGTACCCCCCCCCCCTACACACACATACGCATACACATACACACACACATATCCACTAACGGAACTGAAATTAAAACGGAAATTCGAAAAAAAAAAAAGATCTGGTTTTAAAAATTTTCTCTAAATAAATCATGTGACCCCAGCTACATTTAATGTCTTGAAATAATTGCCTAACGAGGTTTGGCTCATTCCCACATAGAACTGAAACATGTCTGCATATGTGTAGCCGAAAATGTTTATATGAATAAAGTATTATACTAAACAAGCTTATCAAGTCAAGTACGACCGAGGATCAATATTTTTGATTGATTTTCTCACGAATATTTTTTAATTTTAAATTTACAATTTTATCTAGTTTTTTCAAATGCGATTATTTTATTTTAGTTTTTGTTTAATAAATTCTTATGCCAATAAAACTTATATAAGTTTCGGAAGCTCTAACTTCTTACAGCAACATTGTACTGTGCCCACAGTATCTACATATGATTATGTTGTCATATTTGGGCTGGTGAATCTCTGTCCCATTTGAGGGTTCTTGATAAGGTGCAGAAGCATATCTGTAATTTGATTGGCCCCCTACCCTTTCTTCTTCTCTTCACCCTCTCTCTCACAGGCGTGATGTTGCTAGTGTCAGTCTTTTCTATAAATACTATTATGGCATGTGTTCTTCAGAATTATGTGATCCAGCTCCGTTTCTTTTGTTCCAGCTCGTTTGACTCGTTGGTCTAGTGATCTCATCAATTCTAAAACAAATACCGAGGTATAAACTAAAAAAAGAAAAAGAAAATTCCAATACCGCCCAACCTGAGAATTGACTCAAGATATTCGATGATTATTAAGTCGTTCATTTAAAACCAATGATTGATTTTTCAATTAATGATAGAAAATATTTCGAGCATCAATCAATAAATCATTCATTTGTATGAGATTCAGGAAAAAAAACGACAGATCGAACTATCGACTTGTTTTATTTATGAAAATTCTTTCAAATCTTTATCTGTCTTACTCTATTCTTCGTCCCAGAATTGGATGTGGGTGTATAAAAAAAAATCTGTTGTCAGATTCAATGAATAGAGACCCTTGAGGTATGCCAGTTTGTCAAAGACAAATGTAAGAGGGATATACAAAACATGATACATAAAGGGGTGAAAACCATAGACGTAATTACTAAAGTTAAGACTACATTACTGTCTTAATATATTCGAAATACATGTGTTGTAAGGGTCAATGGTTAGAAAGAGATATGCATGGACACTGTATAAATACATTTTACTTACATGTGTGTGAGTTAGTTTGGGAATCTTGGTGATAGCAACCGTGAGGAAGTCTAGGACTGCGATAGTGAACATGTCTGAACAGTCACGGTGTCAGAGTTGAGAAAGTCATGCAAAGATGGAAAGCTGCTTGGAGCATGTCAAACTGCTTTTGAGACCCAGGTAAAAAAATAGAGAAAGATATCCAGTTCTATAATCCTCATGTGGAGTGGAATTATGCTTTTGATTTCCGGAAATAGAAAACTGCAAAAAAAAATGTTGAAAACTTGATTTTCTATATAAGACTAGAGTAAGGAGATATCAGAAAATTCCATTAAAAGTTAAAGTGTAGAATTTGCCGACGTGTTCAGGATGTTGCGAGTCACATACAGCAGTGTTGTATTACTGATGTGCTTAAAAGAATAACGACACATTTATATATGAAAATATAATGATCTATCTTTATTGTCAGTGACGGTAAAGGATGGTAGGTTGTTAGGAGGAAAATGCACGCACAGGAATTTGCCGGTTGATTCTTCTCGAGCCCAAATCATCAACAAACTTCTGGTATGAATTTTGGGTTGTTATTATATAACAATTTGTGACCACCTCAAACACCCCCATTGGACGGCATTGTCACTGTAGCCACACCCCAGGACGTTTTATTCGGCGACAGTTGTGTCAATAAATTATACATATTTGTTTTTCTTCTCTCAATGTGACTCGATTGCACCTGCATGTCTTCTTCCCAAATGACCTTTCATACGTCCAATGTTTATCTTATCTTTTGACAATCGATCATGTTGTTTCTTCCCATACAGGTGGTCACTGATGCTAGGATTATTCTTATTCAAATGACCTTTTGTTACATCACGGTTTGGATATTTAACAGGGATGTAAACATGCACTAAGCTGCATGTTTTAGTGGTGCATGCAAATAGCAGACGTTGCAAGTGATAGATGTGCAGCCAAAGGAAAAGGGGGGCACAGCAAAAATTGAAAATATCTCTGGTTGTGAGTTTGACCACACAGAATTTGTATTTTGTTTGAAATAAAATAAGTGCCTCATTAAACTGGGAATCCTACTGAAACCAACCCACTTGAGAAAAGTAACGTTCCTAGATTGTCTGCAGATAAACCTCTTTCAGTGGACACTGTCAAGCCGTTATCTCTAGTGGATATCTCTTGCAGTCAGCTTTTGGGTGGTCGAATGATAAACGTTGAAAAAGACCAAAATCCATAATTTTCAGTCGAAGTGAAAATATTCAAGGAGAGGGGTGAGAGCCGGCTCTTTGGGCATGACCCGACAGTTTGTTTTTTCTAGGGTTGCCGGTTAGTTGGACCAGTGTGCCTCTCCGGGAAAGGAGGGCCTTTGGGGCTTTTAGCTAAAAGATTTTGTTGATTAGACTTATATTTTTATTTGGCTGGGATAAGATATCTCATTTTACACATCTGCTATTCAACCTAAGAAAACGAGTACCATTTCCAAAAACTGTTAATTGTTTATAAACTGGACTCATGGTTTTACTTGGAATGAGAATTCTTTGTTTCAGCACTGACTGAGTTGAATGGCAACTTTGCACCAGATACACCGAGTGGGACGAGCATGACCAGACTCCTGCATATTCATAGTTGAAGACGCATGCATAATAATGTTAAAAACAGAATTTTTCAAATAAGGCTTAGCAAAGATGCTCATAATTATGCGTTCTGCATCAAAAAAGCATAAAAATCTAAAAAGACACAGTAAAACCTTACTCATGCGTCACAACGATGCAAGACAATTTCTTCATAAAAACGACACATACGTTCTCTTTTACCTCTTGTTCTGTAATTTTTTTTTTATTCCCCCACCATTTTTTTTTATTCCCCCCACCATTTTTTTTTATTCCCCCCACCATTTTTTTTTATTCCCCCCACCATTTTTTTTTATTCCCCCACCATTTTTTTTTTATTCCCCCACCATTTTTTTTTATTCCCCCCACCATTTTTTTTTATTCCCCCCACCATTTTTTTTATTCCCCCCACCATTTTTTCTTATTCCCCCACCATTTTTTTTTCATTCCCCCACCATTTTTTTTTATTCCCCCCACCATTTTTTTTTATTCCCCCCACCATTTTTTTTTATTCCCCCCACCATTTTTTTTTATTCCCCCACCATTTTTTTTTATTCCCCCACCATTTTTTTTTTATTCCCCCACCATTTTTTTTTATTCCCCCACCATTTTTTTTTATTCCCCCACCATTTTTTTTTTATTCCCCCCACCGTTTTTTTTTATCTCCCCACCATTTTTTTTTTATTCCCCCACCATTTTTTTTATTCCCCCCACCATTTTTTTTTTATTCCCCCCACCATTTTTTTTTTATTCCCCCCCACCATTTTTTTTTATTCCCCCCACCATTTTTTTTATTCCCCCCACCATTTTTTTTATTCCCCCCCCACCATTTTTTTTTATTCCCCCCCATCATTTTTTTTTATTCCCCCCACCATTTTTTTTATTCCCCCCCCCATTTTTTTTTATTCCCCCACCATTTTTTTTTATTCCCCCCACCATTTTTTTTATTCCCCCCACCTTTTTTTTTATACCCCCCACCATTTCAAGCTAACTATAATAACAGTCGACCCGATCTACCCACTGTTTTGTTTGTAACAAAACAATTTAATTTTGTGATAAAGATCAGGGAAATATATTTCTGGGTTGTACATACAGTTGAATTCTCAACTCAGAATCTCATTCTGACCCCTTACTGAACAGGCAGGCGACTAGGTTGTCATCGGAACATCAAGAGCAGCTTCTTAGGGTAAACCATCCCTTTGGAATATACATTTACATCCCAGGACTAGTAAAATGAATTTTCTGAACAGGACAGTTTTGCACCACTTTTATCTCCGCATTTGAAGATTAAAATAAACATATAATGATACTAACCCTTATGTCTAGAATCCTTATTCCAATTTAGATCAAAATCCATTACATGATTTTCATTCTAGAAAATGTTTAAAATTTAAGACTTAAGATTAAGATTCGGGGAGTCTGGTTTAATTGGTGTCTAATGATTATGGATCAAATTTAATGCAAATCTGAACTATTTTAATTTTCAAATGGGAGGTTACACCCATTTTATGCCCCCCTAAAAAACTTTTTAAATACTCTAAAGAAATTGAAATTTGGGCAAAATTTATTAATTTATGTCTAGTTCAAATTTATGTCTAGTTCAAATTTCACAATAATCAGATATTTGAATTTTCACAAAGGACTTTGACCCCCTTTTTTATTTTATTTGCATAAAACTAAATTAAACATAAGCCCACATTTTAACTCCCTATGCATAGAAGCTGTGTTCCAAAATTCATAATGATCGGTTAATTAGTTTAGAAGTGAATTCTGTGCATACAAATATATAAACATCTGCACATAACTAACTTTATATGTATATTCGTTTGTACAAAGTTAACCAAAAGTTGTCAGTGTATGATGTGCTATTTTCTTTCTCCCTTTCTCTAAACACTTGATGTTTATCCAGCAATGTTCATTTTTACCCGCTAACTTGTATGTGACAAAACGGATATATATTTATTTACCTACGAATTAATACACATTGGTCTTTATTATAGAGTGAAGGATATATATATATATATATATATATATATATATATATATATATATATATATTCATTTGTACATAGTTAACCAAAATTTGTGATCTTTGTTTACCTTATTCAAGGAGCAGTGATCGCAAGGGGAGACAACTCATGTTTTATTTATTATGTGTCCATTTCTCATTTGGTATTGAATAATAGACTTGAAGATTTCTCTCTGTTATGTTATTCATGAAGCCTTTTCCTCTGTCCGTGTTGAATGCCAAATGTTCAGCCAGTTGTGGAATTTCTTTTGCAGACAGTATTCCTGATAAATTTCTCTGGTTTCTGCTTGTGGAAAAGCGGAAAATGTCTGCAGAGTAAGAAACGAATCAATAAACAGATAATGACGTTTGTTGCTAGAAATTCTATGGCGTCGTCGTCGTCTTTGTGTTGTTTCACAGCTGTTAGCAAGTGGATATCTTGATGTTACGAGACAAAGTGAGGTCACACACATTTGACATGTCATCAACCGACTTCTAAAAAAGCCGAATGTTTTTGGTTTTTCATGACACACTGTTATTTTTCCTTACTAAACATTAAACATGCTAAGAGTCAATAGCTAGAACAAATCTACAAAGGTCCTTATCAAAAGAAAGGGGAGTTTTATAATGAAAATAGTCTTTATAAATCTTATGAACCGATTCTTCAAATTATGAATTCAAAAAGTTAATTTTCAAACAAACAGTTGTTCTTTTACAAAATTTCTAAAAATGAAATCATAGAATCTGTAATTTTCCGTTATAGTCGAATGAGAAAAGTAATATGTTATAAATATATTTATTGCCATTTACTCTGTATATTATGTATACATATATATTATTTATACAAATGAAAAAACAATGATAAATATATCTTTATATTAGATCTTATCAAGATCAGTCAATTAAAATTGCTCGATCTATTAGATAGAGCAATAATACAAGAAAATGAATGATAAAATCAAAAATGGATAAAATACAATATTTATTAATTCATCAAGTATTCAAACAAAGATAGAAAATATTTTCTTTTCCTTAATCCATTGATTTTTAAAAAAATAAGCTTTTTTCATCAGATGAAAAAAATCAGAAAAATTGTATTACTGGTTAACATAAATTTGAAAATATAAAAAGTTGTGAGCAAAAAAAAACATCTTAACTGAAATTTGGGTAAAAAATTATAATGTGTCAATGTAAATATCACATGGATCAGATAGAAGAAACATAAGGTGAACATTGAATTTTAATTGATAGTCCAGATAGTAAAATTCAAGATCCAAAAAACAAAATGAAGTCCAGAAATAAAAATCAGTTGATATAAAAATGACTCACCGCCAAAATAATATATATCTTTCCAAAGAAAGATATATATTTGGTATACATGTGTGTGTGTGTATATATATATATATATATATATATATATATATATATATATTATAATAATAATAATAATAATAATAATAATAATAATAATAATAATAATCCAGGTAAAACATCCACAGGGTAATAATCCAAATAATTTTAACCGGGTTTTTAAAAAGTGCTCAATATCAAATAGAGCTTTTATATATGATTATTTTTATTTACAGACATGCACAAAATCTGCGACACTGGCATGTCGATGTTATCGATCAACAGTTATTATAAACTGAGATCTCATCAGGCAGAGTTAGAATCCGATCTTAATCTTAGATCATATTTGGAAAAAAACAAATATGGTCTAAGGTTAAGATCGGATTCAAACTCTGCCTGATGAGATCTCAGTTTATAATAGCGGTTGATCGATAGCATCGACATGACAGTGTTGCAGATTTTGTACATGTCTGTGTAAATAAAAATAATCATATATATATATATATATATTAGTAGTATGTTTTTAAAAGGCTGTGGGCAATGCAAATTCCGGGTAAGATGTAAGTTGAAAGGAACAAAAACAATAAATCGAATACGAAATATGACTCACTATTTATTTTTCCCCAAATCTTACATAACAGCAATAGTATTGTTAGCTGTTTGTGTGATGTCCGGATGATTAAAAACTCATTATTTAATATTTTGGGAAAAGAAACTTCCCTTTGTCAAAAATAATCAATGCCAGAAGAAATGCCCGATTAAGCAGAGAATCTGACAAAACAAAATGGCTGCCAAAGCAGAACCGCAGCAAAAACAGGCTCGCAGAGAATGTGAATTAAAGATTTTTAAGGTTATGTTATTGTGATCGATAAACTGTTGTTTTTTTTTTGTTTTTTTTTTAATAATAATAATAATTATAATAATAATAATATATATGTATTTAATTTATTTATTTATTTTATTAAGTTGATATTTAGATTATTTACTTTATATTGTCAGTGTGTTTTATCTTCGTATTTTTTTTCTTCTCTTTCGTATTTTAAGAATTTTAAAGTAAAGTAATTAGTCTCTCACTTTGACTCTTCTAGATTTTATTAAATTTATTGATTATCATATATTCAAGAAGTGCAATTAATTGTGAGTTTCGTCAAATTAGATTATCGAATTAATGCGATATTCATTTACTATAGGATAAAGAGAAGTAACTTTGTTATGTAAATTAATTTATGGATTCGGACGGTAAAATTCTGTAATAAATTAGTAGTATTATACATATATGTAATACATATATATATACATACATGCACATATACATATATATAATATATATGTATACATATATACACAAGCATATACATGTGCAACATGTATGTATTATTGTTTGTTTATTTGTTTATTTATATATTCTTAATTTTATCTTGTTATCGTATTTCTTTAAATAGGTTTTTTTTAATTACTAATAGTATTATTTTATTTATTTAAAAAAAATTTTTTTTTTAATATTTAATTTAATTTATTTATTTATCTATTTTATTATTATTATTATTATTTATTTATTTTATTTAATATTTGTATGTTATTTGTATATATTTTATATGTGTTAGATTAATTAATTAACAATGCCAGGTTATGAGGTGACTTATTTTGGTGGGTTAGTGGAATAGGTTGAATGTGGTTTTGTGGTTTGTGGCTGAAAGTGTTGGGATGGAAGTTCATATTGGGAGGGGCCTATTTGATTGTTTGGGTGTGTGATGATTTAATATAGGAGGTAAGTAATGAGTGAAGTGGTGGAAACGGAGTATGATGAGTGTTAGATATGAGGGTTGGTCAGTGGGTGAGAGGTAGATATTATAGAATGAACGGTGAGTGGAGCTCATGACACTGATTGAGTGAGGGGTTTAGTCTGGAGATGAGGATTGATTCTGTGATTCTAAGGTCACCAATGTTTCTGACAGACGCTAAGATGGAGACATGAATATCATGCTGAGTGTTCGGGCAAATCTCTGTGTGTTTGTGGAAAGAGGATATACGGGTATTCAAGTGCTCCTTGATGTGCAGGTGTAGCGGTCTTGTTGTGTTACCGATGTAAAATTTGTTGCATTTATTGCACTGTAGTTTATAAACACAGTTGGTGCGATGGTATAGACCTGTGTTGGGGATAGGGCAATTGGTCAGGGAGTAGGGTTCGGGTGTGTGGTTAGTACGTTTCTTAGATAGGTGTTGGCATAAGGAAGTGCCAGTATGGGTTAGTTGTATGTCAAGATTTTCTTTATGTATCGCCTTACAGATGGAGGTGGTGATTTTATCGCTGAAGAAAGGGAGTTTTAAGAAGCAGGTGTTAGAGAGGGTGCGGTGTCTACGTAAATAAGGTGGGCTATGGTGGAAGCGGGGTAGCCATTAGCTTGGAGAGTTTGATGGAAATTTTTAGTGTGTGATATTTTGTCAGCAGCAGAAGAGCATTTATTTTGTATTCGGGTGATTTCATTATGGGCATAACTTAATTTAGCTATTGTGGGCAGGGCAGATTTAAAGTGTATGAAGAGGTTTTTGCAGGCAGGTTTCCTATAGAAGTTAGTATGTATAGAGCTGTCTTCGGTGATATTAAGATTGAAGTCAAGAAGAGAGAGTGAGCCGGACTCGTTGGGGTGTTCTATGGTGAATTGTATGTGGGGGTCGGTGTTGTTGAATATGCTGAATATTTGTGTGGCTTCGTCTCGAGAGGATGTGAGGATTAGAATGTCATCTATATATCTGGAGAAGAATATATAGGAGAGGCAGGAGTTAAGTGCTCGTTGCTCTAACCGGTTCATGTAGGTGATGGCTAAGAGACCGGAAAGGCTAGAATCCATGAGGAGGCCGGAGATTTGTTTGAAAGTGTGCTGCTGAAAGGTAAAGTATGTGTTGTCGATGATGATGTATAAGAGATTATGGATGTCAGTAGGTGTTAGTCCGAAGAACTCTAGGTTGTCAGAGGAAGATATGTGGTCGGTGATGAGGTCTATGGCTGGGTGTGTGGGTATTGAGGTGTAGAGGGAGATTACGTCGAGGCTAAATATATAGTTGTTTGTTTGTAGTTGTTGGAGTGAGTGTAGTCTGCTAATTACTTGGTCGGAGCTGCTGACATGTGCGGAGAAGGTGGAGAGTAGTGGTTTGAGTAGTTGAGAGAGAAGCCAAGAGATTTTATAGAGTGGTCCTTCAATACTAGAGACTATAGGTCTAATTTGTGTGTGTGTGTTGGTCTTGTGTGTTTTAATGAGGTGGTAGAAGGTGGGGAGTTTGCTGTTTTTGGTGGTGAAGTTGATTTTGTATTTTTTGGGGAGGTTACGTGTGAGACAGATTTGGGACCAGGTGTTGTTAAAGGTGTTCGAGAGCGAGTGTGTTGTATGAGTCTTGAGAGATGATACAGAATTCCTTGCCTTTATCAGAGGGTAAGTAAACTAGATTTTTATTTTTCAGGTTTTTTAGGGTAAGGCGTTGGGATCTGGTGATGTTAGGGGTGATGTGGGGTTGTTCTTGTTGGAGTATATCAAGGATCCTCTGTCTTAATCTAGAAAGTTTTTGATCAATTAGGTGGTTACTAGGTGGTGGGTGTAGTGGGTGGTCAAGCTGGTAGACAGGGAAGGAATTAGTAGCGTTGGTTGTATTATTAGGTATCTCTTGGGTAGGTTGATTAAATATATATATATATACTAGCATGTACCTGTTGCCCGGGATAAATATAAAAGAATGAATTAAAATTTATAAACATCCGATTGAACGCAAATAGGTTACATTGGATAATTCTAATGTTTAAAAGAAATGTCGGTTTAGAATTGTGGAAAATCTGTTTAGCCATGAAAAGGATTACTTCTGAGTTGAACAATAATAGAAAGTGTAGAAAGATATCTCTTTCACTGACTGATTATGGAAAAGGGTACTTATTTCTTAGGATGCGTAAATGTTTATTTATGTTGATGTATTTTCGACACAGTAAGAAATTATGTTGTGTCGAACTCTTCCCTCATGAGGAGTCAAATGTGACTGAAAGTCGACCATGTGTAACGAATGTACATTCTACTTTAGACACGTAAGATAAATATATTTTGATAAATAATTTTAAAAAATGAGATGAAATCAATTTTGACCTGAATTTCGCAAATTAAGGTGTGAGATTAAATATTATTTTAGTCACGTAAATCCCAATTTCGTATGGAGCTAGAAATGCAAAACAATGTTGTTTGAAGCAAGTATGAGTGTAAAAAGACGAAACTATAATTATTTGGCATGGACACAAATACGACACAGTAGAAACTTATGTTGGGTCTAACTCTGCCCACGTGGGGGTTTAAATGTGCATGTCTAACGAATGTACATTCTTGTTTAGGCACGTAAAATAAATATTATGTGTAATAAAAATTAAATCAATTTTGATCTGAATTGTGCAAAAGAGGATGTTGATATATTACTATTTTAGTTAAGTAAATCCCAATTTCGTATGGAGTTAGAAATGCAAAACAAATCTGAGGTGTCGGTCAGTAAATGTTGTTTGAAGCAAGTATGAGTGTAAAAAGACAAAACTATGAATATTTGGTATTGGCCACGGGTATAATATCTATTATTAAAATGCTGATAGAATGCAAATAGGTCACATATGGAACCAAAATAGAAATTGCCCCAGTTTCCTAAAGATGTCTACTATATTTGTGTGTTCGAGTTTTAATTGCAGCATTTTGTATTACCCTAAACGTTAACTAAGCATAACCTATGGTTTAGTTAGGCCAGAGTCGGTTATCTCATGGTGCTGCTTCAAATTCCGTAGAAGCACTGTTTGTGTTGTTTTGAGATGTTTTTTTTTTCTATGTTTCGAAATGTAGAAGCATTTTTATGTTGAGTGTTGTTCGATAAGTACACAATTTGTGCGACTTTATTTTGAAGAATTTCTTGCTAATCTGAAAGAAATTTTTATGTTAGTTATTGTGCGATACGCTTCATCCCTTGTGCGGAATAAAGTAAATAGGGACAGTGGATATGGAAATGTCCCTAAAAAAAACTGAACAACAGACGTCGCATGTCTTTTCGTTTTTTTTTACATTTTGTTGCCCTCATGCCCAGGTGTGCGGCAAGTAAGAAAACTAAGAACCCATTGTTATTATTTTATTTCTTGACAATCAAATTATATAATCAAGAATAACAGCAAAAATATGAATATGTCTTTACACGGATTTTCTCTTAGAAAAGCTAAACTATAATTTATTATGAAGTGAGTGAAGTGGTTTTGTTATGCTGTATATAATTAAGAAGTGCACTTAAGAAGGTTGGGAGTGGTTTTGTTATGCTGTATATAATTAAGAAGTGCACTTAAGAAGGTTGGGAGTGGTTTTGTTATGCTGTATATAATTAAGAAGTGCACTTAAGAAGGTTGGGAGTGGTTTTGTTATGCTGTATATAATTAAGAAGTGCACTTAAGAAGGTTGGAAGTGGTTTTGTTATGCTGTATATAATTAAGAAGTGCACTTAAGAAGGTTGGAAGTGGTTTTGTTATGCTGTATATAATTAAGAAGTGCACTTAAGAAGGTTGGGAGTGGTTTTGTTATGCTGTATATAATTAAGAAGTGCACTTAAGAAGGTTGGGAGTGGTTTTGTTATGCTGAGTGTGATGTATTTATGTTAATGTAATCCGATATTCCGTAACGTAATAATGCTATGTGTTCGGAATAGCAGAATGATAATCGGTGGTGTGGCTGTTTAAAAGTTCCGAATGAAATAAAAGTCTGGTGGTGTATGAGTGGCGGGTTCAGTAGCTAATTTGCAGTGAGTAAGAATAGTGACCATTTTCTCTGTGTATGTTGTAGGTGAGAGAGTTAATTATCTATGAATAATTATAATAATTTGATCAAATTATGCGAAAGTTTCTGCAGACACGCTTGGGTGAATAAGAGTATTGCAGTAGTTAAAGTGATGCATGTGGTCATTTGCTTAGTCTCGCCAAAGGCACAGGGGAAAAAGTCTTAACTTTATATAGAAGATTATTTACATGTAGTGACATCCGTCAGTCACAACTACTATGGATCATCGCCATATTGGGATGTTGTTTGTGTGCATCTTTTTGTGTGACTGTAGAGACCAATTCTTGATTTGCATGGTCTACTACAGCCTTGACATACGAAAGCTGTTGTGTAATGTGTTACCTCGGCTTGTTGGTCTGCCTGTAGGCTTGCTCTTCTTCTAGCTCTCTTCGCAGCGTTTTCATCGTGGAGAGTCTTCTCACTGATGATCATTCCCTGGCGTATCTGTTTCCTCCAGGCAGAGGCTTCCCATGTATTAATGTCAATTAAGCAAGCCTTCATATCTTGCTTGCAGACATCCTTGAAGCGGAGATGGGGGACAACCCTTTTTTTTTTTAGCCTGAGGCAAGCTCACCGTAGAGAAAGTCTTTAGGAATGCGCCCATCATCCATCCTGCACACATGGCCCAGCCAGCGAAGAACATCGCTCACGCAGTAGGGAGTAGATGGATGGAATGCCTGCTCTTTGCAGAACATCATTGTTGTCCACTCTGTCCTGCCATGTGATACCAAGTATCCTACGTAGGCACCTCATATGGAAGACCTGGAGTTTCCTATCCTGTGTTGAGTATGTGGTCCAGGACTCACTCCCATACAGTAGGACACTGAGAACGCATGCTCTGTAGACAGCCATCTTGGTAGAAGTGGTAAGGTAGCTGTTTTCCAAGACACTTTTAGTTAGTTTAGAGAAAGTTGTGGATGCCTTACCAATCTTTTTGTTGAGATTTACGTTCAATGAGAGTGTGTCTGAAGCAGTGGAGCCTAGGTACTGGAACTGATGAACGACCTTGGATTGAAATGCTGGGTGGGTAGGTGGTTGCTTGTCCCATAACTTGGGTTTTCTTCTGGCTGATGGTGAGGCCGAACAGGCTGCAAGCATCAGCAAACCTGTCCATCAGTCTTTGAAGACCATCTTCCTAATGTGATGCTATGGCTGCATCATCGGCAAACAGCATGTCTCTGATCTGAACTGACCTTATCTTAGTCTTGGAACGGAGCCTGGTGATGTTGAAGAAACTACCGTCAGATCTGGAGTGAAGGTAGATACCATCCGCTGTGTTTTTGAAAGCATGCTTCAGGAGTATGGCGAAGAAGATGCCGAAGAGTGTCAGGGCCAACACACAGCCTTGTTTGACACCGCTCTTCATCCCAAATCCAGCAGACATGTCATCGTTAAACTGTACAGTGCTCATCATGCCATCGTGAAAGGATCTTATGATGCTGAGGAGTTTTGATGGGCATCCGATTAGTGATTAGGATCGAACGCTTGGTGAGATCTATAGCGGCGAGATACAGAGGCTGGTTTTGCTCTCTGCACTTCGCTGGTGTAAGGAAAAGATCATATCGATGGTTGATCTCTGAACGAAAGCCGCATTGAGATTCCGGGTAAATTCGATCGGCAAGAACTTGCAGTTGCTGTAGTACTATGCGTGTGAATAGCTTGCCAACGAAGACCAGATATTTATGCTTGAAAATGAATATATGTGTATATCAGTGTATGGATATTTGCGTATATATTTGTGTTTGTTTTTTAAAAATTTTTTATATATGTAATATATATATATGTTTGTTTATATATGTACTTGTGTATCTATTAATTTGTGCAAAAGTGTGTATTTTATATAAAGATCAGATATTTATGCTTGAATATGTTTGTAAATAGATTAAAACTTTGAAGTGTTAAATATAGAAGAAAGGAATCCAGGCCAAGTAGGTAATAAAACAATAGAAAAAGGAAAGAATTAGAAGGCAGGTAATAAAAATGATAAAAAAAGATAGAAACTAATTGAAAGAGTTAACAAGTAAAGAATGTAAATCGATACTAAATTATAAAAAATATCTCATCCCCCAAAAACAATTTATTTAATGGGAAAGTTTTTCAAATTCATCTCACTTCTCTGTCTTCTTTGGTCTGAAGAGGTTGACTGTCTGTGAAGAGTACAACCGAAACATGTATGCACATATGTAACCAATAATGTTTGTATAAATAAAAATTTATACTTAAGAACAGCTCTACTTTTTATTGAGTACTTTTTATAAACACTGGAGTTTCAACGGATTTACATCTACAGAAACCAATACAATACGTGTACTATATATATATATATATATATATATATATATATATATATATATATATATATATATATATATTAATATTATAATATAAAATGAAGTAATAAAATAAGGTGTCAATCAAATTTTATTAGAATTCAAAGTTCATGCAAAGCATCCTTAAGTCCTTAGCTCATGAGTTTTCAAAACTCATGAGCCAAGGACTTAAGGATGCTTTGCATGAACTTTGAATTCTAATAAAATTTGATTGACACCTTATTTTATTACTTCATTTTATATTATAATATTAATGCTCTATCCAGTATATTGAGCTTCAGTTTTTTATCCGGATGTTTCACTAATTATAAGATATTAGTTGACGCTTATATCTTTTGTTGGATTGCTTCATATATATATATATATATATATATATATATATATATATATATATATATATATATATATATATATTATAAAACTAAACATTTTTATCATTTACCCTAGAAAAATGTAATAGGGGACTTAACTCTACACAACTTAATATTAAAAAAAAAATGTGATTGGAGGTGGAGTAATTCTACAAAACCAATTTTAAAAAAATTACTTTTTATTTGAAAACTCCCTAATGGGGGTATAACTTCACAAAATATGAGTGGAGAAGGGCGTGTAACTCTGCAAGACTAAATATGGTTTTATCATTCTATTATTTTAAGACCACCTAATACAGGGTGGGCCAAAATAAGGGTCCTATCTTTAAATTTGAATAACTTGAATTTGAATAACTTCCACAAAATAAAAGTTAAACTCACCAAACTTTATGTGTGTGTAGACTGACCCTTCCGAGATTTTTTGAAATAAACAAAACAAATTTTAGCCGAAAAACACTTCTTAAAACTTACAAAAACTAAAGTATTGTTTTTTACACTGTTTTGAGTTTTTTAAGCAAAAATAATGTTTTCTAAATGAGGGTACGTTCCTTAGGGCTAATACGGCTCATGCTTGCTTCGGAAGGGGTCCTTTACTTATTCTAAAAAAAAAAAAAAAAAAAATCAATAAATAAAAAAGTTATGAATTTTTAAAAATAGGACCCTTATTTTTGCCCACCCTGTAGAAGCTTTACTCTGCAAAAATGTGATGGGCGAGGGGGTCTTAACATTACACAACTATTTTCTAATGTCTATTTCAACAGACTCCACTATAACAGTTGTGTTTTCGGCTGATTTGATCTTTTACCCTTATTAAATTGTTTAAGTGTGTCTATGTAAGATGAAGCCATCTTATGAGATGTACTTGACCTATTTATAATAATCTCTATACTAATAAATATGGCCACTCTTCTGTGGTTGTGTATGTATGTGTGCATGCTTGTTGCTCGCTTTTAAAAAAGAAAACATTAACCACTAATTGTCCCTATCCAGCGTTGCCCAGGAGTCTTTTTTATTTTTATCTTTGTTTCGTGTATGCCTTGTATATATTCATCTAGCTTTGATATTCAGGGTGTTGCGAGTATCTGGGAGTCTGAAATGGGCAACACCAGGCAATGTCTTATTCTTATGCCTGTTATCTATGCAGTCTGGTCCAAAGGAGGAAAGTTTGAATTACCTACTGGAGAGTTTGAATTACCTACTAGACACCATCCTCGACTGTCTTTGGTTTCTCTGTTTGACACCAGACATGAGAATACTTCACTCTACACTAAACCCTGACTAAATATTGTAAATAATATAGTATTCGAAGCCCAAATAAGATACCCTCGACACAGCTATACACTGTCTCATGGAATGGTGCACCTTCTCCAAGTAATGTTACATCAAGTAACAACTCTTAGCTGAATACTCCACCAGACCAGATGAATTCTTTTCCTGAAATCCAGCAAAACCAAGAGCCCAAAGGAAGATATACTATAATATAGTTTACTGGTCAATTGGGCGAGGAAAATTAATATTCTTTCTTAACTCAACATTTAAGAGGTAGAAGTCAATAGAGATAGAAATCAAGTGTTAACCCGAGAAAGGGGTCCCATGATTTCTGAGAACTTACTGAAGTAAAATGAAAACAAAAAAGTCCAAAAGACAGGTTGCTTCTTAGACACTCAAACCTTGGGGAGAGTAGAAAGTGACTAACTTGGGTTTACTTTCAGCAGCCTCATAACTCTCGCTTCCCTTATTTTGTCCTTTAGTCCTCACATTCTATGAGCGATGTTTCTGACAAAGGGGTAATAATTGCTGTTTTCTGGGTCGGAATCTATCCATCTAGCTCTTATCGTTGTCTAGTTTTTGACATTGAAGTAGATATTTTCTTTTTAGCTCCTTACATCCATAAAACCCCCTAAAAAACCACATTGTACTCCGTCTACTATGCTCTCTAAATGCCCGGGATACCCAAACGTGTTATGGATTTTATGCAAGAGATGACATGCTGTACATGGCCGAACCACCTGAGATGCTGAGTGCATAAGGTATTGATCGGATCATCTGAGATGCTGAGTGCATAAGGCATTGATCGGATCTTTTCTTCCATTTTACAGCTACATATCTACCTGATCCTTACGGCAAAAGCGTTGCAGATCTGAAGTGTTTAGAGTACATCCATGTTGGTGCTGATATTGAACATGTACTAGTGTCCAGGAACTTCGCGTTGGCAGCGTTCAGGCATGTTACGTAAACACTCAAAAGATGCCGAGGCAAATGTTGACAGCCGATAACTTTGATACGTTGCTGAGTTGTATTTTTCAGTTTTATTTTCAAGAAAGATAGCAAATAACACAAAAAAACGAACAAAACATAGCGAAATCACTGTTAATAAATAATTAAAAAAATTTTTTAACAAAACAATGCTAAACAACTGCTAATAAATACATTTTTATTTTATTTTCATTTCTTTTTGTATTCAGTTAACTGGTAAAAAAAAAAGTAGTTTCTTACAACTGGAAAAGAATTTTTTAATGTGTTTTTGAGGGGCTTTTTTGACATTGTCTTTTTTAATTGGTCAGGTTAGGGTTAAACAGAGACTCGTATATCTCAACCGTATGTTCTGGGCCTCCGATCTTTGCAGACCTCCATCAAAAAATTCTTCCAATCAGTCTGCGTTTTCAGTGATCCAACGCCACATTTCTTCCATGTCGTCTGTCAGCTGACAGCTGATTGGCTAATTGCCTCTGCATTTCTCAAGTGTTTATGTAACATGCCCGAACGCTGCCGGCGCAAAGTTCCGAAAACTGGTACATATTCGATATCAAGTATCTCCATGTCTTATACCTACTGAAAATGTTTAATGAGATTTAAACTATAAACTTTTAGTTGGTTTAGATTATTTTATTGATCGTCGATCGTAGTTATTTATTTTCTAAAATTGAACAACAATTTTAATCTGACTTTTTTTATCTTTGATTTTCTAATAAAATTACAAAGGTAAACAAAGGTTTTCTTGAAAATTCATGCTTAGTGTTTAACGTCTTGTTGTTGGCAAGATTGCAGAGTTGGAAGGTATAAGGTCTGACTCCGATTCCTAGAATTCTAAAATACCAGACTCGGAATCCTTATTTTAAAGTTTTCCAATATTCAGACTGTCTGTTGATTTAAAAAGATCCGACTATGACTCCTTCCAACATCCCTGACTTTGATTTCTGGTTGCTAGTCTCTATTTACTATGAGGGATGGATGTGAGATAAGATCACTTTAAGAACACTCTGGATGGACCCAAAATAAAAATCGCATGAGTCGAGAATAATTTCTCCTCTTCTCAGTATTGCAACAGAAGAATTCTCCCTCTAAATAAATTTACAACTTCCATTTAAAACAAGTAACAAAGGTTTTTTTTTTAGAGGTTACAATTATGCTCGTTTTCTTCTACTGAACAACAGATTTGCAAATGAGAATTCTTAGCCTGACCAAATCAAAACGCAAGTCTCAGAGCCCAACGGCCCATCTTTATTTGAGAGGCACGCAAACTCAACTGCTTGTGAGATGCTCAGAAAAACAACTGACCGCCAGATGCTCAGAGGGCCAACTGACTCCCCCTACTCACCTGCTGGAATATATATATATATATATAGACATTCCTGAAACCACACCAGAACGACCACCCAAAAGGTATACCTAATCACTGCCTCCCTAGGCGTCATGTGAACTTGGTTAGTGGTTGTCTCCCTTTGTCCCTTTTAGAGTTGCGTGGATTTAAAAAAAAAATATTTTCACTTATGGGTCATCACTTATCATATACGGCATAATCTATCTATTTGCATCAACAGATTTTAAGGAAGGTTAAATCAGGACAGTATAGGGAGATGTGTTAGTATGGTCATGTTGAAAGAATGGATGAGAGTTCTTGGGTTAGTAGATGTAGGACAGGTGAGGTAGCAGGGTCAGTTAGCAGGGGAAGACTATGGAATACGTAAGGATGGACTTGAGAGAAAGAGGGATAAATAAAGACTTGCCAACTTATAGGTTAGTTTGTAAGTTAATTTCTAAAAGCTGTCCAACACATGCCAGCAAATAAAACAGTTGTTTAAACTGGGGATGATGCTTATGATAATGATGCTGTCTAACTATATACTGCTATGATGATGAAACAATGGATGAGAGTGCTTGGGTTAGTAGATGACAGTTGAGGTCGCAAGGTCAGTTGGCAGGAGAAGGCCAAAGGAAATATAGAACGAAAGTGATATGATGGATTTGAGAGAAAGAGGGATAAATAAAGACCTGGCAAGAGATAAGCTAGTTTAGAGGTCAATGAGATCATCGAAGTGAAGCGATGTTGAGCTTGGTCAGTACCAGAGTGGTGACCCTTTGGTAATATATGGAAAGATGGTGACACTACCCTGCCCCCCAAAAAATGCAAAAAAAACAATGTCGGCATCTTCCCTGACCAAGATATGCATGCAACTTGAGATCGCTTGTAAATTTAATATTCCCTAGAAATTTCCCCCTTTGGAAGAAGCTGGCTCAATCCGATTAGGGTGAATGTTGCACCAAGTACAGATACTCTTATCAAGACAATTGTTGGGACGAATACTCAGAATCGGAAAATTCGGAACTTTTTTTGGAGTATCGGAATTGGTATCGGAATCGGAAAAATTTAAGCCTATTTTCTGATTCTAAAAAACGATTAAAATTTTTTTTTTATTTGTTTAAAACTTAATTTTCCATTGCTGGTAGTAAAGATAAAATGACAAATATTTTTTTTTTTTATTTGTTTAAAACTTAATTTTCCATTGCTGGTAGTAAAGATAAAATGACAAATATTTTTTTTTTTTTTATTTGTTTAAAACTTAATTTTCCATTGCTGGTAGTAAAGATAAAATGACAAATATTTTTTTTTTTTATTTATTTAAAACTTAATTTTCCATTGCTGGTAGTAAAGATAAAATGACAAATATTTTTTTTTTTTTATTTGTTTAAAACTTAATTTTCCATTGCTGGTAGTAAAGATAAAATGACAAATATTTTTTTTTTTTATTTATTTAAAACTTAATTTTCCATTGCTGGTAGTAAAGATAAAATGACAAATATTTTTTTTTTTTTATTTGTTTAAAACTTAATTTTCCATTGCTGGTAGTAAAGATAAAATGACAAATATTGTTTTTTTTTTTGTTTAAAACTTAATTTTCCATTGCTGGTAGTAAAGATAAAATGACAAATATTTTTTTTTTTTTATTTGTTTAAAACTTAATTTTCCATTGCTGGTAGTAAAGATAAAATGACAAATATTTTTTTTTTTTATTTATTTAAAACTTAATTTTCCATTGCTGGTAGTAAAGATAAAATGACAAATATTTTTTTTTTTTTTATTTGTTTAAAACTTAATTTTCCATTGCTGGTAGTAAAGATAAAATGACAAATATTTTTTTTTTTTATTTATTTAAAACTTAATTTTCCATTGCTGGTAGTAAAGATAAAATGACAAATATTTTTTTTTTTTTATTTATTTAAAACTTAATTTTCCATTGCTGGTAGTAAAGATAAAATGACAAATATTTTTTTTTTTTTATTTGTTTAAAACTTAATTTTCCATTGCTGGCAGTAAAGATAAAATGACAAATATTTTTTTTTTATTTATTTATTTAAAACTTAATTTTCCATTGCTGGTAGTAAAGATAAAATGACAAATATTTTTTTTTTTTTTATTTGTTTAAAACTTAATTTTCCATTACTGGTAGTAAAGATAAAATGACAAATATTTTTTTTTTTTTTTATTTGTTTAAAACTTAATTTTCCATTACTGGTAGTAAAGATAAAATGACAAATATTTTTTTTTATTTATTTGTTTAAAACTTAATTTTCCATTACTGGTAGTAAAGATAAAATGACAAATATTTTTTTTTTTTTTATTTGTTTAAAACTTAATTTTCCATTGCTGGTAGTAAAGATAAAATGACAAATATTTTTTTTTTTTTATTTGTTTAAAACTTAATTTTCCATTGCTGGTAGTAAAGATAAAATGACAAATATTTTTTTTTTTTTATTTGTTTAAAACTTAATTTTCCATTGCTGGTAGTAAAGATAAAATGACAAATATTTTTTTTTTTTTATTTATTTAAAACTTAATTTTCCATTGCTGGTAGTAAAGATAAAATGACAAATATTTTTTTTTTTTTATTTGTTTAAAACTTAATTTTCCATTGCTGGCAGTAAAGATAAAATGACAAATATTTTTTTTTTATTTATTTATTTAAAACTTAATTTTCCATTGCTGGTAGTAAAGATAAAATGACAAATATTTTTTTTTTATTTGTTTAAAACTTAATTTTCCATTACTGGTAGTAAAGATAAAATGACAAATATTTTTTTTTTTTTTTATTTGTTTAAAACTTAATTTTCCATTACTGGTAGTAAAGATAAAATGACAAATATTTTTTTTTTTTTTATTTGTTTAAAACTTAATTTTCCATTACTGGTAGTAAAGATAAAATGACAAATATTTTTTTTTTTTTTATTTGTTTAAAACTTAATTTTCCATTGCTGGTAGTAAAGATAAAATGACAAATATTTTTTTTTTTTTTATTTGTTTAAAACTTAATTTTCCATTGCTGGTAGTAAAGATAAAATGACAAATATTTTTTTTTTTTATTTGTTTAAAACTTAATTTTCCATTGCTGGTAGTAAAGATAAAATGACAAATATTTTTTTTTTTTAAATCACAAGTAAAAGCTATAGATCATGAACACGAATTTAGGTAAAAATGACAACAGAAGAAATGGCACAAGTAAAAATGACACAGGTAAATATGGCACGAGTGAAAAATATAGATGAAAATCTCACAATGTGTTTATCAAATCATTGTTTTCAATCAATTACAAGGAAAGAATTAGAGAAACAAATAGTTATAAAAATCGATTTGTGTAATGTAAGCAGCCCCCCCCCCCCCTACCCACACACAGTGTCTTACTTTTGTGAAAATATGTGTGTACATTACACAAGTTTTTACGGTAATCCGAAAATTAAAAAAAAAACAACTCTATAACTAAATATTTAGAAAATTGAAAAAGAATCGGAATCAGTAATTGTATCGGAATC
This sequence comes from Sepiola atlantica, assembly GCA_963556195.1. Lineage (NCBI taxonomy): Eukaryota > Metazoa > Mollusca > Cephalopoda > Sepiida > Sepiolidae > Sepiola > Sepiola atlantica. The sequence continues at coordinate 16,129,243 of OY744551.1, read as the reverse complement.
AAAGAAAAATATTGGAATCGTCCCATCACTAATCAAGACCAAATGTCATTTGAGTATACGGGTTATTGAGATTGACAGTTGGATGATGAATTATACTATGAGAGAGTTGATCGAAAGGTAACTCGATCACTGCTCCCTTCGGGGTTATGTGATCCGAAGTTATCTGACAGGCCTAGGTCTTCTGGCAGGTCACTAGGTTTTACTGCCACACATACGGCCTACCTGGTCTAACCACATACGGCCTACCTGGTCGATCCACATACGGCCTACCTGGTCGATCCACATACGGCCTACCTAATCAGTCCACATACAGCCTACCTGGTCGATCCACATACGGCCTACCTAGTTGATCCACATATGGAATACCTGGTCGATCCACATATGGAATACTGGGTCCATCCATATATGGCCTACCTGGTCGATCCACATACAGCCTACCTGCTGCTACCTGGTTAATCCATTGTTTCACTACTTCACTAAGAACATGAATGTAGACATCGGTGTTCAGCCAGCGGCTCTCAGGGAAGAAATGCGATAGCATGACGTTATCTTCACTGCTGATTCTGACATTCTGACGGCGTCAGTTCGTCAACTAAACGTTTCCTCTCAGATGTTGCCTCGTAGTTGAATATTTCTTCCCAATCTTTTCTACCATCCTTCTACTTATGCTGAAGAAGTTTGAAATTTTATTTGCTGTCTAGCACGGATTCTGTGTCTGTTTCCGATTCAAAATTCTCCATAATCAATTATTCTGCAAACAAAGAATGTAAATATAGTCAGTTTTTTTATGGAATCTCTATCTATAAAGTTAGATCTGTTTATGTATTTGCATGTACAGTATTCACTCCTAAACTAATTAACTGATCATTATGAATTTTAAAACACAATTGCTAGACGTAAGCGATTCAAATGTGGGCTATATTTAGTTTAATTTAGTTTTATGGAAAGGGGGTAAAAAGGGGGTCAAAGCCTTTTGTGAAACTTCAGATACGTCCGATTTTTGTGAAATTTTAATAATAGATATTAGACATCAATTAATAAATATTTTACTTTCTTTTGGAGTATTTCAAAGGGGTTTTAGGGGGCATAATATGGACACAACCCCCCATTTGAAAATTCAAATATATCACATTTGCATTGAATTTGATCAATAGTTATTAGACACCAATTATTCAAAATTCCATGAATTTCAATTTCTTCTTAAGACTTCTTAAGCTTAAGCCTTAAATTTTAGACATTTTCTAGAATCAAAATCATTTAATGGATTTTGATCCAAATTAGCAAAAAGGGTTTTAGACACTAGGTTTAGTATCATTATATTTTGATTTTAATATTCGTAAAGGTATATAAAAGTGGTTCTGTTTGGTGAGTTATTTTTACCCGTCCTGGGACAGGTATTCTTCTTGTAATATATCAAGTAAAGTCAGTCTCTTTATAATTTCTTTGCCATCGATAGCTTTCTTCCTACAAAATCAAATTGTCAATTTTTCTTGTGGATCGTTCAAGCATGTTGTTAAGAAGAATAAAATCTAATTCGATTTAATTCCTTCTAGAAAATCCTCTGTCCGGGTTGGAATTATTTTCAAATGGCCATCATCTGAAAAAGGGGATGTAACTCTGTATTCGTCCATACAGAGTTACTTCCATTATAATATTTTGGAATAAAAAACCCCCCAGCATAGTTTAAAAAAAGAAAAACTAAACAAATTGCAAGTACGTGTGACAGACAGGCAGACACAGCATCTTGGGCTCAAACTTAAGCTTGATCAATGGACAGAACCTCTTTTTATAAACACATCTAATAATGGGATAAATTTGTGTCTACTTCCGTTTAATTCAACCACCTCCTCCATCATTCCATACCACCCCCCTTCACTTTTGCTTATCTTTCTATTTCTCTAAGTATTTTTTGACTCGACTTCCTTTTCTCCCCCGACACTCCTCCACATCAAATCTTTCTTTCGTGAATCATTGTGGTCAGAGGTCATCCGGGCGGCTTTTGAAATCCAGCCCGCAGCAGCACTTGACGTTCTGTTACATGCAAGCACTTTGGCTTTTCACGTCAAAAGTTTTGAATTTCGTTGAAAACCTGAGCTTGTACTGAAGACCAGAGTGGGGGATGGGGGTGACGGTCCTCTACTTTTCTTTGATTGTCTAAAAATTTGCAAGCATGAAATGAACCTCATCTTGCAATTAATATAAACAACAAAAAAAAGATGGAATTGTAATTGAATGTGTTCAGTCAAATATATACTTACCGAGAGAATAATATTCCAGGAGTTTTCAAATTGAAGGTAAAGTTGATATAAAACACACACACACACACACACACACACACACACACACACCATCTTCACCTTGTTCATCTCCTTCTTCATCTTCTTCATCTCCTTCATCTTCTTCATCATTATCTTCAATAGCATCATTAACAACAATAACTTAATCTTCATCTTCTGTTTGTCGGGGGGGTCTTTATAAGTTACAATGTCAAACTGGATTGCAACCCATAAAATTGTCTTTCACCTAAAATCCTAATTTTGTATTCACGTTTTGAAAAATATGTCTAAATAGAATAATAATTTTTTTTCCTTTTCTTCTATTCATTTAACGTCACTTTTCCCTTGTTCAGGGGTCAGGCGTTTTCTGATATTATGCAAGCTCACTTTCCAGTTCTCACGGTTCAGCAGGTCAGCAGTTTCCAAATTCTACTCTGTGTGGTTTTGTCCAATCACTTGCTTCCAAGTTTTCCTTGACCGGACAACCTTCCTGTGATTTAGAACATTCATGCTTCATTAACAGTTTATCCAGGAAGATGAACGTTCCACATGACCATACCAGTGTAATCGATTCATCCTTAGGATAACCTCCATGCTAGGCAAGTGTAGTGCTTTCAGCAAATTCTCTGACCTGATGTGTTGGGTTTGGGCGGATTTCACATTGCAGATCCATCTGATCATGGATCTGACACAGCTGCTATACAACTTACCCCGGATGTAGAGAATGAAAACAGTAATTGAATTAGAAAACATTAAGCAATAGTGAATTAATGAGATGTCATTTTGCAAATCAATATGCACATTAGTTAGCCAGAAATACACAGATCTCTATATTAATTAAATTGGACTTTTGTTCTCGACACCTACATATTGAATTAATATTTTTTTTATTACCTCTGCCAATAAGGTTATGTATTAGGTTGAGTTTGTCACTATGTTTGTCATACTTTTGGCAATAAAATTGGTTCTATTCATCATAGTGACTCAGTACTGGTACCATATTATAGCCAATGAAGTCTTGCCTCTTATATGACCGTGACCATAAAATTTGATGTATGGATCTGAAACTTTGAGCCTGATCAGATAAATAGTTTTGAGCTACCAACGTTTCCATGGCATAGCTTTAGGAATATTTCATACAATATGGAAAAGTAAGGCCCAGATAAAACTTTGCCCCATCCTTACGTTGTCAGATGGAGATATACAGTGTCAAAACTAACTTATGTTTTTATTTATTTATTGAAATCATAACTGAAACAACGTAAAATAAAACTAATTAATAAAAAATCCCATTTTAAAAAAATAATTTAATTAAAAATTTAATCCACTGGAATTGAGAGCAGCTTGCAAAGGTCTTGCTGAGTGATACCAAGACACCGTCAACCGTAACAATTTTCAAATCAATCAAATTCATTGGCAAAAAATAGAAAAGTGTAACAGGCCATATAAAAATACAGTTAGAGGATGTGTACATTTATATACCGTCTAAACGTTTGTCCAAGCCGATTTTAATACTGGATATGATAGACATCGTTACTACCTCTGGTAGGCTGTTCTACGAGGCAGAAAAATGGACAGAGAATGCTGCCTTTCCTCAAATGAGATGAGAGCGATTATGGTACACTTTTTTCTGGGTTCTGTGGGCACCACAACTTGGCGATGGGGTGAAAAACTTCAATTTTCAGATTGAAATACCCTTTTTGTTGGTGCGTTACACTTCATTTTGAAATAGCATTTTTTGATATATTCATACATTTAAAAATAAATCGATTTTAAAAATTGAAAGAAAAATGCGTCTTTTCGAGATAAGTATGTTATTTTGAATAAAATATGTTTTAAACATTTTAAGTTACTAAATACTAGAAAACTGATATTTTTTTTGACAATAAATTTCTATTTAAAAAAAAAAATTATTTACATGTTTCCTAAAGTTTCCAATTCTAAATTAGAGCGTAAAAAAAACCTAATATTAATTAGAGGTGTACAAAAATAAAAAAAATTAAAATGAATAGTAAAAAGTAGACCTCCAAAAAAAGGCAATTTAATTTAAAAACCAAGGGAAGCAATCCTCCATATTTCTTTAGTTAAGAGTTGTTTCCCTTTATATTTAACTAGCAGGGAAATAACTTCTTGATTAAAAAATCAGTTAATTTTCTTTAGTTAGTACATGAAAATGAAATGAAAAACCGCCCCCCTCCTGACGAAATCTGCGGCAGTTTAGAGTCAAAGAATGAATAATTATTTCCAAATTTTAGATATTATTGATTCCAGGCAACGCTGATCAAGAATATACCAAGTTTGTGGGTCTTTGTATAGTAGTTTTTTTACTTTTAACTGGCCATACATACACACTGACAACTGCCCTTTATATAATAGACTCCTAATTATTTACATATGTAGTCATTTGATTTTGTTACAGATTATTAGTATTAAGTCATCTTTCAACTACAATCAAATTCTAACTAATAAAAATAATCTGAAATTATTATAAATCTATTAAGAATAGAAAATGCTATTCATTTCTCAAACTTTTTAAATCTAAATATGGATTACATCAGGTCAAACATAATCTCTCTATATAAAACTCAATGTTTTTGTGTATGTGATGTTTGTGTGTTCTTTATAGAAAGAAAGGTTAGAGAATCTACATAAAATCTAAAAGTGTATTCTTATGTAAAATTTACCAGGGAAGACAATGGAAGTGTTCCTGAATCTTGAAGTGCACCCCTAAAGGGACTAAAGGGACTAAAGGGCATAACCACCTTAAAACTTCAAATATGTCTTATTTTTATGAAATTTATATCAAATGTATAAAATTTTCTGGAGAAGACAATGGAAGTGGTCCCGACTTTTTAAGTTATCCTCTATGTGCCGAATATCTACGTGTCCTCACCTCTAAGTGCCCCATGGAGACAAACCCCCCTTAAAACTTCAAATACGTATACCCGATTTTAATTAAATCTAAACCATATGTATAAGACACAAATTCAGAGAATTTTCCAACATTTTAGCTTCTTCCGACTATATTTTAAAAGATGAAACGGGAGGGTGGGGGAGGGCAGTAAAAACAAAGAAAGTAATCGATTTGTTTTTGTCTTTTCGAATTAAGAAATGAACTTCCAATTGTTTGAATTAAGAAATGAACTTCCAATTGTCTGAACTTCCAATTGTTCGAATTAAGAAATGAACTTCCAATTGTCTGAACTTCCAATTGTTCGAATTAAGAAATGAACTTCCAATTGTCTGAACTTCCAATTGTCTGAACTTCCAATTGTTCGAATTAAGAAATGAACTTCCAATTGTCTGAATCAATATGTGTACAGAACCGTTTCCGATAAGTTTTGCCAGTTTCCAGTTTACTTCATTTTCATCGCTAAACGCACAGACTGAATCGACGCATCTTGAAGAATTGAGCTTTTGTATTTAACGAAAATATTGAATTGACAAAACAAGAAATCAAAATAAGCCGCAATAAATTATTTTGAAGAAATCCAAATTCCCGGATTATCTTTTTGAATAGATTATTTTTTCATTTAATCCTCAATAATGTGTTCGCTCAGATGACCCCCTCTTTTGACTATTGAGAAAGAAATCTCAATTTGGGGTGAGGAAAATTCAATTTTGTAATTTATTTTTGTTTTTAAGCCAGAAACCTCTGCAGATTTCTGATGTGGTTCAAAAATCTTTTCTGGTATTTTGTAGTCTAACCATATTAAAAAAAATGATTAAAAAGGCAATCCAACTTTCCAACAGATTTCCTAGCACCATTAATACTCTCTCTCTGCTCTTCTCACTGCTTTCTGAAAATCAACTCCCTGCTTTCCATCCGTCCTTGCATTTATCTGAGTTGGTCTCCACATATGCTAATTAGTTCTTCACATATGCAGATCAGTCCCAACTATTCATTCATTTCGGGTGAATCAGAAGATTCTAGTGTTGGCATTGGTTTCCCCGATATATTTCTAGTTAGAATTCTTTCTAGAAAGACATTGGGTACTTACAAGAAGGACCACGTGAAGGTTACCAACATCCCTAAGTGAAAGTGGTACTGTGGAACCGAACTGGATTTTAACTTGGAACACTCAGATCATCAGTCCGTGTCGTTATCCACTAAACCACTGTCACCTCCAATGTCTACAATTTTACTCTGTCAGATGGGCTTGTAAGTGTTTCTCTTTATTATCACAATTTTTTTAGCATCAAAATGGAAAGAAGGCAAAAAGGATATTCAACAATAGATCCTTAGGGAACAGGAGACATCATAAACGGCATAAATAGACAGGAAATAAATTAGAAGTAATCTTATATCTATCTATAACTTCCAAATCTCTTTCTCTCTCTCTCTCTCTCTGTATATGTGTGTGTATATATCAATTTATATAATGTGTATATGTTTATATATTTTTATATATAGGATCCTATAAACTAATTAACTGATCATTATGAGTTTTAGGGCACCGCTGCTAGGCCTAAGAGGGCCAAATGTAGACTATGTTTAGTTTAATCTAGTTTAATGCAACTCAAATACCTCTGATTTTGTAAAATTTTAATAGGTATTTGACATCACTGAAATTTGGGAAACATTTATTATTTAAAGTATTTTAAGGGGTTTTTAGTAGGCATGATATGGACACAACTTCCTATCTGAAAATTCAAATATTTCAGATTTGCATTAAATTTGATCTATAGCCATTAGACACAAATTCAGCAAGATTTAATTTCTTCTTAAGGGCTTAAGCTTTAAATTTTAGACATTTTCCAGAATCAAAACCATTTAATGGATTTGGATCAAAATTGGAATAAGGAATCTAGACATAAGGTTTAGTATCATTATATTTTTATTTTAATGTTCATAAGGGGACATAAAAGTGGTGCAAAACTGTTCTGTTCGTGAAATTAATTTTACTCTTCCCGGGACAGGTATTCTTATAAGTATTGACTGTTGAAATAAAAATGTTAAAAACTAATGACAAAAAAATGCAACTCGTTTCTTATTTTATTTTTTAAACTCCATTCGGCTTTTTTGGGGGACAATTGGAAGCACAAATAAATGTTTTTTTTTTTTTCTCTTTTTGCTTAGTGATATATTTTGTTGTCTTTCTGCGGTTTTGGCCAAGATCAAAGTGTAGTATCTGTTCCGATGGATACTGCACCCCATAGACTGGTATTGTCTTGGCCTTCGGGGCTTGATTTACGCCGGTCTATGGGTCTGTCCTGTGCAGTTCTAGGAGGTCCACCCTCCCAGGCTTCGCCTCCCCTCTTTGGGGAAGAGTAAGTTTATTGCTTACTGCCTGAGGCGCCCCTATTGGGGAATGCCGACAGGGCTGCCCAGGCAATTTTTAATGGCCAGAGTGCTCACCTTTTCAAGCCCCACTTTCCCGATCCGACCTTGGGTCACATCTTACTTGTGGGAGTAAGATAAAACTGGCCTTGTGCCTAACTCTTGGAGAGGAGTAAATAAATACTCACATTTACAAAATGCAAAAATGCTATTTATATGTTTCGCAAGAACTCGTGGCGCAGTGGATATAGTACTAAGTATAATTCAGTTCTAAGTGACAGTCATCTGAAGGTTGAAGGTTCAATCCTCAGTGCGGACAATACGAAGAATTGCGAATTACTGAAGACTTCTACCCAGTCATGGCAGATGGAACAAGAGCATGCTACCCCCGTGGATTTAATAAAGGGTTCCGTTTGAAATTCCGAGTCCCGAGTTTGACAGAAAGATTCCTGAGTTCAACAAGGTTCACCTGAAGAAGGTCGGAGGTTACATCGGCCGAAACGTTGTGATAAAACACCCAAAATGAGAACAGTAGTCCGAACATACCAAATGCTATTTATGTGATTTATAATTTTTTTACTCACACTATTTTAACTTTTAAATGCTTTTCGTTTCAAATATGACACATTCCAACAAAATGCATATTTAATATAATATTCAACGAAAATGTGTCAAACTGCAACTTGCTTCACATCTGCGACGAGCCTGTTGGCAAGTGTAAGTAGGTATTAGTATGATGTTGCATCAGCACACCCGCTAAATAGGTAATCAGTATTTTTGATGTCAAACCAATATAAAAAATAAAGCATTTAAAGGTTAATATGTACGCCATGAAAAAAAAACAAAAAAGTAAATTTTAGAATCATTCCAGTAATCATAGGAGCCACCAAGCTCAAGAAAAAGAATTTCAAAAACCTACCCACTGAATATGCTCGGTGAACCAAATGCAAGAGATATCCAAACAATTACATTTAAAGGAACGGTTAGAATCCTCAAAAGATCTCTCGGTTGAAGTCTTTGAAATACTGGGCAAATGTCTGGCATCCGGTAGGATTCCCCATCTCCAGCAAAAACAAAAAGATTAAAAAAAATTTTAAGAATTGTTTTTTATTTTCAAATTAAACTCTTTCTTTGCTTTTTTGTATTCACCATTTTACTTCTAATGATTTTTATGTCTTCTAAGGGCAGGTGAATCACTTAGAGATGGTGTCTCAATAAAAACGCTGGTCCCCATCACCTCACTTTGTTGGCGTCAGGAAGGGCATCCGGCCTATAAAAATCTTGCCTCAACTAAGGAAATGGCTTCCAAAGAAAATCTGTCACATTTTAAGTTATGTAGTTTAAATAATGACCTGGCCAGAGATAGGCTAGTTTGGAAGTAAGTTTCTAAAAGCTGTCCAACACATGCCAGTATATAAAAAACGGACATTAAACCGAATATGATGATGATGATGATGATGATGATGATTAAGCCAATTGATATTGATTATTGATGTGCAACATTTGTGATTTACCGAAAGTGGTTCGCGTTAAATGCCATTTCATCATTATTAAACATCTGGTCTCTGCTTGATAGTTCATATTTATCAACAAAATAGTGTACATTTTTTCTATTTTTATTTTTACTTTCTCATATTTCACTGACTGAAAAGACTGTTATCAGCATTGGAGCACAGGGAGGAGCAGGTGCTAGTGTGATTGCAAGAGTTAGGAGTGAATGGAGTAAGTTCTGGAAACTTCTGTCATTACTAACCAGCAGAGCATTACTACTGTCGACCAAAAGAGAAGAGTCTATCAGGCATGTGTATGCAGTGTGATGATGTAAAGAATTGAAACCTGGTCAGCAATGGTTGCGGACATGCGTTGCATGGAGAGAAATAATATGAGAATGATACAATGGATGTAGAGCATAGAGTGAGAGGTGGAAGAGAAATACAGAGAGAGATGGATGACTTGTTCATTCGCAATTACAGCTAATTTGAACAAATTAAAACACATTTTTTTTAATCCATAACTCAATCCCAGAACTAATGTATATTTTAGCATGTATTTTGCATGATATAAATATTATGAAAAAAGCCGTAGGGTAACAAACGTTTATTTACTCACATTTCTATGTATATAATATTAGGTATGCGTATATGTTTGTATATTTCTATGTACAGGATTCACTCCTAAACTAATTAACTGATCATCATGAATTTTAGAAGCGTGTGTGTTGGTTATTGTGGGCTATATTTAGTCTAATTTAGTTTTATGCAAAGAGTGGGTCGAAGCCCTTCATGAAAATTCAGATACCTCCAACTTTTGTGAAATTTTAATAATAGCTATTAGACATAAATGAATAAATATTTCCCAGATTTCTGCTTTTTTTGAGTATATCAAGCAGTTTTAGGGGGCATATTAATGACTCAAAGGAAGAATGCCCCACATGATCATAGCAGTGTAACTGATTAATAATTAAAAACACTTGCAGGTCCGAAAATACCATATAGAATTGCCCCCAAATGTCCCATAGAGGGTGGTAGTGTAGTATATGTTCGTTCATTCTGATACCATCCTTTAAGGCATTACATACCCCTCCCCGTTTTTAGTGTTATAACTGTTCTGTTGTCATGATACCATCCTCCCAGGCTAGCAAAAATATACATCTGTAGGAATATATATTTGCTAGGTTAGGATTATAATGGATAAGTACATATAGTCAAGTTAAAAAGGTCAAACTAATATAGTCCAGTGAAAAAAGTCAAACTAATATAGTCCAGTGAAAAAGGTCAAACTAATTTCAACACAAGGTTTTTTGCACAGTGCATTTTATGAGGTGTCTATATGAACATATTAAAAGTCTAGAAAAATCGACCAGTGCGAAATATGAAAATTTTACAATTATCGATCTGCAAAAATAGTGTGTGTTTATGACAAAGAAATTTTCGTTTTACCATTTTTCTAAGATTTTTGATAAAATTTATGGCTAGTCTTAAATGTATTTCTTGTCCTGAAATAAAGTTCTAATTTACTTTGTAAAGTTTTGAGAATCGAATTTTAATTAAATATTTTAATCGCTGGTTGCCATATTGTTTTTCCATGCACCAAAATATTTTTACGACATCAAAGTTTTTGATACAAAATGAAATTTGAACATTTGTTTACACAAAAAAACAACTTGTTTAAAACAATATGAAGAGTTTAAAACTAAAACATATTGATTGATGTTTAAAGAATTCTTTAGAATATATATAATAGGTCGGAAGTTTAGAATAGCTTACTGAAATAAATTTGTAGTCTATTATACACTGCTGGTTTTTACTGTCGATTTCTTTTTTGGTTACAAATTGAATAATGTCTAATGCAAGTACTAGAGACATGTGCATACTTTGTAAAGAAGATATTATGGGTAACAATCTTGGGAATACAGTGACAATTACCCCCAAAAGAAAGTGATAGCATCAACACAGCATGTGGGGAATATGCAAGTAGTTTTCGTATATGTGCAGGTCAACTTGTTCATAAGAGCTGTAGAAAACGATAGCGTAACCCTAACATTATAAAAGCAGATGAAAAACATGGAATGTGTCGATATATCAGCATTTAATTGTAGGTTACAATCCTGAACAAAAACTTTTGATTTCAAGAATTACTGCCTTTTTTGGTGGTACATCATTCAAATATCAAGGAAGGCAAAGATGTTCATCTTGTGAAACATTAACATTTGATAACACTATAGACAAAAGATGTAAATCCCGGAATGATGAGTGGAGTGATGCAGTATTAGAAAGATTATCCTCTGCAAATGATTTTCATGCCAAGGATGCAGTCTATCGCCAACGGTGCAGTACCAACTTTAGGATAAGCAAAGAACGAAATTAATATATGACTCCAATCTCAAATTATCCACCCACAGATGAACTTAATTAAGAGAAAACCTTGGCATTTCTCCCTGGTAGTGTTGCTTACTTTATGCAGATTATTGCAACAGGAAAATACAGAGAAGGAGCAGGCATCCCTGGAACATGCTATCATTTAAGCTATTCGACATGGACTGAAGACCTGGGTGTTCAAAGTTCGAATCCAGTCGGTTCCACAGTACCACTTTCACTTAAGGATGTTGGCAACCTTCTTGTGGTCCTTCCCCTAAGTACCCGATGTCTTTCTAGAAAGATTTCTAACTAGAAAAACATTGGGGAAACTAATGCCAACTCCAGAATCATCTGATTCACACGAAAGAAGAAAAAGAAGCTATTCGACCAAGTATGGTGATTGCTCTTTTACAATTATGATTCGTCATAAAAATGCATCACCAGTTCTAGGGTGTTGATAGATTAATTACAGCAACATGGATTTTGTAGCTCATATGACAAAGTCCAAACATTTGAACAAAATGCTTCTGTAACTATTATGTTACTGTTACAGAAGATCAATTTATGCTATATGCAGCAGACACTATTGACCGTAATATACAAACCCTTGATGGATATGGCACCTTTTATCGGATGGGTATGGTTGCCATATTAACACCAGGTAAATTTGTCACACATGTGATTTCTCAGCATGAAGTAACGGCTAATGAGATTCTTAGGCCTGGACAAGTAACAATTCATTATTACCATTATCACAAAGATAATCTATAACATTTTTCTGAACTTATCCATCTTAAGCCTTGTGATCATTTTCCTAAATCCCCATATGTACTTGATATTCTGTGGATAGTTCCTCTGTTTCTGCAATGGCCATGCCCAATGTTGTCAGAATTCATGCAAATGGTATACAAAGGAAATACTCCGGGGAGGGCAACTGTTCTGATTTTGCCGTACATTGACTTAGATCTATTAAATATGTCATTATCTATTCTACATTGATATTACTGGTATAACAAGTAAAATTATAACACAACTCGTGTTACCACATTTGACCATCCACTGTATCGGAAGGCTCAAAGTATTATAGTTAATAAGCCATTTAGTAGCCGTCTGAAATCTATAGTGCTGAGAATTGGAGGATTACACATGGAGATGAGTTTTATTGGGTGTATAGGCAATCTAATGGAAAAAGCAGGATTGTCAGAAATTCTGGAAGAGATATATGGCCACAACTCAGTGTCAAATATGCCTAGTAGAAATGCTGTTGCTAAAGTATGAAGAGGTCATTTCTTAATATCTGGTGCACTTAATATATCACTTCTTGCAGACACATTGGAACTCACTGCATCACATAATTCTGTACCTGAAACTGAAACTCAAAGTGAAGAAAAGACTCACACATGAACAGAAAAATCTAATATAATTCAAGTGAGAGGTACTAATTTAGCAGAAAGGTGAATAATGTCAGCTAAAAAATATTTACAAAAATCATTGCTAATCCAGATACGATGGTAGATGAAGAATCTACAATAGCAGCTATGATTATCCATGAAGAGTTGGAACAGAAAAAAGGAAAATTTGACTAATCGTACTGGCTGCTTGTGGTTGCAATATATGAAAATACTAGACATTTTGAAGCATTTTCTCTGGGCTGAAAGAACAGGAAATTGGAGTCTCCATCTTGCTTCATTGTATGACATGCTACTATTCTTTGTTACTGCAGGTCACAATTTGGATACTAAGAAAACTTTAATATACAGGACCTCTTTAAATATGAACTGTGTCGTGAAACAACATCTATGTTTGATTCCATCCCTTCTCCCAGATCTGCAAGCAAAGTAATTCTAGGAAATGCCTATGGAGCCAGCTTCAATGCCAAGAATGCAAACTTCCCACTGGTAGACACTTTGTTTTGGATGGAGGGGCATTACTACATCAGATAATTTTGCATCATGGTCTTACATTTAGATAAATATATTATCTCTATATATATAAAAAAATTTTTTTAAATTGTTTGTGATAATAGCAAGCTCTCATTGCTAATCAAATCGTTTTAAAACATCTCTCTCAAACTTAACCCTTATTTTCTATTTTTTATAATTTATAATTTATTTTTGTTTTTCTCCTACTCTTTAGCTGTTTTCCGTTTGTTCATTTTTCACACGTTTTGCCTACCATGGCATTTCATTTTCATGAATTGTCGTGTACCTTACCCCATATATACATATATATATATACACACACACATATATATATATATATATATATATATATATATATATATATATATATATATATATATATATATATATATGGACTGTCGGTTTTAGATTTTTATTGCTCTTTAAAAACCTAATATGTGACAAATTAGCAGACCTATCCTTGATTCATTCAGATTAATCTTTGGGTTCTAGCATTCAGTGTATCAATTTCATACCCACTCCTATTTGTTGTTCACCCTAGCCAGTTCCTCTGTCCTTCTTCCCTCTTATCGCCTTTTACCCCCTCCCACACCGCCTTCCCCATACAACCTCATTAGGTGTGAAAAAGAAAATAAATAAAAATATAAAAAATAGAATAAGAAACAAAGAAGAATTGTCACCCACTTGTCATATTTCAATGTCACTTAATGTCTTCTCATATGGTCCAATCGGATCATCCTTTCCTCATCCCATGTGTGTGCCTTCAAAATAAAATCATTCCATATCTTCACTTTAACCTGTTTTCTGTTTGTCATTTTTCACACATAAATATATTATGTATACATTAAATACGTACTGTGCAAATATGACAAATGCGTTATTATATTTGATGGTTACAGTGAACAACCTTCAGTAAAAGACATAATTTATTTGGGAAGAGGGGTAAATACTGTATCTGTACACTGTGAATTAACTATGGTTCCAGTAGCGAAAAAGGACATTTTCTTGGCAAATAAATCTAATAAACATAGACTTATCCAGATGTTTTCTGAATGTTTGGAACGAGCAGGGAGTCGGTGTATCCACGTCAATGGTGGTGCTGTTTTGGCCTATTAGGATTTTAGTTTCTTCTTATAGATTTATTATGTGGGAGAAGGGAAAGGAAAGAGAGTGAGAGACGGGCGGGACGAATTATCGAAGGTAATTCGTAGAAATGATATAAACAAAAATAAACAAAGTAAACTCTCAATTTACAAAAGGAAAAATATTTATTAAGTTTTAAGGAAACTTTTTCATTGAAAATGATAGATCTTTTATGAATGTCCCTTGGTGAACAAAGGGGAATGAATTTGAGATATCGAGGAAGACTGAATCGATAACTCAAGAGCTGTGAAAAATCCACTGGTCTGAAAAATCGAGAAAACTTCTCACTCAAATATGTGAAATAAATTTTACTGAGTCAATGACTGGAGAAAATTAATCAATGTATAAAGTTCAATGAGAAGTTTTTTTAAATAGTTATTTTCATAAATTTACTTTTAAAGGAGCAGACGATAAAAAAAGGGAAATGCAAAAGTTTGTTTTTGTTTCTGTGTCTGTGTGTTCGCCTACCTTGGCTGATTTGCTGACTGCTATATTGAGTGTTGTGTAGTCTTGTTTGAGTCGAGTAGAGTTGCAGACAGCAGACTTATTTTCAAACACTATCTCTGAATTTTTAATCAACTCCTCTTTTTGGAAAATACACATCTCTTTTAAAGGTTTTCATCGGCTCCCACAGACACAGAATTCCGGACCAACTTGGAAAATCATCTGATTGGTCCAAAATAAATTTATTGAATTTTACAATTTTATTTCGTAAAAACGCGCGTCCAGCCGCATGCGCAGAAATGCTTCGGGGCACTTGAACCTTCGGCAACGAAAGAGTGAACATCGTAGCTCACCATACTGTCTTATTATTGAAACTGCTGTTAAAATATTCACTGTTTGAAATATGATTTTGACCCCAGCATATGCTTACATTTACCATTTCTTCATGCCTTACTTGGATGTGACACAACTTCCTGCTTATCCAATTCTGGTACCTATGTTTCAAATTTCAAAAGAATAGACAAAAAATTGACTGAGATGTGATTTAAAAAAAACAAACTTTGACAATGATGAAAAATAGGGATTTTCCGAATTCCAAAAAGTCTTGCATTCAGATACTGAATTTATTATGAGACTTCCCTTGGCCAAGATACAACTTTGGTAAAAAAGGCATTGAAATCTGGTGATTATTTTTTGCATAAAGTTTCTAACAAACGGACAAATAAACTAACAAACAAATAAATAAACGATAATTAAAACATGACATCTTTGTGTGTGGGGGGGGGGGGGGAGGAATTTATAATATATTCATAATTTGAAAAAAAATTGAAACAGAAGTATGTAGAAGTATATCTAATAAAATAATTCCATGAAATATCCCAATAATTTGATAATGGGAGAATATTCTTTGAATGCATACGATAAAACGGTGTATTTTAACGAAAAAAATTGTCTCAAAACTTAAGATTTACCCTAAAATACATTTAAATAGGTTAATTTTGATTGTGAGATTAAAGAGGCATTCAATATACATCATTTCATATCTTAATTTTTACCTATAAATTTCAAATGATGCCTTCGTGCGATTGGTGGTATACCTCATGTTCACTGAAAAATACAGGGCACGTTGATAAAAAATGCAAAATTTGCATATTCCGCGTCGGTAGATTTTTCTAGACTTTTAGTATGTTAAAATAGAGACCTTATAGAAAGGCATTCTGCAAGAAAACCTTGTGTTGCAATTAGTTTGACCTTTTGCCAAACTTGAGGCTTTTTTGACTGGACTAATATGATTTGCTTACTTATTTTTACTTACATACGATAAATTGAATAGGTTGTCTGCTTTGATGTTCCCGCTAAAGAACAAGTGCACTATGGATGACGAAAGGTGAATTCATATACATTATCAAAACGCTGTGTTTTCTCTCTTTTTTTTCTTTTCCATGTGGGTGGGGTTAGGGTTAGAGTTTTCTCTCGTTTGTTCTTTTCCTGTGGGTTGGTTTGTCTCAACAGGTTTTCCTGTCGCTCAGGCACGTCATAATATAAAATTGTTTTTCCTCATAATAATGCACCCAACATCTTGTATCTGCCTCCTCCTACCCCATCATTTGGTGACACGCCCTTTTTAGTAAGGCATTCGTCATCAAGTTCAGCCTTTAAGCAGGTTCTCCTCCTCCAGACATTTTATAGTAATAATGAAATACATTGACATAATTATCGTGTGCGTATGTGTGTGTGTGTGTCTTCATATAAACCTATTTTCATCTCTCTATATATAAAGCAAAGTTGTCTGTCTGTATACGTGTGTGATACGGCATCACAGTTAAATGGTTGATCTGAGAGCCAAACTAACTCCAGATTTTAAATAAGTCCTTATTGCAAAATGTGTTTTAAGGAATCCATTTTAAATTAGCAAATGAAAAGACTCAAGTATGATTTACAACTGGTGAATATAAAAAATGACTGTTATTAAATTTATTCCCAATGTTATGGGTGACAGTAGGAGAACTTCTGAGTATGAGGGTAAAAAGCTCTTACCCCCTCTTTATTTATGACTAATCAAAAATAAAATATCGATCAGTTTATCGGAAATACAATTATTTCTTTTTAGAACACAGACCAATATTTGCCTTATATGACAGAAAAAAAAGATTATTAATCGTAAAGATACGGTTGGAAAACTGGTTATATATATATATATATATATATATATATATATATATATATATATATATATATATATATATATATATATATATATAAAGTGTGTGGTATCGTTCAAGTTTCAAAGTATTGCATGGAAAGTTAATAAAATTGAAATATAAGCCAAATTAGCAATACAAGATTAATTTATTATTTTTTTTTTTTACATTAATCCTATCGATTACGGAATAAAATTCCTTCTTCAGGGGTGACCAGTATTGAGTCATTTTTTTTTTTTTTTTTTTTCATCAAAAAACAAGAATAAAGAAACTTATTTCTTTGTTAATTTGATAAACGTCCTTGGTGGTACAACGTCATCGCCGTGCTGTTAAAAATTGGCGGTTGGGATTCAAAACCGGTGTCGAACGAGAAATGCGCTGGCACGCTGTCAAGTAAAGTGTGTGGTATCGTTCAAGTTTCAAAGTATTGCATGGAAAGTTAATAAAATTGAAATATAAGCCAAATTAGCAATACAAGATTAATTTATTATTATTTTTTTTTTTTACATTAATCCTATCGATTACGGAATAAAATTCCTTCTTCAGGGGTGACCAGTATTGAGTCATTTTTATATATATATATATATATATATATATATATATATATATATATATATATATAAATATTAATTATTTATTACCTACAGACATCGATGTTTCATGCTTACGCAATTTCTTGACGGGCGCAAACTCCGATCACAAATCGCCACTGATTCGCAGTCAGGAGAGTTACCAGTTGGCCACCAGAAATTATCTTAGAATTTAGGAGGAATTTAGCTTTGTAAATACCAAGTTATATATATATGAGAGAGAGAAAGATAGAATCATAGATACAATATATATTATATAAAGCAGTTATGTGTATGTGTGTCATGACATTACAGTTAAACGGTTGATGTAAGAGCCAAACTAATCTCAGATTTGGAATCTTTGATCTGATGTCAGAAGGTCTTGAACCTTTTTTAAAAAACATTATTCAAAATTAAAAGTACATAAATATACCATTAGAAACAAATGTTCCGACATTTTTAGCACTAGCTTTCCAACTGAACGACATACTTCTGAACATTTTTAGCACTAGCTTTCCAACCGAACGACATACTTCTGAACATTTTTAGCACTAGCTTTCCAACTGAACGACATACTTCTGAACATTTTTAGCACTAGCTTTCCAACCGAACGACATACTTCTGAACATTTTCACTACTAATAAGAAAAATAAGAAAATAAATAAACATAAAAATAAGTCGAGATTATTTTGTTTTTTTAGTCAAATCATCATACATATTTGACATTTAAAAAAAAAAAAAAACTTGAACTTTTTATTGCGTTTCTTCATTTATTTTAAATTTATGCAGAGTCTGTATCTCTATGGCGAACTCATAAATAGATTAAGTAAGTTACAAAGTAAGTTACAAAGACAAAATATTTTCGTTTGATTCCTGATTATGTGGGTAAAGCATTCACCTTCAGTTCAGTTTTATGCCATATTTCAGGGTTCGAATCTCACTAGAAAATTGTTTTTTTTTGTTTTGTTTTTTTTCTATAGCATTCCAGAAATTTCCTCGTCAATATCGATCATCATCATAAACCTGAATAATGCATTCGTTTATTTTATTACAAGTTAAATTAAAAATAAAATTTTTCATTTCAACTGATATTCAAAAGAGAAAGGTTTGAAAAACCTGGCGTTTATGGGTACTTCGAGTAGTCTTGTATATAAAATAAAGACATTTTTACCCCATTTCATAGACGTTAATAGCTTTCTTAACAAAATCTTACATAACTAAATGTGTTTCATCTAAGGCAAATATTGGTCTGTGTTTTAAAAAAATGAAAATTGACACCAAAACAATATAGCCATCTCAATGGAGTCCTGATCCTTATCTGTGAGTTGTTGGCCGATGCCACTCTTGTATGAGGAGTAGCGAAGATCGTTGTTCAGCGCATTCTTCAGCGTCGCGACTCTGACGCCATCTCTCTCTTACCAAAGTTTGCATTGCCTTGCCTGGATCTTGCCACACCTTTTTTCTTTTGCAGCGTGTTGACGAGATATGCTGAGTGCAGGTGGTAGATGTGAAAAAAAAATTTCCCCCACTTCCCAAATATGCCCCCCCCCCACAAAAAAATTTTTTTTTACTCTCCCCCTACTCTAAGAAATATTTTAAGTTAAAAAAAAAAAAAATTTCCCCCACTTCCTAAATATCCCCCCCCCCCCAATTTTTTTTTTTACTCTCCCCCTACTCTAAGAAATATTTTAAGTTCAAAAAAAAAAAAATTTCCCCCACTTCCCAAATATCCCCCCCCCCCCCAAATTTTTTTTTTACTCCCCCCCTACTCTAAGAAATATTTTAAGTTAAAAAAAAAAAATTCAGCAGAGCAAGAAGCACAAGCTGTTGACAATGAAAATAAACTGCGGTTAGGATCCAAATGCTGGTTGCATTTCGTTTTCCACCTGTGCATACCAACGCTTCTCTCATTTACATAAACACATGACAGATACAAGTTCTCGTCAGCATATGCAATCAATCTAAACACATACGAAGAATTGGTAGAAATACCTTTATAAGAATATATATATATATATATATATATATATATATATATATATATATATATATATATACACTAGATGTACCCGTGTCCCGTTGGGTGACAATCACTACCATTATTTATTCTACTCTGATTTAATTTGGAAATTCATAAACATATCTGTTAAAACATGCTAAGTCTCTACTTCTATATTATTTTTACTATTATTTTTTATTATTGTTATATAGAAGTAAAGAGACTTATTTTGCCATTTAATTTACATACGTGTTTCTGGTGTTAGCTAGATTAAAAAAACCCATCCCCAACCCCCTCAAAAAAAATTTTTTTTACTCTCCCCCTACCCTAAGAAATATTTTAAGTCATGATATATGACAATGAATGATGGGCCCTCACCCAGTCCTCTCTCATCCGTCTGCAGCACAATGACAGATCCATCATCAGATGGATCTGCAATGTGAAATCTGACCAAACCAACCACATCAGGTCAGAGGATTTGCTGAAAGCAGTACATTTGTCCAGCATGGATGAATCTATTATGCTGGTATGATCATGTGGAACATTCATCTCCCGGATAAACCGTTGACGAAGCATGAATGTCCTAAATCGCAGGAAGTTTGGCCGACCAAGGAAAACTTAGAAGCAAATAGTTTAACAAGCATGCACAGAGTGGAAGTTGGAGATTGCTGACCCACTGAACCATGAGAAGTGGAGAATGAGCTTGCATAACATCAGAAAACGTCTGAACCCTGAACAAGGGAAAAGTGACGTTAAATGAATAAGAGAAGAAGGACATAGTCAGAACGCCTGTTATAATCCTTCCTGCTAGCCACGACTTCCACATCTCCGTCGCAATTCTCCAGCTCACATCCCACGGCCTTCAAGGTGCACTGGCACAAATCATGAAGATGCATGTACCTTTCTTCCAATATTCTGGTGATGTCTAGTTTCTGGTTTCTGGTGCTCAAAACTACTAATAGTACACAGAAAGCGCTATCCATTGCACTTTACCGCTATTAAATATTTCAAATGCTTCTGAGATGAAAGAATATAAAAAGTATCAAATTTGTCTTGAACACCATGTTACTTAATCCAAAAACTGTAGAATATTTTAGGTGCTCGACTGAGTTCCAATCCCCCCCCTCTTTGTAAGACATTCACAGCAAGAACTCGTCTAGCTACAACCACAACAAATAACTTTCCTTTCTCTCTCTTTTTACCTAATACCAAACGAAACTTCCAGGAACAAAGTTTAATTTCTAGAACATCCCATCTGTTGAACACGATACCATGAGACTGCTTCCCAACCGACTATAGTATGGTCGTCTTCAAGTTGAATGTAAAAAAACACTTGATTAGCCGTCCTTTTGAATAATCAATTCCTCTTAAGTAATCTTCTGCCTATCCCACCCATATCCTCGAGTGGCCTCTGTGTCTTGATATACAGTTACCTATTAGTTTTTAAAAAAGCATGTATTTTGTGTAATTAAAATACATAGGGAAATCACACAAAATACCTACTGAAATACTCCTTAGTTTTGGGATAGTTATGTTTGAAAAAAAAAATCTATTTTAATTGTGCTAATTAGCCGTAATTTGCAATTAACTCGTCAAGCGACCCATCACTAACTAAGTTTCTATATATCACTCTCACCCTGTCTTACTGTATGTTGTTTGAGCCCACATCTTATTTTGTACAGTATCTATTATTCTTGCTGTAACTACTCTCTAACTTTAACTGTAAATAAACTAACTATAAAAGATGGAATGAAGATTGAAATAGTCCATTAAAAACAAAAGGAAATATCACAAGTAGTAATATTATTTAACCCGTAGATGGGAGGCGAAAAAAAAAAAGGAATTCATTTTATGTTTTTATTTTTTAAAAAATTAAAAATATAAAACTGGTCTTGCAAACTCACTTTTTCCTGATTCAAGCCGTAGATGGGGAGCGAAAAGAAATATTAATTTTGTCTTTTATTAAAAAAAAAATTCAACTGGTTCAAACAATCGAACCAGAACTCAATGGGTGATCGAATGGGTCAATTTTTTTTACAATATATATATATATATATATATATATATATATATATATATATATATATATATATATATATATATATATATATATATATATATATATATCAAGCCGCCGGATAAGGTGTTAAAATTATCACTGTCTATTTAGCTATCCAGCGGTGGCTGAGTGGTTCTAGGTGTCAGGATTTGAGTTGTAAAATACTCTTAGCCCGGGGTTTCGAATCACACGACCAGTAGTGAATAGTTATATCTCTATGCTGATGAGTCCTGATTAAAAAGGACAAAACGTATACGTACATAGATAATAAACAAAAAACAAATATTTATTATATATATAAAAGGAGATTGTAGTTTAATAATAAAAAATTTAAAATAGAAAAAAAAAAGATAAAAAAAAATATATAAATAAAATAAATAAATAAAAAAAAGAAATTATAATAATAAAAGAATAAATTAAATATATGAATAAATAATAACAAAGGAAAATTAATAAAAAAAAATCAATAAATAAATAAA
Organism: Sepiola atlantica; assembly: GCA_963556195.1. Taxonomy (NCBI): domain Eukaryota; kingdom Metazoa; phylum Mollusca; class Cephalopoda; order Sepiida; family Sepiolidae; genus Sepiola; species Sepiola atlantica. The sequence continues at coordinate 16,107,013 of OY744551.1, read as the reverse complement.
TAGAATAAATTTATATAAATTTAGTTCTGGGAGTATTATACCCTTGGAATACTCTTAAATTAAAATAAATATGTATTTAGATATTTACACTTCATATATGTATATGTGTGTATGTATTGTTATCCCTTAATTCCTCCCCCCCTTCACCAACGTTTCTTCTTATCCCCCCCCCTTCCCCCCGTTCCAACGGTTCCTTCCTACCTTCTTGATATTGATCCATTCCACAATTGATTTAAATTCCTTTTCAAATTTCAAATCTCATTTCTAAACATTTTTCCTAAGTTATCCCCCTTTGTTTGCACATATTATAATAATAACGGCCCACACGTAAATTTAAATTTTGAATTGAATAAATAAAGAAAAAAGAGAAAAAAAAAATTAATAAATCATATAAAATAAAATATAATAAAATTATAATAATTAGTATATAAATAAACAAATGTTAATAATATGTTAACTTTAGTTGAATAATTATTTAATTAAATTTTGACATTTTTTGCGTTCCTACTCCCAATTGTCTGCTGCGGTTTTTCAATGGTTTGACACCGGTTTTTTTCGACCCTCTCTATTGTTGTCTTTTGATAATGAAAGTTTTTCTTTCGAAAATTTAAGATTACCTTTTGCCAAACTTTTTATTTACCAGACAGTATTTACTATTCTGGTATTTAATCAGTTTTTCGTGAAATTATTAATAAATCGTTTTGAGTTTCGTTTTCTCTCATCGTTTATTTCTGTTCACTTTTTCCATCTTCCGGCAACTACATCGCATTGCTACAGCCTCGGACTACTAATCTACACTTATATATATATATATATATATATATATATATATATATATATATATATATAAATATATATATATATATATATATATATATAAGTTTGGGGAGCAAAATGTACAATGCACATTAAGTCGCTTTTTCTCAGCAGGCACTAAGTCAATTGTTTTGAATCCGAGCATATATTGATGTCATAATTATACCTACCTTTATTTATCCTTACCTTTTCAGAAATATTTGCCTGTATGAGTAATCAGGAAAGCAAATGTCAAAGAGTGTGTTATTTGCTGAATGCACTCGCCATATCAAAGGAGATTTCAAGAATAGTTGTAGTGTCTATAAAGACTGTTTATAATGTAAAGAATAGAATGACTATGAGCAAAACTATTTCAAGGTAATCTGGAATCAACAAAGAAGCTTTTATTAAATCTCTCAAATACAAAATCCTAAAGGATTCAACTAAATTCATGAGAAAAATGGCAATTGAACTTGAGGTAGACAACAAGACCATTAGAAATGCAGTAAAATATGATTTGGAGTTAAAATCTTACACAAGAACATCAAAACACTTGTTGGCAACAGCTATGAAGGAAAAGAGATTGGAAAGGTGCAATAAAATTATTACATGGTTCATAAAAAAAGTCCTCCATGGTAACAATCTTTTTAGATGAAAAGATGTTCACTGTAGATGCTGTTCTGAACCGCAGAAAGGACAGATTTATCGCAAAATCGATAAATGAGGTTATGGGGACATTCAGAACAAAATATACTGCTCAAGATATAGCTTTTGGTGTTGTGGTCTCCTATGTAAAGAAATGCCCACAAAATTCTACAAAGATGATGTTAATATTTATTACAAGACTCCAAGGTATTGCCATGGTTTTTAAAGCAAACTAATAGTGAAACCCAGACTAGCAAAAAAGCTCTGCTTCCCAAGCAAAAGCCCGTGACGTCACAGAGCCCCCATGCGCAGGTGCATTCATCACAGCCTGCCTTCTTTGAACTCCTCGACCTAAAAGGTCTCATCAAAATGGTGGCCTGTTAACGTCTGTGAGCTCCAACCGTGAGAACAGCCCTATTCTGCACTCGACTGTACGGGTCCACTGGCACTAAATCGCGCAAACCAAACCAAACCAAACCATTTCCAACAGATACGCCCACCTCAAGATGCGTCCATTCCCACAGGGCCATTATCCAACAATACACTGTTTTTAAATCTCCTCCTTAAGATATTGTAAATTTTGCTTCCCCACCATATATATATATATATATATATATATATATATATATATATATGAAGAGTTTGAATGCAAAACCCGATAAATGCCATTTTTAAAATTACGAAACTATCATTATAAAACGTGTTGCATTTAAATATTCAAGTACGCCCTAAAATCAGGTTTCATATTAAATTATACCGGCATTATTTCATTTTGATTTTAATTAAAATACGCTTTTGGTCAAAGTTTTGATTTAATATAATCGTCCTTTTAGTTTTTAAGGTCTCAATGAAAATAAATTGGATTTATAGCATTTTGCATTTGAACTCTTCATATATATATGAAAAAAAGAAAAACTGAAAATTATTTATATATTCATCAACGTTTCGTCTTTTTAAGACTTTCTCAACATGATTGATTTGAAGAAAAATATAAAAGTCAATTCAAATCTATTGCCTTGAGAAAGTTTTTAATAAAGACAAAACATTGATGAATATATATATATATATATATATATGCATGTTTGATTAAACAGGAGTGCCAACTTCTGCTTATTCAGTTTTTGATCCGTTTTTTCTAGTCTTTGTACGACAGATTTGATGTTATAATCCAAGGAGGTTAAAAAATCTCTGTATTTTGTGCGAACGTTTTCGATCGACATCGGTCATCGTCATGGCATCCCAAAGAACGAATTTAGGAACATTTTAACAAATAACACATCCATTCTGGCGGTTTCGGGTTGCAGTGTTCACCTCTCTATACTTGAAGCATTGTTTATACAAATTAATAAACCATTCCCGTTATGAGGGGGGGGTGAAGGTGTATTAAAGTGCTGTTGAAATGATTTAAAAGAGCGCCTCTGGATGGATTTACCAATTTATTTCATTTTGCAACCGCCTGACGACGACCGATGTTGGTCGAAAACGTTCGCAAAAAATACAGAGATTTTTTACACTCCTTGGATTATAACATCAAATCCGTCGTACGAAGACTAGAAAAAATGGATCAAAAGCTGAATAAGCAGAAGTTGGCACTTCTGTTTAATCAAACATGCATAAAAGAAGGAATGCTACATACAAATATATATATATATATATATATATATATATATATATATATATATATATATATATACATTGAAAAAATGTGAACTATTCGGTTAGTATTAGTTGGCTGATATAAACAGTTTTAATTTTCCATTACATTGAATTATTTCCATATTTATCATATATATATATATATATATATATATATATACATGAGAGTAAGGGAGGATGGAAGGTGGAAATGGAGTGGAGGAAATACGAGAGGTGGGAAGGAGTTAAATTCAAGTCCAAATAACCCACTTGAAAAAAAAGAAAACGGAACTTCAAGGAGATTTTGTTGAAGAGGTTCGGATAGTAGTCATATGCAATCACGATCAGAAAGGAAATATGAAAAAAAAAAATTATCCCTCCCACCCATACTCATGTTAAAATTTTTTAGTTTGTTAAAAATAATATTCACACATACATGTGAAGTTGTCTGAATTTTATTAATTTAAGGGTAGACTTTTTTGTCAGCACCTTCCTTCTCTATTCGCCTCTTAAAACTCTTACCTTTTAGCTAGCCTGTTTTGGAGTCCAGGGGATTAAACTCTAGTGTTGAGGTTTCTTTCAGGCTTTGTGTGGTTAGCAAAGTATGACTTACCACAGCCAGGAATGGATTCATAAAGAAACAGAACCTGAGTGAAATGGCTAGTTATAGCAAAGACCTCCCATTACTTCCTGATCTCTCTGGCAGAAGAGCTCACTGCTCATTTGTATGCTCATTTGCATGAGTGCAATGTCACTGGCAATAAAAGGGGGAATGTTTTGAAGGAAGGGAGCGACTATGAGTTGGTGATTTGAGTTGTTGACTACGTTGGTGTGTGCGCTGGATGAAAGACTGTTCGGAGAGATATCATTTGGCAGAGCAAGACCGTGGTAACATTTTGTTGCGATAAGGAGTACGGACACGAGGAAATTGAGGAGAAAGAAAAATATAATTACACTTTGTTTGATAACTGAGAGACAATGAATGTAGTTAAGTATCCTTGGTAGAGGGCGAAGTCATCGTGCTTTTCTGGTTGGCTCTTTCCCCGGGTGATAGTACAGGGGTAGCTTCTTGAGAAGCTTCTCCATCAGATCAGCATTCGTTAAATGTTGGGGTATTCTCAAATGCCATGTTATGCACGGATGTGTGTCCCTTGAGGTATTTCCGGCATGGATGACTGCCATGCTAATGTTTTGCCTTTAGATTCAATTTTGCCTCTGAATTCATCACTGTCAGCTAAAAGACTACCTTGTTTTCGAGTGATTCTATTTTCCTCTCCCTTTTTTTTATTATGCATCTTAATCATCTTTCGTTCTTTTTAGTTCCTTACATCAAGTGGTTTCATGCCTTGTCTGAAGCGACTTCCAATAAAAATTGTAAAAAATTCTTTTAAATTGGTCAACTGGTTTGTGATCCTTTCTTTAATATCAAAATTTCGAGTTTTTAACCTAAAAAACAAAACAAAAAAAAAACAATTGACATTACATTGATGTATTTCTCTTTCTCCATTCACAGTAGAAATCTTAAAAGCAACTTTGGCTGCATGAAAATAATTTAACGCAAAAGGCAAACGGCATCAAAAGAACTCAGTTTTGTCCACTTGCCATTCCATTTGAATTTTTATCGCTATATTTTTAGGTATACTAGCTGCTTTTGTCAGCTCGCTATCACTTCGCAAAGTTTGTTGCTTAAATCCAAAGTTTAAAAAATAGACATTTTATTCAAAAGTTTTTGTAAACACGGACAAAGACTTTCACATTTATTTATATGGATAACTAAACATTAACGTTTCAGTAATTTTGATACAGATTTATTTTTTATTTTTAAAATTTATTCATATTTTGAATAAGAAAGAAATGAATAGAAAAAAGAAATCAATTCGACTGTGACGGGGGGGGGGCCTCTTTTAAAAACAATAAAAACAAAATTGGTGTCACGAAAGAGAGAGGGAGAGCAGGGGAAGGAAGGGGTAAGAGAGAGTGGGGAAAAGAACTCTTATGCGTCGACATATATTTCTTTCTTGCTAGTTACATTTAAATGGCCTTGTTAAAACGGTGAGCACGATAACCTTCCTTGAAAATTAATGAGCATATTTTAAGAAAGATTTTTGTAATTCATCCTTTTTTTATTAAATAACTTAAATTAATTACTATTAATATTGACAAAACTATTGCATATATATATAAGAGAAATAAAACAATAAAATTAGAAATGAATAACACCAAACATTGATTTATTATAGACTGCTTAAAAAATAGTTATATGATATTTAGACAAATATATGGATTTTTATGGGTCTTTTGTCAGTACTATTGTAAAGTCGAACAGAATGAAGGAAGAAAGCGACCACGTGTTTGCGCGTGTTGTCTTACCTGCCGGGATGATCACGGGGAGGGCGGAAATTAGATTAATGGCGGCTGTGGTTTTTTGTACGATTATTGAGCAATGACGTCAGGCCTCACGTGACTGTTTTTCTGACCACCGATTGGCTGATGATGAACACTTGGACAATAAAAGGAGTATGTTCAGAAGATCAAGACAGTGTGTATCAACTGCATCAGTGTGATTAGACGTCCGACGTGTGTGTGTTAATCAACTGCCGTAGTTGCATAGTTGCGAAACGAATACAATTATATATACCGTATTTCAAAGTATTGTATTTTGTATTATTGATTTAAATAACGGTGACCCATTTTGATGGTAATATATGAGGGATAAAAGAAAAAGACTTTCGCATTTATTCATTTGGATTTGTAAGTTTAGAATCATAAATAACCCAGTTTCGACGATATATGTCTTCATCAAGAGTAAAAAATATATTTTTCTTTTTGCGTGGCATGTTGTCACTAGAAAAACCTGTATGCTGTTCCAACGGTGATTTTTTTTTTTTAAAGATGTCTTAATCAAGAGGTTTGCGTGTATGAATTAGAAATTGTTCCTCAGTGTAGAAGCATTGCATAATTTGAAATCTGTGAGTTTAGAATCCAAAACAATGCAAATTAAAAAAATAAATGGTGCTTGTATAATAAAAAGTCGAAAAAAGTTTTTTTTATCTTTTAGTGTTGGAGAGGTAAATAAGGGGCAGGTAACTCTTCACAACAGCTCTAGCTTTCCTAACCCTAACCCTGACCTAAACCCTAACCCTAAACCCTAACCCTAACCCCTAACCCTTTTATGTCTAATCGACGTTCTCCTTGCACAGTAGTCACATGTGCAACGCCAATTAAAGCCATCAGTTTTGATTACTGAAAAATCTTGCTTAAAATTCGTGGTAAGAGTTACCTGCCCCTTATTTATCTCTCCAACACTAAAAGACAAAAAAAAACTTTTTTTTCGGCTTTTTATAATACAAGCACCAAATAAATAAATGTATTTATTTAAAGTAAACTAAGTTTCGACGATATACGTCTTCATCAGAAATACAAACATTTTCTTTTTCTTTTTACGTGGCATGTTGCCACTAGAATATATATACATATATATATATATATATATATATATATATTACTATTTGATCACGGCTTATTAAGGCCAAGAGCCACTCGAGGATAAGGGTTAATGAGACGGAATGATTGTCAGCCCAGAGATGAGGAACAACCAATGGCATGAACTAAGTTATGACAAGTACCTGTTGACATTGGATTTGAACATGACCATGTTGTAATCTGAAGAGAAGCTATCCTGCAATGATGTAAAAAAGGTAAAGGTCGCATAGCCTGGATGTGCACGAGTGTCATTGCCGACATCGCACACTGCCCATGGCCATAGTGGCGGTGATTTGTTAAGAATCACCATGTCTAGGGCACAGCATATGGAAGGCGGAGCCCATCCCTCTCCTTCCGCTGCCTTGAACCTTTCCTGAGTTTTAATCAGGTACCCATTTACTGCTGGGTGGACAGCAATGATGTGTTTCAAGACTAAGGTCGATAGGTATCTCCTGTCTTCGTGTTAATCATCTTTCGTTCTTTTTAGCTCCTTACATCAAGTGGCTTCATGCCTTGTCTGGAGCGACTCTTGAGAGAGAGAGAGAGAGAGAGAGAGAGAGATCTGTGTCAAAATTCTTTCTTTTGAATTGCAAAGATAAGATTAAAAAGGCGTAACAAAAAAATAAGCAACAAACCATTTATTTGACTATTATATACATGTTAAAAACTGTTTCTATTTACTTGCCTCCCCACGAGGGCAGAGTTAGACACAAGGCTGGATTTTAATGTGTGGAAAAATTCAGCTCCTCAACAAGGAGCACTGGATTGGAGCAAAAATTAAAATTGTTTCTGTCTAGAGAGATTTCTCCTTCACTGGCTGAGGACAGAAAAGATGAAGTATTGTATCAGAAGTATTGTATCAGAATATTGAGGGTTCTTGATAAGGTGCAGAAACGTATCTGTAATTTGATTGGCCCTACCCGTGATATTGCTAGTCTCAGTCTTTTCTATAAATACTATTATGTGATCTATTCCCTGCTTCTTTTGTTCCAGCTCATTTGACTTATTGGTCTAGTGGTCTCTATCAATTCGCTGTTTTGATACCTCATTGTAATACAGCTTCCTATTCAGGTAGCTTCTTTCCAAGAACCGCAGGCTTGTGGAACTCTTTTCCTGCTGACTGTTTTTCATTCTACCTATAATCTTGGTCTTTTCAAGACTAAGGTCAATAGGCATCTCCTGTCTTTGCGATAATCATATTTGTTCTTGTTAGCTCCTTACATCAAGTGACTTCATGCCTTGTCTGGAGCGATTTCCATATAAAAAAAAGAACAGATACTACACTTTGCATTATTTATTTGCATAAGATATTAAAATTTTACATTCGGAACAAATAAGGCACAAAGCCATCAAAAGTGTGGGAACATGGGTGTCATTGGTCATTCTTTACACTAGGGGCTGTCCTACTTAAAATATCCCCAAATTAGTTTGAAATTTTTATTTTTTCATAAATATGGTTATATATACGAACATTCAGTGGAGTATAATAAGGAGTAGGAGAAATAAAAGCAAAAAACCGGTTAGTAAGTCCCCCTCAACCCTTTCTAAAGACCTTCACTGTTTTCCGGTTTGTTTAGAACCGAAAACAAGCATGTCAATCTCTAAATGGGAGTGGGGTCTAAGTGGGAGAAAAAAGAAAACAGGGGATGGATTTTGGAGAGTGGGTGGTGTCCTTCCAAGATAAAAGCAATTTGGGAGAGGCCGAAGACAAACAATTGAAAGTGGAAAGTGGGCATCTTGGAGGATTTCTATTACCAGGTAGAATGGGGGGGGGGGGGGGGGTTATAACCCATTCACTCGACTAGCTAAGAGGCTAAACTTAGCTGAAGGGCTGGGGTCTGGTAGAACCAGAAACCGTGTGCGCCATGCTCAGGCCGGGAACACGTACTCATACTTGACTCCTTTTCGTACACACAAGCTCGCTACTTGTATCCACCTTTTTTCAAAAACCGAGGAATGTAATCTTTTTCTATCACATCTGACAGATACTACACTTTGCTTCTAGCCAAAAGACTAGGAATGAACATGTTGAAGACTTATTTTTACAATATTTCAGCTAACAAAAAAACTTTTGTCTATTATATGGTGTTTTGGATATTTTGATGGACTCGTTTGAATAATCTTTGTAAATTTTTATAATTTGCTAGCAAGGCTACCTTGCGTTGGCCCGGGGCCATAAAAAAACAAAATAGAAAAGGTTAAAAAATGTGTGTAACATCTTTATATTAAAACTCCTATTTCTCTACCTCTCCCAATCCGTCTCTCTATCTTTCCCCCTTCTCCGTTTTTCTACATCCCTCTCCCCCACCCCTCTTTTACCTCTGCCAAACACATTCCTCCCTTGTTTTAATGTATTGAAAAGTCACTCACCTCTCCTTTACATAATAGATAACATTGGAAATAGTTAAAAAAAACGACCACTCTGACGAAACCTGGCTCAGTTCACTCCCAAAGAATGAATAATTTTTTATTAATTTTAGATAGAGGCAACGCCGATCAAGGATATATCAACTTTGTGGGTGTTTGTTTTGTAGCTTTTTACTTTTAGCTGGACATACACACACACACACAGACACACTGGAGGAGTTTGAATTACCTACTAGACACCATTTTCGAGTGTCTTCGGTCTCTCTGTACAAAGGTTTGTCAGGACAACCTGACATGAGGATACTTCACCCTACAAGTAAACTCTGACCAAATATTCAAAATAACATAGTATTCGAAGCCCAAATGTGCCTATATTCAGTCTGAGGCAATACTGAAAAAAGAATACATCAGCTTTGTGGGTGTGTCTTGTGTAGTTCTGACTTTTAAGTGGACACATACACTATAGATTACCCCCCTCCCCCCAAAAAATCTCTTAAAATTCAACTAATTTTCTATTTTTCTCCTTTTTCTTTCCGCAGCGTCATCCGAAAATGGATTTAAACAAAACTGATTTGTTACGCCTTCTTAGTTACTTAGAAGGAGAATTACAAGCGAGAGATGTTGTCATAGCAACGTTAAAAGTAAGTAAAAGATTTCTTTTTTTGATTCTTTTTTTTCCTTTATAAAAAAAAAAAACATGGGTTCTTTTTTCTCTCATGTTTGTTTCCCTTTAATTTCAGCAGAAAACAAAATAAATTGAGGTGTAGCAATTATAGATGTACTTAGCTTTAAACTTTCCTGCAGTTTCATGGTATCACCAATCATCAGAAATGTGCCCAACTGACCTGGCATCAATCAAAAAGCAACCCCGATAAAGTAACAGTATTTCTACACGTGACATTACTTTTGTTAAATCTTTGTTAAATCTAGTGCGAAATACAGCGTCACGTAAAAACTCGTTGAGCTACAGCCACAGCAAAGAACTTTCCTTTCTCTCTCTCTTTACCAAAAACCAAACGAAACTTCCATGAACAAAGTTTATTTCCAAGAACATCCCATCTGTGGAACAAGATTATATCATGAGTCTGCTTCCCGACCGGCTACGACATGGTCGTTTTCAAGTCTAATGTGAACAAATACTTGTTGAACCGCCCTTTTTGATAATCAATTCCTGGTACTACTCCAGATGAAGCGCCTAATTTCTGTGACTGCTCGGCGGCAACAATCGGGCAGGTCGCGGATGCGCCCGAGAGCTGTCGAGACGAAAACGAGGCTGAAGCAAAACTGAAAGTCGTAAAATGGAAGAGTGGCAGACGACAATATAAAACAAAGAATACAAAAGAAAAAAATACATATATTTGAAAAAAATGAAAAATGAACAAACCATAGCTGAAGAACTATAAATAAACTTTAAAAAAATTTTTTTCGTGGGCCAAATGAACCATTTTAAGTAAACGCTATTTCTTTTACGATATTTAGGCAACTTTTTTTTTCGTCTTTTTTTTTTACATAAAACAAAGAAGTATGTTATTTTAATTAGGATATTTAGGCAATTTTTTTTTGTATATTTTTTTGGGGGGGAGGGAATTTCATATATTTTCTCGTCGAGGGTCAGGATTTACGGATACGTTTGCGGCCAGTTCGAAAGATCTTCCTACCGCTTGTTTTGTTGTGCTGAGCGCAGATGATTTGGCAGCAACCTGATCGGTCAGCTCTGCTTCAGCCTCGTTTTCATCTCGGCAGCTTTCGGGCGCTTCCGCGAACAGCCTGATCGTTGCTGCAGAGCAGTCAAGGAAATTAGGCGCTTCATCTGGAGTAGTACCGATATATATATATATATATATATATATATATATATATATAAATAATACTCTGCCCATCCCACCTATTGTTTCCACTCTTCTCATGGAGGCGATTAGTAAAACAAAAAAATGTTAATTCTTAGGGTTTGCTTTTTTGAATGATGCCAGAGGTTAGACACCAGTTGGGTACACTTCTGATGATTGGTGATACCATAAAACTGCAGTAAAATGTTAAATCTGAGTCTATTATTAGTGTGTGTATATGTAGCAATATTTAGATGCTGATGTGTAAAAGAAAAAGGTTAAAATTAAGCAGAGAATGGAAAATGCCATTAAAAGTTAAAACGTTTAGAACTATGACTATACGTGGCAGGATATGATGTCACAGATAAGCTGATCAAGTCTTCCTCTTTCTTTCTGGACTGAGGGAGAGCAATCATTTTGATGACGGCGCTCCCATTCCCCATATGGGAAACAAGCAAAAACACTAGCTGCCACCCAGCATCTATTAATGTAGCAACAAGTAGTCTTTAAATTTACATGTATTTAATCTAAATCTATTGTAATTTTCACCCTGTCAGTGAATGTTTGTCTAAGGCCGTTTTAAACGTGGATATGGTAGTCATCGTCACAACCTCCTCTGGCAGATTGTTCCGCAGAGCAGAATCACGGACAGAGAATGCTGCTTTTCTTCTATTGAGCCAAAAGCGATGATGGTACATTTTTTTCAGATGCCCACAGAAACCATGATTTCCTAGGGTAAAAAAATACCTCCTAAAACGGTAGATTTACATTCCTGTTGATGATGTTGTACGTCAGAATCAAGTCTCCTCACATCCTCCGTTCCTCAAGTGAGAATAGAGTTAGTCTTTGAAGCTATCCTTCGTAGGTAAGCGTGGAGAGTCCTGTCACCATTCTGGTTGCCAATCATTGAACACATTCCAAGTGTGCAGAGTACTTTTGTATGAGGATTTGTTGCTTGAATAGCATACATGAGAATCGGTCATACCAGAGTTGTGTATAAGGGATGGAAAATGTCTGCTGTTAGGTTGAGAAAAGATCTCTGGATCAGGTAGAGAACCCTCTTGGCTTTGTTTGCCATCTCGATACAATGGCACGTTGGTTTGAAGGAGTTGTACCAAGAATTTTTGTATTAGTGATGATATTTAGTGGTTGAGGTGGAAAACCGATAGTCAGGGTGGGGCAGTAGGTGAAGAGCCGATAGGAAGATGACTGCACTTTGCAGAGTTCGGTGGTAAAACCCAGCTTGAAGGCCGTAACCAGACTTTGTCCAGATTACTCTGAAGTTGATTGTTGTTTGAAAGTGGGAATTCAGAAGTCTATGACTAGACTCCAAACGTTAACCAAAAAAAAAACCCAGTTTGCTTCAATTCCTGTAGAAGCACAAAAACCCTCTGTAACTTTGAGCTCCAATGAACAAAAAATAATTCGGCTCACCGCAGAATCTCACTCGACAGTCACTTCATCTTCTCCTGATTTTCTTCTCTTTTTATTAGCAGATTTTCTTTCAGTTGATTCCGCTTAACCAATCAGAAAAAACATAATCCGCTAACTATTTGTCGTCAAGGCAAATCCACGTGCAGCAACCAGTAGATTTGTTACTTCGAGGTTGCGAGTTCAATCCTCACTAGAAAATTAGTAAGCCAAAACTTATTTCCCTTTCCATCTGCAAGCCAGGCAAAGGCGGACCCTCTTACTGCGGGGATGAAGTAAGTCCGGGCCATCTCCCCGCTCGATTCTGGCTCAAGATCATCGATTCCGCCACATTGTTATTGTTTTTAGTTTGTTCTATCGTCATGATAACAATATATAAGCAGTCTACGAGACGGGGTTTGAAAAAGGCAGCGTCTGGGTATATACAGAATAATGAAGAATAATAGGATACCAGGTCAGCGGGAAAATAAAAATCTCCCCAACGTTTATTCAAAATCCAAAGTTAAAAATCATTTTTTTTTTTAAATTTGAATCTTTTAATCAATTACAATCCATTTTTTAATCAGCATCCTTTAACATTTACAAGAAACCGTTTTAACCACCGATTGCCATTGCTAATAACACCCTACCCGAGAGTCCAACATTCAAACTCCTTGGCATAACATTCACAGATAACATGAATTGGAACAAATACATAGAAGACATTGCCAAGGCTGCTGCAAAGAAGAAAGAAAACTTCTCATACCTGCCAATATCCTATATCTCTACAAAGCCATCATCCACTCATGCATGGAGTATTGTTGTCACATCTGGGCTGGTGCACCTACCACTAGCCTCTCCCTCTTAGACAAGGTCCTAAAACGAGTCTCTAATCTAATAGGTCCCTCACTATCCACCAAGCTCCATTGCCGCAATGTTGCACCCCTGTGCTTGTTTTACAAATACTTCAGTGGAATGTGTTCTGATGAACTTGCTGCTCGTGTGTCCCCTCGACATAAATACACCTGACCAACCCGACAATCAGTAAAATCCCATCCATTCACTGTGGTCTCCAGATGCCAGATAGCTTTCTACTGTAATAGCTTTTTTTCCTCGAGCTGCCAGCCTAAGAAACTCCCTCCCTGCTCCCTGTTTCCCTCGACATGCAGAAATTTAAATGTAGTGTAAACAAACACCTTGCTGCACAACTCCTCACTCAGGATGCCCCTATAATTCTTACCCCTCATTCTCAGTCGCCCCTTACATCTCTGACAATATGCCTTGTCTGAGGTAAATTAAAGTAAAAAAAAAAAAAAAAAAAATGGTATAAGTTTTTGACCAGCTGTATTCTGTTATTGACATTGTTTTTTCCGATTCTTTCTAGAATTAACAATGTCCACAAAAAATTGAATTTTAGATTTTTGCTATAAAAAATAGGATATTTATAAAATATAAATTGATCAAAAACTTTTAGTTCGAATTAAATGTGTTTACTTTGCAATTTAATTTCACCTAATCTTCTAAAATGAAGAATTTATCAGTTTATCATCCACACATGGATGGGGGGGGGGGGGGTATAGGTCTAATTTTTTTAGACACTTATGTGTGGTTTTAAGATGGTTTTTGTTGGGATGGGGCTTGCCACTCAGACCTTAGGTTAGTGGTAGAGTAAGTAATTATAATTTATTTTTAATATCTTTTCAGCGCGAAAAAATATTAAAATAATTTGGGGGCTAAGATAGAATGATCCGGAAATGGGGAATCATTTTATGTTAAATTTATATCCAAAACTGATACCTCGACTCTAAATACTAAATTAATTTTTTTTTGTTTTTTGTGGGTTTTTTTTTCTCTTGCCAATATATTTAAGGGTGTTCACACGTAATCGCCTAAAAAAGTAGAATCTTTTTTTTAAATTGACGGATATAAAGTCATTTCTGACTAAAGTCTAGTATTTCAAAAGAAGAAACGGTATTTCTCGAAGGAGCAACTATTTTATAATAAAAGGACAACAAAACTCAATTCATTTGAAGAAAGCGAGTCGAATGCTGAGAAAAAAAAGTTTGTTTAAATTTAATTATATATTGATGGTGGAATGATGGAGTTAATGCTGCGATACGGGAGAAGTGAAGCTGTTACAAGGCTTGGAAGAAAGGGGGCAGTAGAGAAGAGTACACAATTGCAAAAGCCTTGCACAAAAGGTTGTGCATGCCAACAAGCATGATGCTAGTTTAGCCAAATTCAGTGACATTGACCCCAAAAGTATCTTAGTCTACAAGTGGCACAGTAGATGTGTAGGGAGAACCAGGATGTTATAAATGTGAAATGTATAAAGAATGATAATGGGCAGCTGTACCTAGATAATTTGTCGAAGCATAGAGCCTGAAATGTTGCATTTCCCTGGAACCTGGACCCTCTAACTTTAGAGCAACCAGTGCAAAGCCCAGCATTACAGATCAGTTCAGGCATGACAGAATATGCTTCAGGCAAAATGAAGAATGGCAAGGCTGCAGAACCTTCTGGAATAGTCCCTGAAATGCTGAAAGCATCTGGTAAGGTCGGCATCCTAATCCTAACAGACATAGCGAATACTATCATAAGAGAAGAGCCTGTGCCAGTGTTCTGAAGTGAATTTCATTGTCAATTGTTACAGAGGGAAAGGAGACGGACAATCACAGCGTAATTATAGAGGCTCGAAGTTCCTAGAAACAAATGATTGATTATGTAGCAGACAACATCATCAGATAGCAAGTTCAAATAGATCAGATGCAGTTTGGCTTTGTACCTGGCAGGGGCACAATTGATACCATATTCATTGTTCACCAACTGCAGAAGAGGTATGTCTGTGCAGACAGGAGACTCTACATGGCATTTGTGGACCTGGAGAAAAAGCCTTCAACAGAATCCCCAGAGAGGGGCTATGGTGGGCAATGCATAAGGTGGACGTAGAGGAATGGGTTGTTCGTCTCGTACAATGTATGTACATGAACACTAGTAATAAAGTGAGGGAGGATGACACTTACAGTGATAGCATCGATGTCAAAGTTGGAGTTCACCAGGGATCTGTCTGTAGGCTTCTACTTTTCATCATAGTCTTGAAGGCACTGTCAAAAAAGTTTTGGTTAGGTTGTCCATGGAAATTACTCTCTGGACATATGGAAAAACGGTCTGGAGGTCAACGGTTTGAGGGTGGACTTGCCTAAAACGAAAGTGATGGTGTATGGATCTGGTCTACAATCCCTAAGGGACTCTGGTTAATATCCTTGTTTTGTGTGCCGAAAAGGTGTTAGAAGTAATGCAATATAGTGTAACCTGTGCCTACTGTGGGTTCACAAAAAGTGCAGTGACCTGAAGGTTTAGTTAGCCCCGAACCCCAACTTCAAGTGTAGAAGATGCATGGGACAGGCGCATCTTATTGACGGTCATCCCAACAAAGAGATGGCACGAGATGCCAATACCCTGGAGGTAGTAGACCCCTTCTGCCATCTAGGAGATATTTTTTATTATTTTCTATTAATCGATTATTTATTGAAATAAAAAATACAATTGCGTAAAGTACAAAAACAAACTTTTCAATCATCTTATTTTAAAAACTAATTTTATTATGAAATTGAATCCACCAGAATGCATTTCCATTTTTCCGTAAACAAGCAGGTGGTGGATGTGAACTCAGTATGGCCACAAGACTGAAGGAAGCTTGGGCAAAATTTTGTGAGTTGTTGCTTCTGATAACATCACGTGCCATTCCTCTCTACATCCGGAGAAAGTTGTATGGCAACTGTGTCAGGAGCGTCATGATGTGTGGCAGTGAATACTGTCCTCTCTCGCCCATCTGCATCACAATGACAGATCCATGATCAGATGGATCTGCAATGTGAAATCTGATCAAACCCAACACATCAGGTGAGAGGATTTGCTGAAAGCACTATATTTGCCCAGCATGAATGAATCTATTATACTGGTAGGGTCATGTAGAACATTCATCTCTTGGATAAACCATTGACAAAGCATGAATGTCCTAAATCGCAGGAAGCTTGGCCGGCCAAGGAAAACTTGGAAGCAAATGATTGGACAAGACCGCACAGAGTAGAATCTGGAGACTGCTGACCTACTGAACCTTGAGAACTAGAGAGTGAACTTGTGTAATATCAGAAAACGTCTGACTCTTGAACAAGGAAAAAGTGACGTTAAATGAATAGAAGAAGAATGAATATTATATTATTAAGTATATATTCTGATAACAGAATAGCTCTAAGGCAACATGTAAAAACATTTTTGCTATTCATATTTTCAATTTTTCAAATTCTTTCATAAATTCATATAACTAAAAAATCACTCTCTTTCTTTACGACCTGTTGATGTAAGTGAAAAAATAGATTCTTGAGAATGAATGGACAAATATTTCACTGATTTAAATGTTGGAAATTATTTATTCAAAACTTACTGAACTACAGCAGTCTAACTTTGATAACTGATTATGGCCAAACTATTTCCTTCCATGATTGTATGATGGGAATGGAGCTAGATTTTCTAGAAGTCTGTAGGTGTTGGTGGTTGCAGTCAAGTTTGAAACTTTGAACTTGAGTATTATTTGAATTATTCGGACTATTGTTTCCATCTTGGAAATAATAAATTACAACTTTTAAACAAATACAAACAATTTTGAAATTTAAATTATTAAGCCGTTAAAAGCGATACAATGGAAATATTTTTTATTTTAATTTTAATGTTAAATTTTTCGCCGATAGACGCCTTCATAAAAGAAAATAGGTGTTGTTTTATACATTTTTGTTTAAAATTAAATTTCAACAATGCTTCAAAATAGAATGATCCT
Organism: Sepiola atlantica; assembly: GCA_963556195.1. Classification (NCBI taxonomy): domain Eukaryota; kingdom Metazoa; phylum Mollusca; class Cephalopoda; order Sepiida; family Sepiolidae; genus Sepiola; species Sepiola atlantica. Next base: position 16,090,018 of record OY744551.1, on the reverse strand, counting down.
CAATTTCTACTTCACTAACACTGCCATGCGACCAAAAGTTTCAGTTGACATAATCTCCGACCTTCTTCATGTGCATCTTGTCAAACTCGGGGAATCTGTACCGAATGTATGCTAAATAATAATCTGTTCTAAGTGTTATCTTAAAATATTTTGCTTTGCGAAGCACCTGTGTCGCAACAGATAAAAGTGCTAAGTATCATCAGTTCTAAGTTACAGTCTTCTAGAGGTTAGTATGGTCGATTGCTCTTGTTCCTTAAGCGAGTTCGATATAAAGAAACAAAGTTCAACAAGATGCACTTGAAGAAAGCTGAAGGTTATGTTGGCTGAAACGTTGTAAGAATAACATCAAAGATGAGAACAGTAGTCCAAATAATACAAATCCTCATCCATAAATTCAAAAACATAATCTATTATATAAAGGCCAGTTGTGTGTGTGTGTCCGGATAAAAGTTAAAAAAAAACTACAAAACAGTCACAAAGTTGGTATACTATGTATACACGTTGCCCTGTTTTTTATTGTTTTTTTTTGGGTTTTTACAATAGATGTCATCGCTTATCAAGGCCCAAAGGTTACTCGAGGATAAGGGTTAAAGAGTTTGACTGGTGGACGGTGAGGCAACATTGCGGTCATCGGCACGATAGTTATAGCAGGGCAGAAATTGATTATTTACAGGGACGGTTCAACAAGAACTTGTTTACACTGGACTTGAAGACGACCATATTGTAGTTGGCTGGGAAGCAGGCTCGCGGGACTGTGTTCCACAGACGGGCAGTTCTAGGAAAGAAACTCTGCCCAAGGAAGTTTTGTCTCGTTTTGGGCATGCACAGGGAGAAAGGGGAATCATTGACAGTGGTAGTAGCTAGTCGAGTTCTAGTTGTGAATGTTTTACAAGAGGGGACTATAGATTTGAGCTCAGTCGAGCACCTGTCGTGAAAATAATAGTAGAGCAAAGAAAGACTAGCAACATCTATTCTGTGAAAGAGAAGAGAAGAGGACATCCCCCACTAGATTTTGAAATCGGTTTTGGACTCTGTCAAGGCAGGAAAAATGCTCTGAGCGGCACCTCCCCATATGTGGCAGCAGTACTCCATCTTAGGACCTATTTGACTCTTGTAATTGTACAGGTAGAGGATGGCGTCGGGCATGAGATACTTTCTGGAGCGGTAAAATGATCCAACCATTTTTCTAGTGATCTTAGCAACAGATTTGATGTAAGTCTTCCATTTCAAGTCTGAAGAGAAGGAAAGTCCCAGGAGCTTATCAAAGCAGTGGGCTTTCTCAAGGTGAGAGCTGTTCATTTCAACTGGGACAAAGTGAGGATCGGAGCGTTGGTGGTGAAAGGAGAGGAGCTTGGTCTTTGATGCATTAGAAGTAACCAGCCACCTTTTGCCCACTTGCTCCAGATCAGAAGAGAGAGAGCCAGAAAGAACCTGATCATTAATGCTCTTCGAGGTGTTTCCATGGATGGTTGTGTCATCAGCATAAATGTCTATGAATGATCTTAGAATGTGGTTTGGGAAATCATTTATGAAGATCAGGAAGAGGGTTGAGCCCAGAATGGAACCCTGAGGCACGCTGGCGTTTATACTGTGTGCTTAAGACTTCTGTCCATCAACGACTATATTTATAAATCTATCAGAGAGAAAGGATTTGATGGCTGAGAATACATAGATTAGGCATACTCTTCTTTTGCGTTTTTTATAATCGTTTTGCAGCTGTACTGGCAGTTCTAAAGGCGGCTTTGGTTTCAGAGCATCTATTTTGTTGAGAGCTATTGAAATAGTGATTTCTGTGAGCTATGGTAGCGGCACATTCAGGGGTGTACCACGGCTGGGAGTTTGGCATTTCTTGGAATTTCTTGGAAGGTATGAAGTTCTCAATACCAGCGATTAGCCAATCAATTAAATAGGATGTGATACAGGACACATTTTTTTTAAACATGGAATGTAGGGGGGCTTCTGATATGAAGCATCTGAAGTTGTTCCAGTCGGCCATCAGGTATCAATACACTGTGCGATGGAGAGGGACTTCAGAGAACTCGTTGCACTTTGTTCTGATCTTATTGAGACTACTGGGTGATCACAAGATCCCAGTGGAAACAGGACAGAGGATTAGCATAGTTCAGCACAAGTTGTTAAGAAAAGATCAAGAAGACTTGCAAAAAGTCTGTCAACATAGGGAACGTGGGTGGGTTTGACAACAATCTGTGCAAGGGAAAAACCGTGACAAAACCGCCCTTTGTCGTCAGTCTTGTTTGAATTAACTAGCCATTCAACATTGTGGCCATTAAAGTCATCACAGATATGGATGCTAGCGAAAGTGTGAGCAAACAGGATCTTGTCAATTTTGTCCGAAATTTGCTCAATTACAATAACCCAGTTGGAGAGGGGACGATAGAGAGAAAAGATGAAAGCAGTGCTGTGCATAAGAGCAACACGGAACACACATATAGGGTGAATTATGGTCTTCGTAGGAAGTGTCTCTACCACAAGGAAAACTATCCCTGATGTAGGCACATATTCCATGACCATAGCGATCAAGGGGGTAGGATTTAGAGATCATATTTTAGTATCCTGGGATCATGAAGTCATCAGTAGAAACTGTCGAGCCCATGTGAATAATATCTAAAAGTAAAAAATAATGATTCATTCTTTGGGGGTCAACTGGGCCAGGTTTCGTCAGGGGAAGTCGGTTTTTCAGCCATTTCATGTACTAAGGGAAAGTAACTCTGATTTTTTATAAAGGAGTTACTTCCCTTATGCTGATTCATTCCTCAAGGAATCTAGATAAAGGAGAGTTGTGTATATATATATGAGAGGAATGGGTTGAGCAGAAGAGAAAGAAGGGGAGGGGAGAGGGAGTAGAAACGGGGGAGGGGGAATAGAGACAGATAGAGAGATGGATAGAAAGGGTAATGATATAAGAGTTTTACACTTTTGCCCATTAGTTTTAACTAAAGGACCAGTAACTAATGGTGACGCTGATCAGCGATGATATAAGTTAATCGATACAGAAACAAATGAATGAACATAAACTAGGACCCCTCTCCCCAAACCGCTCTCGGTGAACAAACGGTCAATCCCTGCCTTTTCACCATTTGACCGGTCAATTGATCGACCCTACCCATGCTGTGTTTTGATTGCATTGGTGTAAAAAAATAAATACATAAAACTGGAGAAAATGTCCGAATAAATAAAATGAATTGGATACCAAGCTTTGTAAAAGTCAGATGATGATCATCATCATTATTGTCATATTTGGTTTAACGTCCTGGCATGTGTTGGGGGGTGGGGGGGGGGCTTTTAGAAATTGACTTCCAAACTAACTTATCTCTACACAGGTCTTTGTTTATCCCTCTTTCTCTCAAATTAATTTTGATCACTTCTTCCCATGTTTTCCTTGGCCTTCCTTTATGAACTGGACCTGCTACTTTAACTGTTCTACATCTACTGACCCAAGAACTCACATCCAATCTTTCAACATGGCCATACCATTGAAGTCTACCGTTCTGCACACATTTCCCTAAACTATCTAGATTTCATCTTCCTCTGAGGTCATCAGATCTAAGCCTGTTTTTAAGACTTACATTACGCATCCATTGTATCATTCTCATATCATTTCTCTCCACACAACACACAACACAACCTTCACTGACCAGATTTCACTTCCATATATGATCACACTGCTTGATAGATACTTCATTTTTAAAGATGGGCCCATTTCTCACATTAATGGTGAGGTCAGAATGTTCTATTTTAAGTTAATTCAACTACACAATAGCAAAGCCCTATCTTTTTATATACTGCTTATGTATATTTGATCTAAGTCTTTTGGGTCAAAAATCCGCTTTTTGTTTTTGCTATTTGGCTGGATTTTATTTCTCTTTCTCTTTCTTCCTCTCTCTTGCTTTATCTTTCTTTCTCTTTTTCTGTTTTTTCACTCTTCCTCTCCCCATCTTGCCTTGCTTTCCTTTTTTCTTTTATGACAGTTCTCTCTGAAAACTGAAAATGTTAATTTTAGCGTGAAGGCTAAGACTTTGAACGATTCATGAAGGGAGTAGGGGAGCTAGATAACTTTTGTTCCATCAAAGAATGACTTCCTGTCTCCTTCCTTCTCATATGGTGTCTTTCTCTTAATTTTGACTTTTTTAGTTGCAACCGATTGGAGTTGTTTAGGGAAAAAAATGTTTTTTGCCCTACAAAATATGACAGCCCACAATCATTTAGGAATTAGCGATTCTTTTGGGGGTTTTCAGCATTCAGTATACATACTGTTATGGTACCTTACCTATAACGGACTTTGGACTCTTCCATTCACCATGAATACCGGAAGCATCTGCTTCTCAGTGTTGAGTAAACCCCAGCCCGATCAGTCTCTCCTTAACTTCGGTTGAGTGTGGACGCTGGGATGGGGTAAGGTAATACCAATCGAGGATTCGTTCTCGTTAATCAGTCCGGCAGGAACTAGGCCATTTCAGTGGCCTTTTATCTGCCGGGCTGAGGTATACTGTCCTGGGTTTTCCTAGGAGGTGCACCTTCCCAGGCCTTGCCTTCCCTCTTTGGGGAGGAGTAAGTTTATTACTTGCTGCCTGAGGCGCCCTGAATGGGGAATGCCGACGGGGTTGCCCAGGCTATTTTTGCTAGGCCAGAGTGCTCCTTCTTTAGGGGCACTGGCTTGATTCTTCCATCCCCTTTCCGACCTTTTGCCACATATTCCTGCGGTGGGAGGGAATTAAATACCTGTTCAAACCGCAGTCTATACTGGCAGTCAAGACTGACGTACCACCACTCTGGTTTCTCTGTTGTATTATATTTTGTCCGATGTACTTGTTTTACCTAAACCCGAGTTCGTGTTTTCATTCCGGCTCCTTTACAGAGCCACAACAACTGGCGATGAAGTATTCGAACTTACACAGGACCCCACAACAACTTGCTTAAAACCTTAAAAAGGACCTCACAACACACACACAATACCCCGGAGTGAGTAGTTGTGAAAATAAATTGTTTAATAATCGTAATAATTATTGTTTCCATTATAATTAATTTTCATTTACCACAAGATGATATTACATTTGTAAAGATTTTCCCTAGTTCCAAGCCTGCATTTTTAGTTATACACTGTGAAAATTGCTTTCTGGACCAATAGATGACAAATTTTCTCATTACCAACCAACTTTGAACGGTCATAATTCAGTGGCTAGTTGTGATACTAAAATAAATTTGGTATCTGTTGTGACCTTGAAGGGTCGATAATAATTAAGACAACATGAGTGTATTTACAGAAGTACAGAATAGTATGTCACAGAAAGTGTGCGTCTGATACGGTGGCTATGACTGCCACAACACTTTGTTGTAACTCTATTCAAAGTCTCTGGAAGAATCCATCTACTCCTGAAATAGGGTAGATCAACATCACAGCATAAAAGTATTATTGTTTGTTATGCAAAGATCTTTGGGTTCATATTAAGTTTTTCGATATAATAAAAATAAAATGTTAGTTTGGATACCTACTAATACTCTAAGGAAATATATGAACCTACAATTTTTTAGCGTCTCTGGATAAATAAATTATGACCAATGAATCCTTTGTCGTCTCAGTGTTAAATAACCTTTAAAAACGGTTGATATACTGCAAAACAGAAAAATTCAACAAAACTTTTCTGTTCATTCACAACTTTGTGTCTCTCAGTTAATCTAGGTTGTTTGATTGACCTAATAGATCCCATCAAAATTACTCTGCTAAAATCCTATGGGATATATTTTGTGTCATTTGTGTTGGTATAGATAGGAATAATGTAATAAGCAAAGCACAAACTAAGTAGAAAAATCAACACAAAATCATGCTTCTATTGAGTTGATATTTTGTTTCTAAAATTGACACAAATGGATGCATGAACCACCTATAATACTTCTTAATATTTTTTATTTAAAGGGAAATAACTCTTTGTACCTTAAAGTTATCTCCCTTGTCAAGAGACATTTTTGAAGCATTGCTTGATCTGCCCAGCTACCCCTGCATTGACCAGATGATAACACAAAACAAGAAACATTCAATGGAGGATGCTACCGAAATCGGCTCACCATCCTTATTTCATAGTAATTCTTCCATAAATCATTTTATATTGTTAATCTCCATATTATTATTGATTTACACAAAATCGTTTTCATCCATTTTATCTCTTCATATTTGTGTCTTACCACTCACAAACCACTTCACAATATTTTCAATTATAAAAGTTTATTAAGAATAAGCATTTATTGAATAGAAGTAAGATTAAATATACAAAAAGTTGGTAGTGGGAGGGTAGTATGCTTCTGATGTGGGTGTGTAAAGTAATATGTTAGGTGTAGTAATAACGAAGGTCGCAAATCACTCTGTTAACTTTCAAAGCAGCTCTCACCGTTCGTTACGTGCACCTGCTTCACCCCGAGTCCCCTGAGACGGTACGAGACCCGCTTTTTATTATATCGAGGCACACCTGATTTCCATACGTGCAACGAGATTTTGCGAGATTTTGCGTGAACTGTATGTAATAAACATTCATGGACGCCATGTTGGATTTCTTTCTCTCACCCGCAGCGCACAGGACAGGCAAACTCGAGGACGTTTCGCAAGTAAGCCCCCTTCATGTTCATGTTCCCTACATTAGGTGACAGTGAAATTGAAGTTTGTAGTAAGAATGGGTGTGTTTGAAAATGATTGATGAGAGTTTAAGTGGTGAGTGTGCAGAGGAAGTCTGTCTCATAATATGCTTGTATCTTTATTTGTATGTATGTTATCACTTTTTTAAAGTCGGCATTACATAACCCATAGTTGGTTGCTATGCTGTAAAACAAACCAAACCAAACCATTTACAAAAAAAAATGAGATCGTCCAGTTGCCAAAAATGAAATGTAAAAAAAGTAATAGCCGGTTACCTGATGTCGTTGGTTGCCAGAAATTAAGATTTTACTCATTTCAAAATGAATTGTTCTAAAATTGTCACAAATGGAATATTGTTATCATCGACTTAAAAGAGACATTCGATTTATTTATTTAAAGAATATTTAGCAGACAATTATTTTTATGGAAAGAATAAAGAGAAGATGGTAGATAAACAACTGTCGGAATTACCTGGGGTCAAGAACGTCATTGTGTTTTGTTCTACTCAGTGTTGTCCGGGAGCAATAAATGTAAGATTACAGTATTATATTGGTTAAGTGATATATATTAAATCTCTTCAGACTATTATCATTATCAACAGCATTTCTCTTCATATTATTATGAAAGGGTGAGGGACAAGAAACTAGGAATTGACCGGGACTATTTTTTCTACTCAGCGTTGTCCGGGAGCAATAAATGTAAGATTACAGTATTACATTTGGTAAATGGTATATATTAAATCTCTTCGGACTATTGTCATTATCGACATCAATTTCCTGGTTCATGTAAATGTTTATTGAACCATGGTCAAGGCCTGTCAGCTCTATTATTAATACTTATCCACTAATATTTTTTATTTTTTATTTTTACTAATGGGTCACCACTTATCAAAGCCTAGAGACCTCTCGAGGATAAGGGTTAAAGAGGTCGCCAGTTGGAGGGTGATCGTCTCCATAAGAGAACCGGAAATAATGGGTGGGATGGGCAGAACATTACTAATTGATTGTCCAAGAGGACGGCTCAAAAAGTATTTGTTCACGTTAGACTTGGAGACGACCATGCTGTACTCAGTTGGGAAGCAGACTCGTGGTATCGTGTTCCACAGACGGGATGTTCTAGGAAATAAATTTTGTTCATGAAATTTTCGTTTGGTTTTTGGTAAGAGAAAAGAGAAAGGAAAGTTCTTTTCTCTGGTTGTAGCTAGACGAGTTCTTGCTGTAAATGTTTTACGGGGGGGGGGGGGGGGGGCAAGGTATTAGAGTTTAGTCGAGCACCTACCATGAACATAACGAAAGAGTAGAGACAGGCTAGCAATGTCTCTTCTGTGTGAAAGAGGCTTTAGGGACAAAAAGAGAACATCCCCTCTAGATTGCAGAGTCAATTTTGTGCTCTGTCAAGACAAAAAAAGAGTGCTCTGAGCGGCACCTTCCTAGATATGACAGCAGAACTCGATCTTAGGGCATATCTGTTTCTTATACAGGTAAAGAAATGCGTTGGGGGTGAAGTACTTTCTGGAGCGATAGAATGATCCAACCAATTTTTCAGCGATCTTAGCAGCAGATTTGATCTGAGTCTTCCAATTCAGGCGTGAGGTGAAAGTCTGTCCTATAAGCTTATCAAAGAAGGCGAAAACTATTTATTTCGACTGGTGAAAAGTGAGGATCCGAGCTTTGGTGGTGAAAAGAGAGAAGCTTAGTTTGCGAGGCATCAAAAGTAAAAAGCCACCTTTTTCCCCGTTGCACCACGTGGTCCAAGTCGGAAGAGAGAGTCGGAAAGATCATGATCATCAATGCCCTTTGAAGTGTTTCCATAAATAGTTGCATCGTCTGCATAGATGTCAACGAATGAACTCTCAATATGGTTTTGAAGATCGTTTATGAAGATTAGGGAGAGGATTGGGCACAGAATGAATCCGGCAGCACTTTTACCCCCAGCCCAATCCGCCCAACGCCGCCCAGGCCGTCCACCGCGGTGGGCAAAAATCCATCAATCTTCATTCTATTTCGTAAGGTAAATAATTAATAAACAAAAATAATGTATTTGGGGGGGGGGGATATATGCTAAGTGTTAATAACGAAGACTATTCTGTTCATAAGTGACTACGATTGAGTCACGTGAGCCAAAATGCTGCCGCCGGGGCTGGGCGGCGTTGGGCGGCCTGGGCTGGGGGTAAAAGTGCCACCCTGAATGAATTCTTGAGGCACGACGACATTGATGTTATGTGCTTCAGACTTTTGCCCATCAACAATTACTTTTAAAGACCTATCGGAGAGAAAGGGAAAAGTATAAACACCCCTTCCTTCTAACTCTCCCCTTCTCGCTGTTCCATTCTCTCCTGCACACTCTCTCTCTCCCACTCTTTCCCCCATTCTTTCCCTCTTCTCTCCCCCTTCTATCTCTACCTCCCCTCACTCTCTCTCACTCTCTCCCCACCTCATCCTTCGCTTTCTCCCACTCCACTTAATCCCCTCTCTTCCCTTCACTCTTCCCTTCTCTGCCTCCCCCCCCCCGCGCTCTCTCTGTCTTCCCCTCTCTCTATTGCCTTTTCTTTCTCCCCCTAGCTTTCACTCTCCTTCAGTTTTACACACCCCACTATTTATATCTCTGTTCCACCATTTACTCTCTATATCTCTCTTACTTCCCTTCACTCACCCTCTTTATCTTGCTCCCCTCTCCTTCCACACACTCACCCTTACTATCCTTCCCCCCCCCCATTTTCTCGCTCTCACCCATTATCTCTCTCCCACCCGGTCTCCCTTTTTCCTCCTACTCTCCACTCCTCCTCACGCCCTTTCCCTCCCCCACTCTCTACCTCCTCTCTATCTTACTCTCACATTCTCTCTCCTTCCACACACTCACCCTTGCTTCCCCCCCCCCTCATTCTCTATCTCCCACTCGTTCTCCCTCTCCCATTCACATCCTCTTCATACCGTCCCTTCCCCTCTCTACCAGAAAGGACAAAGATTTCAGAATTGCAAAGAATCTACTCACACTTTTTTATTTTTTCGTTTGGCAAAGAATCAAGTGGATCCATCTTTTTGAGGAATAAAAACTCATTCAATCGGTTTTTGGCATTTTTTCAAAGACGAACAAGAAAAACTGACCTAGAATATTTGACCTTGAAAACTCGCTAAATATTTAGTGATGATTTGATGCCAATTGGTTGAGATGATAAAACGACTTATCAGTTCTGAGAAGATTGGATGGAATGAAGAAATGTATTTTCTTATAATTATATCTACATTCTTCTCTTTCACTCTCTCTCTCTTTTACTCTCTCTCTCTCTCTTTCACTCTCTCTCTCTCTTTCACTCTCTCTCTCTTTCACTCTCTCTTTCACTCTCTCTATTTCACTCTCTCTCTCTTTCACTCCCTCTCTCTTTCATTCCCTCTCTTTTTCACTCTCTCTCTCTTTCACTCTCTCTCTCTTTCACTCTCTCTTTCACTCTCTCTTTCACTCTTTGACTCTCTCTTTGACTCTCTCTCTCTTTCACTCTCTCTCTCTCTTTCACTCTCTTTTTTTTCTCTTTCACTCTCTCTTTTTTTTCTCTTTTACTCTCTCTCTTTCACTCTCTCCCTCTCTCTCTCTTTCACTCTCTCTCTCTCTTTCACTCTTTTACTATCTCTCTCTCTCTCTCTCTCTTTCACTCTTTTACTATCTCTCTCTCTTTTCTCTTTCACTCTTTTACTATCTCTCTCTCTTTTCTCTTTCACTCTCTCTCTTTTACTATATCTTTTTCTTTTTTTCCTTTTACTGCTCTGTTTTGCCATTTAATATCGTTGGAAAAAAAGTGAAACTCTGAATTCGTGTCTTATACACATGGTTTAATTTTCATTAAAATCGAATATATGTATTTGAAGTTTTAAGAGGTTTCTGTCGTCATAGCTCCCTTAGAGGGGGGGGGGGACTTAGAGATTTGGGACATTGAGGTGCACATAAAGATTTGGAACCACTTTCATTGTCTTGCCCAGAAAAAGGATATATTTAAAGTTGTAAAGGAAGTTTTGCCCCAATAGTTCTTTCGGGGGGGGGGGGGGGGGGGGGCACGAGATTCACGACCACTTCCATTGTTTTTTTTCAAAAAATTTTACATATGAATACATATATAGATTTTATGTTGATTCTTTTTTTCTATAGGGAACACACACACACTGATATTGACATATATATATATATATATTTATTAGTGGGAAGACCCGATGTTGCTCGGGTTGAATGACGATCACTATTATGTACTTTTTCATTATGCTCATAACACAAGGCGATAAGGCAAAGGATGAACTTTATGATTATTGTTTTTGCTTAAGAAAGAAAACCTTGTTGTGAATGTATATTTTTTGCTTAAATAAAATAACACAAGGCGATCCTTAATACAGGCCTGTATAGCATATACGTTTATTCTCTGACTGGGGGGAGGGTGTTATTTTTGGCATTCTGCCAATCGCACTCAAAACTAACACACCTGGATATCGGATAACAATTAAATTGAATTTTTTTAGAAGCTATTCCAATATTTTTGATAACATTTATTTTAAAATTTAAAATTTAAATGTTATCATGCTGTTATACATATATTTTATTCTCTTTCAAAAAATCTAGTCTCAATGTGTCAGCACTGGTCAGAGATCAATGAAGCAATTCGTTTTCTCAGTAAATTTAAAATTGATTAAAAAAATATTTTAAAACAACAAATTAATATTATATTCCCAGCAAGTATTGGGACAAAACATTATGATCCAAATATTCTTATTTGGGCATTTGAATATTTTGTAACGTCTCGGTCATTATATAACCGACTTCAGGAGGGTTTTAAGTTACCCAGTGTGAGAAACTGTAATTTTCTGGGTGACATATTTTCTAAAATTTCTGAAAATCAGAAAAGGTGTATTTCTTTAGTTGACGAAGTGTATGTAAAAGCTTCTTTACAATATCATGGAGGAAATGTATTTGGTTTTGCAGAAAATTCTGAAGGATTAGCAAAACCAGTATTGGGATTCATGGTAAATGTTTACATAATGAACGAAAAGTTTTTAGTTAAAATGATCCCAGTTGCCAAGTTAGATTTAAAGGCAACATTTTTATATGAAAAAATTTCCAATATTGTTAATATAATTAAACAATTAAATGATCAAGTGATTGCAATTGTATGTGACAACAACAGGACCAATCAATCTTTTGTTTTTTTACAATTTGACACTGTTTATAATAAACCTTGGCTAACTAAAAATGGCTTGTACTTACTTTTTGACTATGTTCAACTTTTTAAAAAAATATTTGGAATAATTGGATTACTAAAGCTTTTTCTGAATTATTATTTGCTTCTGAAGGCAAAAATGAGAAATTGTAAAAGTTGTAAAAAGCATGAAAAAACTCTGTTAAATTAGCAAAACTAACTGATGTGGCTGTTTACCTAAAATCTGTTGTGAAACAAAAAGTTACCCCATTGTTTAAAAGTTTTTTTGTGATCAAAATGTAGCAGCAATTAAATTGCATCCATTATTAAATGAAGAAAATACTGAAAAAAACAAATTTGGAAAATCAGTAAAGTTTTGGTGGTGAATATTTCATAACTGTTCAAAATATTATTGAAAAATTTTATATTGAAAAAAACTAAATTGCTATTTAAATTAGATGTTGATGTCAAAGAATACAACTTTGACCCAGGACAATTATGTTCAAAATGTGAATATTTGCTGGATAAAATGGCATGCAGAATATTTGATAATTTACCAGATCTGGAAATTAAGATATCTAAAGATATTAAAATGTCTTTTGTATATATAGCCAATTATGTTACAAGAAATGATTGTCCAATAGATGAGGAAATATTTAATGATACAAGTTTTACTTTCAAGAACATGAACATTTTTTGAAAAATAAATTGTGGTAATTTAAAAATTCCACTGAACACCACAGTCCATTGAGTGTTTTTTTCTGTTTTATAATGTTTGGTGTTAAATTCTCTGACAAAAATCGTTGTCAGTTTTCTTATATGCATCATTTCACTATGAAAATAGAGCATCGGTTTATATTGTCCAATATATTTTTCAAAAATTATCGTTTGTTTGATTCACCTAAGGCAATTCAAGAACCAGTTTTGAAATTATCTTATAATATTATAAAATAAAAATATTTATACAATTTTCATGACAACAATCTGTATTGATAATACATAATTCCCCAAGCATTTATCAGATATGTTTTAAATTTCTCCCATTTTTACATATATTTTATTGGTTTTATATTCTTGTTAATGTGACTTTATTATTAAAATTGTGTATAATGTGTATTATCGTACCATGAAGAAATAAGTATTTTCTTCATCGTCTGTAAAACAAATTGTACATGTAACAAATATCACAAATTTTGTAAAAATTATGAAAATTGTTTCTCTAAAAATTATTTGATTTTTGTAAAATATTAGAACTTGTTTTCTGATTATATCATGTCATATTTTCTGTAAAATCTATTAGTCAATATAAAAAAATTGAATCATGATTTTTGAAATATCCAAAATGTGCATAATTCATGGTGGAAAAAGTAATTTTTTTGTGCATTTAGTTCTTTTCTATTTTTCTTTCTTTTTACATTTGATTTTATAGAAATAAATCAGTAATTGTAAGCTACTTCCTAATAATATGTATAGTTGCTAATTAACTAATTACTGGACATTACTAAGAAATTTCTTTACTAAAACTTTTCTCAGTAATTATTATTTAGTAGTAATTTTGGTCTTTACATGTCTGCCCCCAGTTGTGGACTCCAGTCACATGTTTGCCAGGCCTGGTATAGTTATCACCATGTAATACCACCATATTACTTTCTTTGTTTAATATACCCTCTCTCCTTTCGTATCGAGCTTGGTTGATGGTAGATTTACATGCTCGAATGAGTAAGGCTTTGATGATGGGGAGGCGAAAGTTACAATTTGAAACAGTGAGGATGTCAGTTTTTTTTTGTTAAGATATTTCGGAAGTCTTTTTGGGAAATCTTGTGGTCGATTAGATGTTGGTAGATGGAGCTGGGAGGGGAGGTGAGGTTGCATGTTAGTCGTCGAGAGATACTTGTCTTAGTAATGCCAATATATGTATTTGTAGAGACACATTCTCTCATTGGGCATTTGAAACGTTCTTAATCGACTTTCGTAATAAATACACCAGTTTTTATTTTCTAACCTCATCACGTGCCTGACGACGACTCATGAAAGTCGAAAACGTTTGCAAATATGACGAGTTCTTATTCACACTGGAGCGCAACATTAGATCGTTGGGTCGCCAACTTGAAAAATTGGATCAAAAAGGAACAAACAAGAATTTTCAGTTCTGTTTAATCAAACATATATATAGATAGATACACATAAACATTTTTGTTTGCGAATGGTACATCGGTTAGTCTGTCACGCTTCTGTTTAGTCTGTCAAGCTTAAATTTTCAATAGCGTTTTTCATTGTAAAATGCGCTGTTTGAATGGACACATCTTCACGGTATCTGTTTTTCTTTTAAAATCTTTTTCTTGTGCTTCTCTTTTTCAGGCAGAAAAGGCCAAGCAGTTATTATATCAGGCGAAATACGGCCGGTTTGGCCTGGGCGATCCGTTTGTCGCACTCCAGCGTGATTCGGACAATATGAAGGACAATAGTTTTGACGAAACGGCCATTAAGTGTATGTATGACAACCAACTTGCTCAGCTGGAAAACCTGATTGCGACACAAAGAAAAGCACAAGTGAAGATGCGCGAACAACTGGCACAAGTGGAGAAACGGTATCACAAGGTAAATAAATGCATATTCTTTGTTTTGTTGAGCGACTAGCAGAGTTACCCGGTGTTGTCTGGGAAGCATGGATAACAAAATAACCAGTTAAAAAATGTGTAACCTCTTTCTTTTAAAACTACTCTCTCTCTCTCTCTCTCTCTCTCTTTCTCTGATTGCTCCCACCCCCATCTTCTACCACACTTGTCCCTTTCTCTCTCTCTGATTGCCCCCACCCCCTCTCCAATTGCCCCACCTTCTCTTTTCTACCTGTCTTACTCCCTCTCTTTGATGGTCACCCCTCTTTCTCTCTCCCCCTACTGCTCCCTCAAACTTCCCCCCTCTGTCTTTTCCCCTATTACGCTCTCTGACTAATCTCTCTTTCTTTCTCTGGAAACTTGTTCTATAGAAAAATAAATCTGACTGTTTGATCTAGTTTCAGTGTTATTTTTTAAACAACTACCAGTAAGAATGGGGGATTTAGAAACCGGATTCAGATCTCTTACACGATTTTAACTTTATATATAAGATGGCTTAGTTTGAAGTCTCAAACTTTTTTTCATTTTGAAAAATACCAGAAACATCTGTAAATATGCACTAGGCAGAATGTTTAGTGAGTTGCATGTGTGCGGTGCATGCAAATAGCGGACTTGCTGCAGATGAGAAATATTTGGCTAAGAGAAAAGAGGATTGGAAATATCTCTGACTTTTAAATTGGCCACCCAGAATTTTATTTCTCCTTGAAAAAAATAAATATCTCTTTAAACTAATCCTAGTGCACTGGCTTTTCAAAACCACACCTGACCCAAGTCTAACCTCTTAGAGAGGAAGTAAGTAAAATACCCTGGCAGTTTTAGTTCCCTTAGTTTTGTGTAATATTCTTTTGAGGTTTCTAGTTGTGTTTATGCATTGCTATTCTATTTCAGTTTATCAGTGATTTGTTAGTCTTATATGCTGATGTCGGTTGGCTTCCGCACACAAGGATTTTTGTTAAATTTTAGCTGTTTTTACAAATACTGTGCTTTGTTTGGTAGTCATTTTTTTAAAATTTCATTCCCTATTTCTGTTTTTTCACAATTTTTGCTTAAATCGCTAAAGCCTCCCATGGTTCTTGGCTTTTTTGTTGAAATCTGCTTTTTTGTAAATAAGAAAAACTGATTTCTGCCAAATCGCTAGAGCCTTACTTCCACATTTTTCGTCTCTATTTGGCTGGATTTTATTTCTCTTCTATTTTCCTGTTTTTCTCCGTCTTTGTCTTCCTTTTACCTCTTATGGCAGTTCCTTTTGAAAACTGAAAATGTTAACCTCAAACAATTCATTATTTTGTTTCATCAAAGAATGACTTCCTGTTTCCTTCCCCCACATACGCACTGATGTCTTTCTCTTAAATTGCTTTTAGTTGTTTTTTTTTGCACTGATTTCTGCCCAGTTGCTAGAGCTTTACCTCCTATTTTTTTCATTGCTATTTGGCTGGTTTTTATTTCTCTTTTTCTTTTTTCTTCTCTCGCTTTATCTTTCTTTCTCTCTTTCTGTCTCTTTTATTGTAATTTCTCTCTTCCTCTTTCCATCTTGTTTTGCCTTCCTTTTCCCTCTTATGACAGTTCTCTCTGAAAATGTTAATTTTGCTGTGAAGGATAAAACTTCAAACGATTAATTATAGGGGTAGGGGAATTAGATGACTTTTGTTTTCATCAAAGAATGACTTCCTGTCTCCTTCCACCCCATATTTATTGCACTTGCTGTCTTTCTCTTAATTTTGACTTTCTTAGTTGAAACTGACGTGTAGTCAGCTCAATGAATTTGATGATTAACTTATTTCTAAATTTGACTTTTTTTTTGTTTACCAAAATTGATATTTCACTAAGTAAACATTTTTCAAATGATTTTAAATGTGTTTTAACTACTTATCACTATCATATTATCCACGTTGTTTTAGTTGTTTTTTTCTTTGTTGTCCTCTCCACACACACAGGGAGGAGGGGGGGGGGCGCATGGCTCTTCAGGTTTGAAAATTCATCTTGATTTCAGCTTTTTTTGCCATTGGTTACTCCCGTTGGGATGGATCGGCTGCTTTGGTTCGGTGATAATTTGAGACTGTTGACACTTTTTTTAGGGAAGTAGCTCCAGATACGGCATGAAGCCACCTGATGTAAGGAGCTAAAAAGAACGAAAGATGATTATAGCGAAGACAAGAGATGCCTATTGACCGTAGTGTTAAAAAAACTAAAGCTCTATGTAGGAGGAAAACAGTCAACAGGAAGAGAGTTCCAGAATCCTACAGTTCTTGGAAAGGAGCTACTGGAATAGGAAGATGTATTATAACGAGGTACCTGAACAACGAATTGATGAAGACCACTAGATCAACGAGTCAACCGAGCTGGAACAAAGGAAGCAGGAAATAAATGAGATAGTTCTGAAGAACACAGAAGCTTTGGTGTAGGAGTTTATTTTTTACCTGACACTTTGAAATGCAACTACCGTATATAAGTGTATAAGTTTTTGTACGTATGCTCGAACTTTTTTTTTTTTTTGCATGTTTCGATTTCTTTTATTCACCATAAGAATGTTCACGTCCATTTTTTGTTTCTTTCATTCTTGTAGGTCTTAAGCGAACTTGAAGATGAAAAACAGAAACACGCTCAGGATACGGCACAGGGTGATGATGTCACGTACATGTTGGAGAAGGAACGAGAACGTCTCAAACAGGAAGTAAGCCACGACAACAAATCTATATAAAAATACAATCATGTTTTGTTCATAAATCGCGTAGACTTATATGCAACAGGGATGTGAGTTTTCTGCTTTTTTGGTAGAATTCCACTTTTCTTTTTAATTCAGAAAAAGCGGATTTCCACTTAAATCGCTTTTTGGTCAAAATCAGTTGTTCGTTCTTAATAAAAACAAATGATTTCTGCCAAATCGCTAGAGCCTTACCTCCTTATTTATTCATATTTGGCTAGATTCTATTTCTCTTCTTCTCTTTCTTCCTCTTTCTTTTTCTTTTCCTGGTTTTTCTTTCTTTTTTCTCTCTTCCTCTTCTTTTCTTAGTTTTGCCTTGCCTTCCTTTTCCTTATGATAATTCTTTCTGAAAACTTAAAATGTTAATTTTGCTGTGAAGGCTGAGACTTCTAACGATTCATGATGGGGATAGGGGAGTTAAATGACTTTTCTTTCATCAAAGAATGACTTCCTGTACCATCTCCTCCCACTTGTGTGTGTGTGGGGGGGGTCTCCTAATTTTGACTTTCTTAGTTAAACTGATTGTAGATGTTTAGGAAAAGTTATTGTTTTTTGCCCTGCCCCTTACACATACACATGGGACCGTGCCCCCCCCCCCCTCCCCAGATCGAGAAATTCATCTCGATTTCAGCTTTTTTTGCAATTAACTAATCACATCCATGATACAGGTCGACTCCCTAAAATTCCACCCTAACCCTAAAACCCTAACCCCATGGAATTGATAATAAAATTCACAACCCTTTCTGCAATCCAACCATATTTGATACAAATAAACTTCAGTGAATGCTTGACTTGCCCACCAAGTTTCAGTCATGAATGTCTAACAGATTTTGATTTAGCGCTTATCAATGATAATCTGGATGTGACATGAAAAATGGTCAATGACTCTTCCATTGCCCTGATTTGGACTGTGATGACCTTCTTCAGTTTAGGAATAGTCTGGAGATTGTTTTGATAGAGAGATAACCCTACGGGGGGGGGGGGTTATGTTCCAGTGAGTGTGAAGCCCATTCAGGATCACACCTCCTACTGATGAGACGATCACCAAAGTATCCGCCATATTATTAAACAGTGATAAAAGAAAGACTGTTGGATTGTGAATTTTATTAACAATTCCGTGGGTGACAGTTTTTGGGGGTCACTGTATATAAATACATGTTTGTATAATATCCGTAAAAATGGGGAAAATGTGGATAAACCAATAATACTTTCTCGTAAAAATATAATTATCAACTAATGTGAAAGTTAAGAAATTCTATATTTAATAATATAACAAATACTGACCCAACAGGTCACTGATGTGAAAGCAAGTGGTAGTGATAATTGAGAACGCTTAGTTCTCCGTATATTCGCTTTTTTTTGGTGCCGGATTATTTTCTTCTTTGTTCTCTTCACCAGTGAAAGATAAGACGTTCATTCTCAGTAGAAGCAGCAGCAGTATTCGTTCCAATTCAATTAGGTAATGGTGTGAGCTCTCAGACAAATGGAGTGGCAGCCCAAAAGAAAATAATGTTACTGACAACAATCTAAACATATGCGAACGGCATCAGCTACATGGCGTCCAAAAAATGTCACTCCCTTTATTGAGCTCATTTGGACTGCTAAAAGCGCCTATTTTGCATAATCACAGGCGTTCGACCATCACCTCAGAATCAAACCGTTCCAGGTTTGCTCTCGCACGCGGCCACTGTTTCTTTGCAGCGGACACATGCTGGTCGTGGCCGCTTATCTCTCAATCTCTCTGCACCGTCATCAAATTAGTTCTGAGCTACCGTGTGGTTAGCAATGATGGATTTTTGTCTCCACTTGGCACGATCACAGGTTCGGTCTGGATGAAGGCCGGTTTTACTGTGTCATAACCAATATATATCAGTTCTAAGTGACAGTCTTCTGGAAGTTGAAGGTTCAATCTTCAATGCAGGCGAACTAAGAATACAATTACGAATTACCTAAGACTTCGACCCGGTCATGGCTGATAGAACGAGATCAAGCAAAGAGTTCCGTTCGAAATTCCGTACAGATTCCCGAGTTCAACAAGATGCACCTGAAGAAAGTTGGAGGTTACATTGGTCGGAACGTTGTGAGAATAACATCCAAGATGAGAAAAGTAGTCCAAATAATCCAAATTATCAATCCTCATCTTAAAATGAGATTTTGGATTATTTGGATTATTCAGATTACTGTTCTCATCTTGGATGTTATCAACACAACATTTCGGGTGATGTAACCTTTGACCCTAACCCGATGTTACCTTTGACCCTAACCCGATGTTACCTTTGACCTTCTTCATTTGTGTCTTGTTGAACTCTTGAATCTGTACGGAATTTAGAACTGAACACTTTATTTAAGTCACGGGGTAGATTGTTCGGTGCTTATGCATATCAACCCTGACATTGAAATATTTAAAGAATGTATAAACTTTATTATGTACTTACGTGTTAGCTGAAAATAAGATTGTGCAGAAAAAATTACGCAAATTCATCCAGTAGTTATTTAATTATAAATAAAAAACGATTTTAACGATTTTATCACTCGGTAGATATTTCCACCATTTTGTATCTTAGATTTTCCAGTGGTCAAGAACGATAACTCATTTTCACGATTTCGGGGTTTGGGGTCTCCATTGTTTACAAAAATGTCAAAATGTACGTAAAATCATTTTTGTTCTTTTTCTTATAATTAAATAACTACTGGATGAATTTGCGTAATTTTTTCTGCACAATCTTATTTTCAGCTAACACGTAAGTACATAATAAAGTTTATACATTCTTTAAATATTTCAACGTCAGGGCTGATATGCATAAGCACCGATTGTTCTTATTCCGTCAGTCATATGGACCCGTGGCACAACAGATAAAAGTGCTAAGTATAATCAGTTCTAAGTGACAGTCTTCTGGAAGCTGAAGGTTCAATCCTCAGTACAGGCAGTACTAAGAATATAATTAAAGAATTACTTATAACTTTGGTCATGGCTGATGTAACAAGAGCAATCTACTCCCGTAGATTAAATAAATGGTTCAGTTTGAAATTCTCTATAGATTTCCGAATTTGACAAGGCGCACCTGAAGAAGATTGGAGATTACATCGTCCGAAACCTTATAAGGATAACATCATAGATGAAACCTGTAGTTCACATAATACACATTACCAATCCTCATCTAAAAAATTCCAAAACTTTAAAATAATTTGTATAATAATACATTTGTGCTTTCCAGACCCATTTTTACAAATGAGAGCATATGATTTGCAAATATGAAATGCAAAAAAGTAATTCATAATTTTCTGGTGTCGCTGAGGATCAAAATTTAAGATTTTACCCTTTTTAAAATCAGAGATGTCAGTTCTCCGCTTTTTAATGGAATTTTGCTTCTTTTTTTTTTAAATCCAGAAAAAGCGGATTTCCACTTAAATCGGTCGAAATACAAGTTATCTGCTTTTTGGTCAAAATCCGCTTTTTAAAAATTTCTCTTTCTCTCTCTCTCTCGCGCTTATCTTTCTTTCTCTTTTCCTGTTTTTTTCTCTTTTCCAACTTCTCTCTCCATTTCGGCTTCTCTTCCTTGCCTCGCTTTCTCCTTTTCTGACAATGCTTTGAAATCTGAAAATGTTAATTTTGCCATAATTCAAATGATTCATGTTGTGAGTAGGAGGGGAGGAGTTGAATGACTTCTTGTCTCCTCCCACAAGGGGAGGAGGCATAACCTCCATTGGGAAATTCATCTCAATTTTAGCATTTTTTTGCCATTGGCCACTCACATCTCTTTAAAATGAATTGTTCCAAAATTGAATGTAATGTCATTGTTGAAAAGAAAACAAAAAAAAACACAAAAAAACTATTCTTTTGTATTCTTGTTCTTTTTATTGATGAATGATTTGGATCTTCTTGGCTTTGTTGCAGGTTGAATTTGAGAAAACCCAAAACCGACGGATGGAGAAAGATCTAAAGAAGACCTTGGCGAGCCTTGAAGAAGAGAGAGCCAATTCTGCCAAGCACAAACAGGTGGCCCTGATGCTGATAAGAGAACGTCGCAAATTGGTTGAACGGATTCTACAGGAGAAACACAAGTGCAACGAGATGGAACACGTTCTGAACGACGAGAAGGACAAAATGCTGAGCATGGCGGAGGGCTTGGTGCAGGAGAGCCGCAAATCCCTCAAGATGGAGGCAGCCATGGAGAAGCAGTTGAGCGAGTTTGATACGGAACGAGAACAGCTTCGGAGTCGGGTGATACGCGAGGAAAATAAGTCGAAGGAGCTTCAAAGCGAAGCGGACAGTCTACGACAACAGGTGGATGAGTTGCATCGTAAGCTGACAAATTCCCAAAACGTAAAAGACTTTGAGGAGAAAAATACGGCAACCGCTTTGAGTAGTTGTTCGTCAAGTAGAGAACCATGCGCGGATCGGACCGTTTTAGTGGCGCCATCTGCTTCTTCCTTTACAAAGACTGTACATATACCTCCTTCTTCTGTAGTCTTAGATAATTCTTCAACATCGTCGCCGAGCGACGCTAAAAAGTGCACAGTGCAGTTCAACAGTCATCATTCGCCCTCATCACCAGAGAAGCGACCGATATCCCCAGGAGAAATGTTCAGCCCCGCCTCGGATGTCCGGATCATATCCGAAGGATCATCTGGCAATCGGATCAGCGTCAGTGCCGGCGGTACGACTGTGGTCAGCACGTCCGGAGGCAAAATATCGTTCCAGATCGGACAAAGTTCGGGGCCGACTCGAAAGTCTGTATCTATCGGGCGGGGTACGCCACCCCCTATTCCACCGAATAAACCAGTTCTGGTTGCCAGCGGGGGTGGTGGGAAGCCTGCGGTGCCCCCTAAAGTGGGGATAACTGTGAACAAAGAACGATTAACTGTATCTAGTTCCGAGAGTGATTCTTCCTCGCCGGGAAGCAACCAACCAAAGTCGGTTCAAATCCCTGTTAGTGTCGTCACTAGTCAGTCGAACGTACCAAGCAGCCGGACAGCGAAGGAAAGCTCCCCCCTGCGGAAAACGACACAGGTTTGTGTGAATGCTAAATGAAGGGGGAAAAAAAGCTTTAAACGTCCCAAAAACTTAGAACTTTTAGACGTCTTCTTTCGACAAACTCATTTTGATTTTGTGTTAGCTAAAAAAAGACAAAAAAATGAAATAAATTCTTAGCATCCCTATCTCTTTCGCTTCTTTCTCGCTCTCTTTTCTCTTTTCCTTTCTATTTTTATTTTTTTAAATTCTATTTTACTTAGCAAAAATATCTTTTACCTATCCCATCCTCCTTCCCTTCTCCTTCCCTCCTCCTTCCCTCCCTCCTTCCCTTCTCCTGCCCTCCATTCCTTCTTCTCCTTGATTTCCACCTCCTCTTTTCCTTATTCTCCTCCCATTTTCCAGACTATCACCCCCCCCCCCCTCCTCCCCGTCTCTCATTCCCCCTCTCCGTCTCTCATTCCCCCTCTCCATCTCTCATCGCCCCCTCCCCATCTCTCACCCCCCCATCTCTCACCCCCCCAATCTCTTATCCCTCTCGTCTCTCCTTCCCGCTGTCTCTCCTCCTCACCATCTCCCCACCTGTCTTTTCCTCCTCACCTTCCTTCCCCCTCCCTAAAAGCATGCATCTTAGTTGGAATTTTAGTTTATAACAAATCATTATATAAAAACTTACAGAAATGTTCTTTTCTCCCAGACATCCTTTAGAAATTATTTAATCTGAAGCGATCTTAATATAATGGAGCAACTGTGTCATTGTCATCGATATGTCGAACGGGAAAGCACTTTCATTTCTGTACAGAAAACTGAAAAGATATTTTTATAATTTTCTTTCCCAGCTCAAAATAAAATAAAGAAAAAAATAAAGAGGGACCGCATATTATTAGTAGCACAATTTTTTTTTTTTAGGAAGGAGGTGGTCACTTGATGTGACCCTAAACTGGCAGATCAGCTTATTATGAAACACAAGGAGATTTAATCAATGGTTATCATCTGGTTTTCGTATTTAGGGTTCTACGAGTCTCCCAGACTTCAGGGTGGACAACACCAGGCAATGTTTCACGCTTGCTCTCTATACGATCCGATCCAAAGGTTTCATGCAGTTATGTCATTAAGCATAGCCTCCCTTAAGTTTTAAGAGACAATGGATACCCCCTGTAAGAGTTGCTGTGCGTGTAATTGTTTTCACAATTAATAGTTAATTTTTTCGACTACTTTGTCCCACATTCGGTACTTCTGCAGTTTACCGACTGTGCTGAAACAATGTCATTATTTAGAAACCCATTCTAAACTATTCTGTACGTTCACCTAACAATTTAATAAACAAAAGATACCGTAAAAATTGAATTTAACTTGAAAATCCTATCAAAAAAATAGCACGGCCCGTAAACTGCAGAAGTACCCCACATTCAATGGTGTTTCGATTATTTACCTCCTGGCCAGTAGGTTAAACACACGGTCAGTCACGTGTTTTTTTGAGAAGCCAATGCACTAGGATGAACGCTCACTCACTCACTCACTCACTCACTATCTAGGTTGATCGTCTATGTTCTTTTTGACAAGAGGTTCGACTCTGGCCTAAAAAATAAATGCCTGAGTAGCCCTGTCGACATTCCTCAGTAAGGGTGCCTCAGGCGATTAGCAAAGATCAGAGAGAAGGTAAAGCCTGGGAAGGTGGACCTCCTAGGACTGAACAGAACCTCATACCACAGCTTAACGTCAACAAAGCCAATGTCGAACTGATTTGTATTATAATTCTATGATACAACATTTGTTGTATTCCATACAACAAAATCACCACCATAGATAAACTAACCCTAACCCTAACCACCATAGATAAACTAACCCTAACCACCATAGATAAACTAACCCTAACCTGAAGAAGACCAAAGAGTACATCTGCCAAAACAATAATAAAATAATCTATATTATTTGGATTATTTTGACTACTATTTTCATCTTGGTTGTTATTTTCACAACATTTCGACCAATGTAAACACCGATCTTCTTCAGGGAGAATTAGCTAAAAATTTTAACGCCAGTTTAAATGACTTTTTATTCGACAGCTTAAATTTGTCCAAATTCCTTCTAAACTTTTTACTACAATTCGTTTCAAAGGTCATTTTTAACAAGAGCCAATAAAACAAAAAAAGGGGTGAAGAAAACAAATATACAACAAATAAATGTTATCAAAGGCAAGATAAGTTACTCTTCTATCTACCTGGATAAGTTTTTTTGTGTTTTAACTTATTTCAAAGTGTTTTTAGTTCAATACAAAACTAGTATCCACTCTGTTAAGTTAGAACGAGAAAAAAAAATGGCTGACATTAGACGGTCACGTGGAGTTTTGATAATCTCTCAAAAATCGAAAATTACACAAAAATGATGATAAAAATATACAGTTTGGTTAAACACCCTCTAATATAATCGGAAAAATTGAAATTTTTGAAAACTCTGAATTAATGTCTTATACATATGGTTTAAATTTCATCAAAATTGTATATATGTATTTGAAGTTTCAAGGGGGTTCTGCCCCTATACCTCCCTTAGAGGGGATATATAGAGATTTAGCACATTTAGGGGCACTTAGAGATTCCAGGACCACTTCCATTGTCTTCTTCAGAAAATTTGATACATATCATTTAAATTTCATCAAAATAGGATACGTTTGAAGTTTTAAGAGAAGTTCTGCCCTAAGATCCCTTGGAGGAAGGGAGGACTTAGAAATTTGGGACCACTTCCATTGTCTTTGTCTGAAAATTTTTATGTAGAATTTTTTAAGCTTTCTTTTTATAAGGAACACCGACATTGATATTATATATATATATATATATATAAATAAAATTTATTGAATAAATGCTAAACATCTCAATAAAATTGAATAATTCTCTGTGATTTCTGGGAAGTGTGGGGGGGGGGCGAGTAGATGAATGAAAGCTGTCTATTTGAGTTACTGACCCTCTAAAGAACATTGATGTCATATTTTTATATAATGATTTATTTAGTCATTTTTTGTTCTTAAACAAAATTGTCTCCCTTCATTTTAAATTCAGTTTTTAAGTTTTTTTTTAAATTTGGTTTTCAAATTACAAAATTATTGTTTGATTATTTTATGTTTTTATTTCATTTAAATTGAAAAAAAAAAATTTTTCTATTTTTATTTAGAATTTATTTATTTTTGTGATGTGTTTTTACCGAACTTCATATCACCTTCGACCTATAAATGCAGCACATTTTGGAGGTTTTAAAATCCACTCTACTTTCCTAAAAGACAATACAGCCTGATATTATGAAACTCCTTTAATTGAAATATAAAACAATAACTCTTTTTAATTCAGAAATCCACGAATTTGTTGTCATTTTAAATAGTGATTAAGTGGCTTTTGGAAATGTACACATACACACACAAATATATATATATATATAAATATATATATATATATATATATATATATATATATATATATATATATATATAATCAATTATTCAAGTGCAAATATATTTACATAATGAACACAAAGCCAATATTTTTTCAAAAGTGCTCAATACAAAGTAGAGCTTTTATAAAATTAAATAAACATTGGTGTCAGTTTAATTCATGTTTTCACATTAGTTACATCTCATCAAGACTCAAGAGTCTTGATGAGATGTAGCTAATGTCGAAACACAAATTAATTAGTGTCAGCTGACACCAATGTTTTTTTAATTTTATATATATATATATATATATATATATATATATATATATAATTTCTACTAGCAAGTCTGTAAAAAGGTTGTGTTATCATTTCTTTTTCAACATTTTCATCTCTCTCTCT
>OY744551.1:15994095-16061595 GCA_963556195.1 Sepiola atlantica | reverse complement strand
GTTTTTATTCTAGAAAATTTATAAAATTTAAGGCTTAAGCTTATGGAGTCTTAAAAAGAAATTGAAACTAAGGAAATCTTGCTTAATTGGTGTCTAATCATTATGGATCAAATTCAATTTAAATTTTAATATTTTAATTTTCAAATAAGGGGTTGTGCCCATATTATGCTCCCTTTAAAATACTCCAAAGAAACTACAATTTGTGGAATATATATTAATTTAATTCTTCTAACTATTGTTAAATTTTCACAAAGGTTCTCCATCGTCTTTTTACCCCCTTTGTATAAAACTAAATTAAACTAAACATAGCCTACATTACCTACCCTTACACCTAGTAGTTTTATCCCAAAATTCAAAATGATCAGCTAATTAGTTTAGGAGTTAATTTTATATATACAAATGTGTAAGCATACCTAACTTATATATATATATATATATATATATATATATATATATATATATATATATATTGACTGTTTTTAGCTGTATCACAGATCTTTTGTGTGGCTAGACTAGCACCCGTCCCAAGCCAGTGATCGAAACTACAACCATCTAGTTGATAGTTCACAGCTCTAACCACTAAACCACAAGACGGGCGCTGTTGGTAAATGATATCTACAGTGCTTTTATGTAAACATTAACTGCTACCTGACAGTGCTCAATTTTCTTTTATTTGCAAAGAGCTTTGCATCACACTCAATAGTAGCAGGCGATATCATTAACGACAGTGCTCAACCCTAGAAGGGGGTTAAATATAGTCATCCACAGACAAACTGTTTTGTTGTATCATAGCTCCTTATTGTTGCAAAACTAGCACCCATTCCAAGCCTGGGATCGAACCTAAAATCATCTAGTTGATAGTGAGCAGCTTTAAACGGGCGCTTTTGGTAAATGATATCTACAATGTTTTTAGAGAGAGAGAAGAAAAAAATATTAAAATTGTTAAAATTCATTATTTGCTTCATTAAATTTTCTGTAAAATTTTATGTTGCGAATAAATTGATGAATAACTGAATAATATATTTGAAATGATTTTTTAATCGTATTTTTCACTTATTCAAAATGAGAAATTCTTTCTTAGAATTTACGAATTATTATCACTTGTTCACCCGTGTGGATGTTTAAAGTTTCCTTCAGATATTTAACAAAAAAAACAAACAATCATGGCGGTGATTTAAGTGAGGTAAAAACGTATCGATTTTTATTTGGTTTGAACTTTTTAAATTTTTTGTTTTGTTTTGTTTTATACTTCATTTTCTTTATTTAAAACTTAAAAAAAAAATTTATTTTTATTTTTCTGTGCAAAAATTCTTTATTTAATACTCTGCAACATACTACCTATGAAACAAAAAAAAGTATTTTCAAAAATGTTTGAGTAAAAATCATTTCATTCTCTTTGTAAAAATTAGACAAAAAAAGGGTTTGGCAGTTTTTTTTTTTTTTTTTTTTTTTTACATTTTTCCTTTTTTATTTTATCATTATTTAATTCATTTTTTTTTCATTATTTAATTCATTTTTGTTTTCATTATTTCATTCATTTTTTTTTCATTATTCCATTCTTTTTTTATTTTATTTTTTTCTCCAGTTTCTTCATTAAAGAATATTTTTCATTGAAAATTTTCCTTGTAAAAACAATTATTTCCAATTTTCTTTGAAAATTCTTCAATAGTTTTTTTTTCCTTTAATAGCTTCACTTTATGATTTCCATTTTATAGATTTTTTTTTTAAATTTATTTTTCATCGGTTTTCATTATTTTTATTCTTTTTTTGCATTTTTTTAAGAAATCCTTTTTGTTTACATTTTTGAAGAATTTTTTTATTTGAAAATTTTTTTTCTAAAAAATTACATTTAAAAACCTTTTTTTTACAATTCATTAAAAAAAATGGCCCATTATCCATTATTTAATATTTTTCTTTTTTCTCATCTTTTTCTCCTTTTTTTCATTTTTTAAAACCTGTTTTCCAACTCTTTCTTTTCTTTTCACTATTTTTCAACTCTTCTGATTGTCCCCAGTTTTCTGTAGAGCCTTTTTTAGGATGGAAGGAAAAAAAAATTGTTTCAACAAAAATGTTTGAAATCTTTTAAATTGTTTTAACGACAAAAACAAAAAAAATCAATTTTTCAATTTTGTATCTTTTTTTTGGCTGTTTTTTTTTTCTTTTTAAAATCGGCAAGAATTGTTTTCATTTTCTTAATTTTACTGTTATGCACCACTTCCGATCAAACTCTGCCTTTCCCCTTCCCACTAACTGACATGGAAAACAGATATGTTTGTTTTTTTCTTAGGTCGTTGTGGAGAATAAAACTACAAATAATAATGAACACTGAAACTAATTTAACATATAAAGTTATCTTGCCAAATTTTCAAGGTCAGACCCAAATATTAATCTATATCGATAGTTGATTCGAACTAGCCTATTTTTACGTTTCTTCCTTCCAATAGCATTGTCCATTTTTATATAGCAATTAGAAAAATACCCGTCACAGGACGGGTTAAATTAATTCCCTGAACAGAACAGATTTGTACCACTTTTATGTCTCCTCATGAATATAAAAAACAAGATATAATGATACTAAACCTTATGTCTAGAATCCTTGTTATAATTTTCATCAAAATTCATTACATGATTTTGATTCTAGAAAATGTCTAAAATTTAAGGTTTAAGCTTAATGGATTCTGAAGGAATTGAAATTCAGAGAATCTTGCTTCGTTGGCATCTAATAACTATGGATCAAATTCAATGCAAATCTGAAATTTCGGGAATATTTATTAATTGATGTCTAATACCTATTGTTAAAATTTCACAAAAATAAGAGGTATCTAAATTTTCACCTGCCCCCTTTGTATAAAGATTTTTTACTATCTTTGCATGAAACTAAATTAAACTAAATATAGCTCACATTTGGACCCCTTATGCTAAACAGCTGTGTTCCAAAATTAATAATAATCGGTTAATTAGTTTAGGAGTGAATCCTATACATATAAATATATAAACATACCTAACTTTATAAAGATATAGAGATAATTGTCATTTAAAAAAGAAAAATGCTATCATCAACCTTCTGGCCATGAAAATATGTTTAGTTGATGACCAAACAAAATTCAGGTTGGTTTGTTTCATCAATCGACAACTGGCATTTGTATTTCTCCTGAACCAGTTGAACTGGTTTAATTGGACAATATTTAACTAACCCAAAACCACTGAAGCAGGGACCGCATTTTTTTACCTGAATTCTTGACACCTTTAAAAAAAAAGAACAGTTTGAAAACAAATATTTAGCATAGTACATTTTCACGCAGCAGTCTGCGCATATATATATTGTAGTATAAATTTTTATTTATACAAAGATTTTGGCTGCATATGTGCATACATGTTTCAACTACAACTTGATTATGCTAAACTTGCTAGAGGTCAATGATTAGGACTTTAAGTCTCACAGAGCTCATATATTGTAACTCAGAAGAATAAAAAGTTTATGGTACAATCAATATTCTGTAATCATGTTCCAAAAATTCAACATACTTTGAGTAGCTAATCCACCATTTTGCATTTAAAAAAAAAAAAATAACATTTGACTTTGAAATGCAATTTTTTTTAACGAGCCATATAAAAAAATGAAAAAAAGTATAAAATAAGAAAATATTGTTTCCGAATGTTTATGGGTAATTTTGTTTTATGTGTTTGTAGTCATTTAGCAACTACATTATTTACCTGGACCTGCAATGAAATGGAAGGGAGTTTTTCTTTTTTTATTTTGTGCTAAAGCAGTGATTTCATATAAAAGATTTCTGAAACATATGTACACATAAATTTTAGTTGATGTTGAATTTTTCAAGTCGTAGTTGAAACATGTATGCACATATGCAGCCAAAATCTATATATGCACAGACTGCTGCATGAAAATGTACTATGAGCTCTGTAGGACCTAAAGTCCTAATCATTGAGCTAAAATAACCCCTGCTGTATTCACTAGTATCTATCTAGAGATTTGGATTGCTTCACTTTTTATATTTATGGAATTGAGGTGAGGTATTTTCTTGTCTCTTTAAGATACAACTAAAGTTAAATATATATATGTTAAAGGAAGTCAAATATTTTAACTTTAGTTGTATCTTAATGAGACAAGAAAATACCTCACCTCAATTCCATAAATATAAAAAGTGAAACGTGACTTCACATTTCCGAAACAGATGACAACAGAAGCTGAAGAGAGCCGGATGGCTTAGTCCTGTGCTTGAACCCGACGGTACGAATGTTGTACTAATTTTTCTGTACCAAAATAAATATATATATATATATATATATATATATATATATATATATATATATATATATATATATATATATATATATATATTTCTTTAAGTTCACACAAAGGTTTATATAGTAGCTCAATAGTATACAATACGACTAGAGCTCTTAATTTAACGTGATATAATCAGTTAAGAAAAACATTCCATATTTCACCCAAAACCACTTTATTAACAGACAATTGTTTCTACCTATTTTGAAAATATACATTTTTGTGGTATACAAAATTTTCACAAATATTCCCATTGAGGCTTCATCAGTGTATAATTTGATACAGTCAATCTGAGAAATCAAGATGCATCTAATATTCATTTAATTTATACATATTTAATTTTTATATTCTTCTTTTTTACTTTTTCACTAAAATCAAAGGGAAACCTTACTTAAACTGTTTGTTTTTTGTATTTAAGAGTTCATCATATTTTTCTTCGTTTAAAATTTTCATATTTGATCGATAAAAAATCATATGTCAAAATACACACAAAAGAATAATTAATTCACACCAATTCGCTATTTTTCTCATTTTTCTCATTTTTCCTCATTCTTGTTAATCTGAGGCAAGAGCAATGTGATATAGGTAACGGAAGGTGGAACAGATGAACAAAAATATATGAGAAGAGAAAATAATGAAATCTCAAATCAATTTATTAATATTTCACGTAAAACAGATTAAATACCAGAACAGTAAATAGAAAAAGGTTTACTGTCAAGCAATTAAAAAGTTCTGAGATTCCATTATTTTCTCTTCTCATTTATTTTTGTTCATCTGTTCCACCTTCCGGTACCTATATTACATTGCTCCTAATTTACATTTATATTTACCAGCAATGCTTCAAGCAAACTACAATTTCCTTATATATATATATATATATATATATATATATATATATATATATATATATATATATATATATATATATATATGGCTAAGTAAGTATTGTTGTCACATCTAGGCTTGTGCACCCACTACTAGTTTCCTGGAATGTGCTCCAATGAACTTGCTGCACTTTGCCCCTTCGACGTAAATACCCCTGACAAACCTGACTAGCAGCAAAATCGCACCCCTACATTGTAGAGGTCCTCAGATGCCAGAAAGCTTTCTACTATAATAGCTTCTTTCCTCAAACAGCTGACCTTTAGAATTCCCTCCCTGCTCCCTGTTTTTGACTGACTATATCAACATGCAGAAGTTTAAATGTAATGTGAACAAACATCTCGCTGCACAACTCCCCACTTAGAAGGCCCCTATAAATATGACCCTCTAATTCTCATTAGCCCCTTACGTCTCATTGGCAATTGACCTTATTTGAGGTGACTAAAAGTTAAAAAAATATACAATATACAATATATATTTGGATATTTGTGAAAATACTGCGATCCTTAGAAAAACTCAAATATATAAGCATTCTTAAGATGTGTACATGCAGTTTGCGTGTTTCAAAATGATGAAAATTCTGTTTCAAACTTACACGTGACAGACAGACAAAAATGCTATTTCAAAGTTTAGTGTGACAGACGGACAAAATGAATACTTCAAACTTAAGCGTGACAGACGAACAAAAATGCTATTTCAAACTTCAGTGTGACAGACGGACAAAATGAATACTTCAAACTTAAGCGTGACAGACGGACAAAAATGCTATTTCAAACTTCAGTGTGACAGACGGACAAAATGAATACTTCAAACTTAAGCGTGACAGACGAACAAAAATGCTATTTCAAACTTCAGTGTGACAGACGGACAAAATGAATACTTCAAACTTAAGCGTGACAGACGAACAAAAATGCTATTTCAAACTTCAGTGTGACAGACTGATAAAAATACTACTTCAAACTTCAGTGTGACAGACCAAGAAAAATCTTATTTAAAACTCAAGTGGGAAACTGAGAAAATTCCTATTTCAAACTTAAATCTTTTCACTTTTGTTTAATATATCTTTTCCACATCATACGTTGATTGCACGTCGACCATGACAGTACAAAGTAATTTTCTCCATGAAATTCTACCATTTACGTCTGTTTCGAGGCGCCATTGCTTGAAGTCATCTTTGACTGAGTCTTTTCTGGGCTGCCTTTTCCTCAG
Source organism: Sepiola atlantica (assembly GCA_963556195.1). NCBI lineage: Eukaryota > Metazoa > Mollusca > Cephalopoda > Sepiida > Sepiolidae > Sepiola > Sepiola atlantica. Next base: position 16,055,198 of record OY744551.1, on the reverse strand, counting down.
TTATCCTCAACTGAGATGTGTGTACATTTATTTATCCAACCAGCTTCGTTCAACATCCCCATAGCACTGCAGGCAGTTGCAACATGGTGCTGACTCCAGTCTGGGCACTTAACAGACCAAATAACTTGTATTTTTTAAATAACTTAAAAACTTTTCATTCTATCCACCTAGAATTGAATGTTCATGTTCTGGATGATTGGCATACAAAAGCTTTCAAAACGATTTGTGTATTTTTTTTTTTTTAATATTAAAATTTGACAAAAACTAAAACATGGCAGATCAATTGACCGACAAAAAACAAAGTTTATGACAGACTAGCTTGCTTTGTTGGCTCGCTATCACTTTGCAAGGTTCGCTACTGAAATACTTGAAATATTAATTTCAAATAAATATTTCATTTATAACTTTGTTGTGAACACAAAACAAAATCATTATAGATAAACATTAACAGTTTGGTAGTTCTGCTATGAATTTTTTTATCTTTTAAATGTGACCATAAAGAAAGAAGAAATCAGTTTGCCTTTTTCACTTGCAATTTAGAAATAGATCACAACTTGTTGAAAATTAAGTCGGTTCCTCTAAAGAAAGGAACGTTTGAACACAAATGCTAAATATTTGTCCAGGAAATAAAACAATATTGCGTAACAGAACTATTTGTTATCTTAAAATCAAAACAATCATTGAATGCAAAAACAATAACAAATAATAATTAATTAATAAAATGTCCTTTTTCAAAAGCAATATGCAAATTAGTTAACTATTTGTTATCTTAAAATCAAAACAATCATTGAATGCAAAAACAATAACAAATAATAATTAATTAATAAAATGTCCTTTTTCAAAAGCAATATGCAAATTAGTTAACTATTTGTTATCTTAAAATCAAAACAATCATTGAATTAAAAAAAAAACAAATAATAATTAATTAATAAAATGTCCTTTTTCAAAAGCAATATGCAAATTAGTTAACTATTTGTTATCTTAAAATCAAAACAATCATTGAATTAAAAACAAAAACAAATAAGAAGAAATTATAGAGTGTTCCTGTTGCAATATTTAAATTTAAAAAACGTTTAGAAGCCAAATAATGCATTTTCTTTTTAACAAATATATCTGTTGATTTAAAATAGATTCATCTATAATTTATTCTCTCAAAACACGTATCCGCATGTAGTTTCCTCCCGACTTCGACATTTGAATCACTGCTGTCAAGAACAACAAACGAATTTCTACAACTTTCTACTCATTATAAATATGTCACTAAAGAAAAAAAGAGGGGGAAAATGTCTTATTCACCCCTGACGAGGACGTTTATATGTGGAAAATTTGGGACTTTTAAATAAATAAATTAATATATTTATTTTTAAAAATGTATTATTTGGCTTCTAACTTCTTTTAAATTTTATTACAATGCTTTCAAACAGAACTCTCTATAATTTCTTAAATAATAGGTAATTAATAAAATGTCATTTTTTAAAACCAATATGCAAATTAGTTAACCTTGCAACTAATATTACATAAGCAGTATATAAAAATGATGGTGCGTCTATTGTGTAAAGTTTAATTAACTTTAACAAAAAATCCTCCTTGGCCTTTTGGCTAAAATCAGAGTGTAGTATCTGTTCCGATGGATGCTCACCCTGTAGACCGGTATTTTCTTGGCCTTCGGGCCTTGATTCCGCCAGACTGAGGTACTGTCCTGTGCAGTTCTAGGAGGTCCACCCTCCCAGGCTTTGCCTCCCCTCTTTGGGGAGGAGTAAGTTTATTGCTTACTGCCTGAGGTGCCCCTACCGGGGAATGCCGACGGGGCTGCCCAGGCAATTTTTAATGGCCAGAGTGCTCACCTTCTCGGGCGCTGGCTTTTCAAGTCCCACTTTCCCGACCCGAGCTTGGGTCACATCTTACCTTGTGGGAGTAAGATAAACCTGGCCTTGTGCCTAACCTCCTGGGGAGGTAAATAAAAAGTTGAATTAACTTGTAATAGGGCGATTTGACTTTACCGTTAGAGCGAGAAATGGACCCAATTGTTGCATTTATTCATTTTGATTATTATCAAATTTCAACCTTTTTATTTAAACTTTAACTTTTTAAACTTTTAAAAGGTAAAATGTTTAAAAATTGGAGTGGTGCATATTTAAAACAAATGTCCTTTGATTTTTTTTAATCATTTTTTTTTAATCATTTTTTTGAATCATTTTTTTTTAATCATTAGTTTTTCTAAAAAATTTTTTACATTCTTATTGTTGCAAAAACACAAAAAAAGAAAAACAACAAATGAATGAACTTAATTTTCAAATTTATCTTAAAACAAATACATTTTTTGGGGTACTAATACAGTATAAAACGTGGTCGATTGGTTCTTTCCATAAAATAGAAATCAACAATGAAAAAATTTAGGATTAGCATATGATATCAGCCAGAGAAAAAGAGCTGATGGTGATGAAACAAGATCAAGATCTCTTTAACATATGATATCAGCCAGAGAAAAAGAGCTGATGGTGATGAAACAAGTTCAAGATCTCTTTAGCGTATGATATCAGCCAGAGAAAAAGAGCTGATGGTGATGAAACAAGATCAAGATCTCTTTAGCGTATGATATCAGCCAGAGAAAAAGAGCTGATGGTGATGAAACAAGATCAAGATCTCTTTAGCGTATGATATCAGCCAAAGAAAAAGAGCTGATGGTGATGAAACAAGATCAAGATCTCTTTAGCGTATGATATCAGCCAGAGAAAAAGAGCTGATGGTGATGAAACAAGATCAAGATCTCTTTAGCGTATGATATCAACCAGAGAAAAAGAGTTGATAGTGATGAAACAAGATCTCTTCAACGCAGGACGTAAATGTAAAGTTAGCCATACTCAGAAACGAATCGGACAAGCAAGATGAGGCATGCAACCTAGCACAGAACAAATCTCGACTAAGAGCTAGAGCTCATGTGACACCCCATCCAGCAGACAGGAGTCCTTTTTGGGGGGCTATCCGTCACCATTTTCTAATTCACCTATTGATGATTATCTGAAATTGACTTAATGAAGAAGATGACGAAAAAATGCACTTCGTTAAGTACGTGTTTAAAATTCCTAAGGAAACTCAAAAAGTCTATGGTATTTTGACCTTTTTATTGTGACTGTTATTATCAGTAGGTCTTTTAAAATACTAGCTGTACCTATCTAGCGTTGTCCAGGAGTCATTTTAACTCTTTCTTTTTTTTTTCATTTTAAATCGCATAAATACATTGGATATATATATTGGGTTGGCCAAAAAGTTTGTTCGCTTTTTTAGGAAGGGGGAACACAAACATCAAGTTTAGAAACATAACCGAGTTTATGCAATTCATTTTCCACACTCGATTTGGAAATCTTTAGAATGTCTGCGATTTGTCTGGTTGTCAAATGGCAATCTTGTTCAACTATGGCTTTTAATTGGTCACTGTCGATCATCTTTGGCCGACCAGAGCGAGGAGCATCTCATGCTGAAAATTTTCTTTTCCTAAATCGAGCAAACCATTTCTGGCACACCCGTTCTGTAACAGCATTCTCCCCATACACATGACATATCTTTATGCAGGTTTCTGTAGCTTTTTTTTCATTTTCTGTAGTAAAAAAATATAAGATGTCGATAGTTCTCTGCTTGATCTTCCATTTCAAAGCCTGAAATACAAGCAAAAATGTAAGAACTCCTCTGCTTGGAGGCTTATTACACACTGACGTCAATATACTTGCTACACCAAATACAGGATTTGAAGAATAAGAATATAAAACGATCTTTAGTAGACCGGAAAGATGACATTCAAAAACTTTTTGGCCAACCCAATTTTTTTAAAAATAGAAGTTAAGAACCAGAGGTGACAAATCAGTAAGCAGGTCAATAGAAAGGAAGGTGCTGATTACGAGACGAATGCAAGGAAACTGTCTATATAATGTCAGCCTTGTGTGCGAGCGAAGGGGAAGGGGAAGAGAATGAATATTAACGAAGCTGAAAATACGATTTTTATAGACTTTGTTTTAGTTTATGATTTTTGATTGCAATAAATATTCAATTAATAATAAAAAAAATAATTCAATGTGTGGGAGTTGAGGACATGCGTTTCATGGAGAGAAATAATATAAGAATTACACTATGGGTGTTTAATGTGAGTTTTGAGGACTGGCTTAGTTCTGATGACTTCAGAGGAAGATTAAATCTGGACAGTATAGGGAGATGTGTACAGAACAGGAGACTTTGATGGTAAGGCCACGTTAAAAGAATGGATGAGAGTTTTTGGTCAATAGATGTAGAACAGTTGAGATAGCAACGGTCTACTTTTTCTTTCTTCAAGTACATTAATTATTAATTATAATTAATTATAATTAATAATTAATTATAATTAATTATTAATTATAATGAATTATTAATTATAATAAATTTTTAAGAAGACAATTTTTCTTTTTAATTTTCATTTATTTAAAATCAACGAGAGTGAAAAACAGTTTTTTTTTAGTTATTGTTTAACTCCTTAACATTAAAAAACTTAAGTTAAAGATCATTCTATTATTACAGTGAAAGGATATTAATTGCTATAATGCACAAATCTTTGAAGAAAAAGAAAGATTAGTCTAGTCAAATTTAAATGTCATTTTAATTCATTTAAACAAAACTGGGTGCTTAATTAATTTACATGAAGAAAGAAAAAGGTAGAGCATGGATTTTAGACTATTTTTCAATTGCATCGCCTTTCGGCATCCCAAACCACGAGTAATTTGGTACCTTGCTATTAGCATAATACTAGAAGAATTTGAACCAAACTGTTTTATTTTTTTTAACCCTAAACTAACCCTAACCTAAGTTTTAGGTTTAGTTTGCCGAAAGTCTGTTTGGTTCGGTTCAAATTCTGTACAAGCATCCAAAAGAAATTCCTAGTATTTACGGAGTATTGACGTTTAATTGAACTAAAAAAAAATAAAATTTCAATTTTACTTTTCCGTTGACAGCCAGGGTGCTAAGGGTAACATTTTACAAAAATTATTTTAGATAACTTAAGATTAAACGGTAAACTACAAGATTATCAAAACATTTATGAAAAAAAAAAATTTTTTTTTCGGTTTTATCAGAAGAGTTCTGTTGGCTGTTTTAAATGATGTTTATTGGAGCAAATTTGGAGCAGTGAATGGTTAAAATTTTGTAGGTACTTCCGAACTGAATAGAGGAATAGCAGACCCAAGAGCCAACAAATATGTAATTTAATATACACCATCTCCTATTGTATTGTCTGCATTTTGTTACCATTGATTTCCAGTCTGTTCTGTAAAATGTTTCATGGAAAGATCCAATCGGACATGGGCCTTATACTGTATTAGTAACAATTTTTTTTTTCTGGCTGTTAGTTTTTGTATAGTCATGTGAGATTTCTTGACCTTTATAGCGTTTGGAACCCCTCAACACCCTTCAGCCAGTGGTAGATATTACTTTGGGTATAGTCGGATGCTGTTTCTCGCCGATACAAGACAAACTGGTGAATATCAGTTGTCAGAGGCCAAAGTAAGAGAAATTCTACCCAATTAAATTCTTCTATTCTTCTCTGTCCTTTCAGCATTCTGGCCATTTTAATTTTTTTTTCCATTTTACTATTTTTTTTCGTATTTTTATTTTTTTTCTAAATTTCGACTTTCGCGCTCTCCTTTTTTTTGTCTTTTATTTTGACACTGGTCTACAAATTTTACCCCTCATCCCGAAGAAGGCTGATCGGTCAAAATGTAATAGAAATATCAGCTATGATGGAAATAATGTTTCGGAATTTTTGAGATGCAGACTTGTGGCATAACAGATATAAGAGCTAAGTAATAATCAGTTCTAAGTGACAGTCTACCGGAGGTCGAAGGTTCAATCCTCAGTGCGGGCGATACTAAGAATACAATTACGAATTACTTAAGACTTCTACTCGGTCATGGCTGACGGAACGAGAGCAAGCTACCCTGTACAGATTTTCAAGTTCGACAAGATGCACCTGAAGAAGGTCAAAGGTTACATCGGTCGAAACATATTGTGAGAATAACATCCAAGATGAGAACAGTAGTTGGAATCATCCAAACAAAACAAATGAAAATAATAGTCTAAAGAAAAGCTAATTTATAGGAACTTCTCATCACGAAAAATTCATATATTTTTAGATGCTCAGGATGCTATGAAGGTTTATAGATTTTTGCCGGATTTATCATCAGACTCCGATTATCATCAGACTCCGATTCCCACATTTTCACGCTCCAACGTTTTGTCATTACTTGTTCCACTGGCGGATAGACAATCGATCACGCTGTGGGTTTGGTGTCGATTTGGAGGATGTGTCTCCTTGACCTTTTGGCTCGGAGCAAAGTGTGTTCTGATACTACACTTAATTTTTTTCTGTCCTTGGTCAGTGAAGGAGAAATCATTTTAGGCTGAGGCGATTTTTATTTTTGTCTCAGTCCAGTGTGACACTTTTTGGGGATCTGGATTTTCCCCACATTTAAAAACAACCTTGTGTCTAACTCTGCCCTCGTGTGGAGTCAAGTAAATAGGGAACTTCATCTACCTCGGCTCCAGAGGTGCTATCTGGCCATGGCATGGTTGAGATCGAACACAGCCTCAGTGCCGCAACATTCGTTTTCACATAGTTTTGGTGATGCCTGTGGAACAGGAGAGAAATCTTGTTGGCCACCAAAGAGCGTATCTATCAGGTGACTATTCCAACAACCTGGCTCTAAAACTTGGCCGATGAAGATTGCCGACAAAAAAAAGCTCGAAATATTCGACAACGTTTTGTAGCATCTTGCACTGCCATTGCATTGATCGATCGAGAGTCGGTTGTTGTTTCTAATGGCGTTCATCCCAGTTCTGTTGAGCTTCTTCTTCCATGACCTGCACCACATCTTAAACCATGATGGCCCATTTATGGTGCTCTTGAGCAAGGTCGTATGAAATGGCCAACCAATCTCAATTCCACTGTCCGACCACCTGTGAACCTGAGAGCTCAGTCAAGTCCTCTTTAATGGTTGTTGTCTAGGTCCTCGGCTGTCCACCGATACACCCATGCCATACAGGAAGAGAGGTAAGGACGATTACATCGCAAACTAATTCTCTTTCTGGGCGATGAGTGTCGGTAATCAGTCTGCGTCAATGCCTGAATCTGTGACCACTCTCCTCTGCACTATTGCAACGATGTCTTTGGTGGTTTAGTCATGCTGCTCGTTGTCAAGCAGGATAACTGATCCGAAACATTCTCCTTCCGCCTCCATTACCTAATCGGTGTACACCCACAGCTAGTTAGTCTTTATTGATAATTTAGAGCAAGGCTCAATGTGATCATGCAAAAATGTGTTATCAATGACTATAAACAGGTCATCAGGGATGTGAGCGGTCAGTGACAAAAACATCTTAAGTATAGCTTTTATTTTAATTTATATGCAGATACCTTTGTAATGAAACGCAACGGGGAAACATTCAGCTGTCAGATCAGGTCTGCTTTCTTAGCTGCTGCACGTATCATGTAAACCTATTTCATAGTCAGACTGTCCGCGACTAAACTGGCGTTCCCGTCAGACAGGCCTTGGCGTGTCTGATGAGTTGGGTGTGTGGACAGCCAGCAACCAGAGACATGAGTGGCCAATGGCAAAAAATCCAAAATCGAAATGAATTTCTCAACCTGAGAGCCCCCCTCCTCCCCATACACACACACCAATTTCCCAACCTAAAGGGCCAAGGTTTTTACTCATAATCGTTTAGAAAAAAAAGTAGAATCTCCTTTGGGAATAGCAGAGGGTGTTAATCTATAATATTTTTTATTTTTTTCATACCGAAAGTATCGACTGACATGTTTTAAAGGAGACAGGAAGACATTCATTGATGAAACAAAAGTCTTCTACCTATTCATGGGTAGGAACCCATGAATCGTTTGAAGTATGACAACTTGATAATCTTCAATAATATTTCTAAGATGAAGTATTATTATCCTCTTGGTGGTTGTTAGTTTCATTTTCACAATTTTTTTGGCTGTTGAACTCTCCGGCCTTCTTCAGGTAGATTTTGTTAAATTCAGTAACCTAAGAATTTTGAACTGAACCCGTTATTTTATCCAAGGGCAAGAAACTGATCTCATTCAGAGTTTTATTGTGAAAATAAGAATTACAAAGATAAGAATCGAAGTTCGAATATTCTAGATAATACAGATCAACCACCAAGATGAGTTTTGATATTAAAAAATAGGACACTGCGACAATGTACATGCATTTTGCCTTTTGCTGCAGTCTATATCCATACACAATACGATGTGTACATTTGTGTGGGTAAATTTTCAACTGTTTTTGACTATTAAACGCTAGCTGATCCTACGCGGCGTTTCCTGGTAGTATATTTAATTTTTTTTATTAATGATACCGTTTTTTTTTTTTACAAAAATATTATCTTTTTGTTCCAATCAAAGGGAAGTGAGGAATACAGAGTTATGTCTCTATTTTTTAAGATGGCGCCCATCTGAGCGCCGACGTTTACGCAGTGATCTCATTTTGGCCTACAAACTCCTCAATGGCCATTACGATATACACGAGCATCACCAGAAATTGTTTCACCACCAATTTTGATTGAATCGGAAGAGGACTGCTTTCTCAATCAGGATCCCTGGACTTTGTAATGGATTTCCAGTAGAATGAGTAAATGTGCCAATGATGCAGCAGTTCAAGGCAAAATTGGACAGATGCTAGGCCACTGTATCCTCTTGTGTGTAAATTTCTACAACCGTTTCCCTATATTGCAACTTAAACATGCTTGTTTTATTTTTTGGCAAATTTATTGAATTGAATTTGAAAATAATTATGACCCGGACAAAGTATATTCTGCCAGTGGGTGTGATTAGGGTCATCAACCTGCAGATGAATTTTTCCTCAGTGCATCGAAAAATGTGTCCAAACTGACAGAGTCTTGTTTTCAGAAGAGTCTCCGTGATGCCGGTGGTGTTGCATCTGGCATGGATGGTTTGGGATTTGGTCAGAGAAGCAGATGCATACGATGCATTGTAGGCAGCACATGTCAAAGACTTTTAGTATGTGAAGATGTTCTTTGCACAGAGGCCAGGTCTTGCAGAGATACATATTAGTACAGATTGAATGCAATCAGGGAGGAGGAGGAGGAGGAAGAGGAGTAGTTTATTAAATGCATCCACACATCTATATAAAAGGCTTTGTGTGTCCGTCTGTCATTTTCACCATTACACATATTTTATGGCTTTTTTGTCATTTATTATTCCTTCTCTGCAGTTAATTATTTTTCCTATTATTTTTCAAATTACTTATGTGGCACAGCTTGAGTAGATGTTCGTACCAGTCGGGATACGTCCTTGACAATCAGACCAACAGTGGCTTTGTTGCTGTCAAGCTGAGGTATGGTTCTGTTCAGTCCCAGAAAATGTTGCATCCTTGTGCCTGTTTCACAAGTACTTCACTGGATTGTGCTCTGATGAGCTTGCTGCTCTGGTACCTTCACGACGTAATTTCACTAGACCAACCCGACAATCTGCCAAATCCCATCCATACACTGTGGAGGTCCCCAAATGCTGAAGAGCTTTCTACTCCAAAAGCTTCTTTCTTCATGCTGCTGGACTCTGGAACTCCCTCCTGCTCCCTGCTTTCCTGGCGTTACTGACATGCAGAAATTTAAAACTAATGTAAACAGACATCTCGCTGCGCAGCTCCTAATTTAGGTTGACCCCCCCCCCCCCCCCCCCAAAAAAAAACCTTCACCCTTTTTTCTCAGTAGCCCCTTACGTCTACAGTGGCGGTCTGCCTTGTTTGGGGTGAACTATGATAAAAAATTTTTAAAAAACATGAATGTCTTTTTAAAACCAAGTGACTGTTTTTGATAATCTGCAAAAGCGGTAGACCTAATGAGTATTTGCCATTAGTTCAAAGCGATAAACCCATAATTTCTAATGTTTTTTGTCAATAAAAACAATACGCAAAATACATTCATCGTGGTTACTTACTCTCTCAGGAAAATACTAAGTAGCAAATTTTTTTCCACAAAATTTCACAAATATTTTTCTTTGAAGCAGTAAAAGCTAGGTAAAGATGGAAATTGACATATCCAGCTACCGTACCAACACCGCTCAAAAAAGCGGGTATAAACTAGTTCATTTAAAAAATATATTTGATCCCTGTCAATATGGGGTATTTCTGCTAGTACAATTTTCGTTCTTTTTTTTAATTTTTAAATTTCATCTCGTTTTACTTCTTGAAAAGGAAAGATAAAAAAAAAAAACTATGACAATGAATATGTAAGAACTAGTTAACTTTTAACTTGCATCATTTTCGTCTCCAGCATCTCAAAATTCTCTGCATCATTTTCGTCTGAAGCATCTCAAATGTCTCCAAAAGACAAAACCACTTATGATTTTTGAAACTTCATTCTGTATGTAGGCCAGTGTGATATTTTTTATGTCTTTCTCTCCTCTTAAACAAAAGAGTTCCACTTGCTGTTGAAAGCTGAGAAGACATGATCCCTAAGATAGAGGTAATTTCTTACCTCAACTCATATTACAAAAATGCTTTACAAATAATCTTTGGATAAAATTAGTCTTTCCAAGGTTGTCAAAAATGTATAAAACACATACGGCCCCCATTTTTAAATTTTTTTAATTTTAGGCTGGAAAAGTAGGGGAGATAACTTGTCTCAACTTATTTTTAGACTTTTTTTTCCAACAATTTATTTTAACAAAGATTTTTTTTTCGGTTTAACAAACATTGAAACAACAACAACAGTGAATATAAGGTCTACAATATATTCGTTAGTGGTTCAAGGACATCCGAAGTTTAACTTTTTTTTAATTTCAGTATTCCAAAAAAAATATTACATTTCAGTAGCCAATGAAATTGCATTTTTTAGTGTTGTTTTTCTTTGTTTCTTACAATAGAAAAGTTGTTTTCCCTTAACTAGTCAATAAAAAAATGTTTCCTTCAAATTCAAAACAAATCAAAAACATCTTTGTTGTTTTTGTAAATAAAAATCAATTGATGAAAAAAATTTGTTAAAATAAATTGTAAACAACAAATGAAATCTAAAAATAAGTCGGGATAACATTAAACATGAAAGAAATATGAAAATCTTTAAAATCATTTGTTGAGAAAAAAAAGTTGCAAAGTTATCTCCCTTATTTTGCCAGCCTGAAGTAAAAAAAAAAAAAAAAAAAAAGAAAAAAAAGGGGCCCACACACATTACTAGAAAATCTTTTTTATGTGAAAAAGGCTTTATGGACTAAATAAAGCTTGCTTTAAAATTTTTGAGATGAGGATTGATAATTTGTACTATTTCGATTTTTCAGACTACTATTCTAATCTTGATTGTTATTTTCACAACGTTTCGGCTGATGTAACCTCCGATCTTCTTCGGGTACATCTTCTTGAATTTTAGAATCTTTGTTGAACTCAAAAACTTCTACGGAATTTCAAACCAAATCATTTATTTAATCTGCAGTGGTAGATTGTCCTTATCCTATCAGCCATGACCAGGTAGAAGCATTAATAATAACTAAGAATAATATAAATTAACATTTCTATCCGGTCATGGTTGACAGGATAAGAACAATATACCCCCATGGATTAAATAAAGGGTTCAGTTCGAAGTGTTAGTGAGTTCAACACAATAATTCCTGAGTTTGATTATTAGGTTTCCAAATTCCAAAAGATTCTCCAGAAGAAGGTCAAAGGTTACATTGGTGATGATGAGAATTATAATCTAAATAGTCCAAATAATATAGACTATTTATTTCTCTACTGTTTTGGCCGATGTGCTCTTTTGCCTGCTTCAGGTGTATAGTTAGTTTATCGATCATGATGATTTCCCTGTATTCGATATACACATGATCGACACCATTGAATCCGAAACAAATGTCACCATTGGTTAATAATAGCACCTGAAGACGCCTGGGAAACACATATGCAAAAACATAATCAGAAAATAGAAATTATTGATCCTCATCTAAAAAATATTCCGAAAAATAAATATTAACGTTTATGAGAAAAATCGTCTGAAGGCAAACGATGCAAAGGATAAAACTCTTCTTCATCCCCAAAATTTAGTCCAAGTGATATAAATAAAGCCTTTTTTACAAAAGATTTTCTTGTCAATTTTCTAACATACTGTCGGATACATTCCTCCTTTTTCTAGAAATACACACACTCACACATACATAAGTGTGTGTGTGTGTGTGGTGATGCAGAGTGTAAAGTTATAAATCTGACAGAATGTATAAGGAAATAATAGGGAACAAGGAATAAACCAAGACAAAATATAAGACAAAAATGACAAAACAACCATTTGGTAACGATCGATATTTTGCCTCTAGTCTATTGGAGGCGTATTCATGAATGGAATGATGGATTCGAAATAAGATGCATTCATACAGAAAATACATGTGGAGAGAAATTAGAAAAATTAGAGTAATAAAGTTCTTGGGGAAGGTACAAGCATGGGGATAGAAGGAAAGATTACCTATAGTAGATGTGGGTAAATTAAATGGAATGTCGGCAGTTTCTCTGCCTTCGGCAAGATCTTCCCTAAGAACTCAGAGTAGAAAGTGACTAACTTGGGTTTACTTTCAGCAGCCTCATAGCTCTCGCTTCCCTTATTTTATCGTTGAGTCCTCACATTTCACGAGCAATGTTCCTGACAAAGGGGGAAGAATTGCTGTTTTCAGAGCCGGAATCTATCGAACACTTATTGTTGACTAGTTTTTAGCCTGGAAGTGGTAATTAAAAAAAAAAATATTTTAGCTCCTTACATCAAGTGGCTTCATGCCTTGTCTGGGGCGTTTTCCATAAAAAAAACTTTGCTGCTCTCATTTTTCTACTTTCTCTCCACATGTATTTTCTGTATAAATGCATCTTGTTTCTCGAATCAAGAAAAGATTTCAATAAACTAGACGTGAAATATTGATTCTTTCCACGTGGCCGTTTTTTTGTGATGTTTTTTTTTTATATTTGATCTTCATTTATTCTTTGTTCCTTTTTATTTTTCGTATATGTATATAATTCATTCAAGGAACTTCTTCACTCATGATAAATGAAGAATTCTTTTGTAATTAAATATTTTGGTTGTGAATTTAAATCTGAGAATTAAAAAAAAAAGATTTCTCTTATGATTTTAAAAAAAAAAGATGAAAAAAAATGATGTTTCTGTACAACCTTGAGATAATCACTATTTTGTCATATATATATATATATATATACATATTTATTTATTTATTTTTTACTCTTTGTTTTATTTCCCAAAAAAAGCATTTTTGTGTTTTGAGTCGAGGAAGATGTTGATTTATTTAAAGAAAAACAAAAAAATACCTAGAAAACAATTTTTACTGCTATTTATGATTGGCCGAGGCGTTCCAAGCGTTATTACCATTTTATTTCTTTGCTTTCCAATTTGCTAACACCCATCATCGTACAGGATTGATTGTTTCCAAGGTGTATGCTTAAAAGAAGGGGAGACCACTTAGTTCCCGGCACCCTTATTGCTTCTCAGCTTTCCCAGTCAAAGAAAGAACCCCCTATCCCCTAAAAAAAATTATATTTATTTAAAAAAAAGTTTTAATTTTTTTTCGCAGCTTCAAGCAAATTGCATGCTGCTGTGGTGTACATATATATTTATTTGTTTTGGGAGAATAATTTTTGTATATATATATACATCTATACATATGTGTGTGTGTGTGTGTGTGTGTGTTCCTGTATATATTTACACTCACACACACACCTTTTTGGTTTTTTGTATAGAGCACTGTGAAAAGATGTTAGATTAAATTATAATTCTAATATTTCGGTTCATTTAGTTTTCTTTCCTTTCTTAAAATCCTTTGTTTTTCTTTGCCAAAATATTTTCATGTTGGGCGAAAATTTACATCTTTAAAAAAAAAAAAAGAAAGAAGCTTTTGCCAATTTTTATTCTGTCAAATTTTAAAACATATTTCGATGCATAAAAGAAAATGTCTCTCATTTTTTTCTCAACAAAATCAAAAACCACCTCATTTAAAAAAAATGCCTTATTTTTTTTTAATCATAGAATCTCTATGAATCTTGATAACAAACACTGGACCCTGATATTCGGATCATTTAATAGTTTTCCTTCAAATTGAATTCAATTATTGAATTAATAAAAATAATCTGTACAATCTATTTAAACATACACATTATTAAATTAGTTAATACAATTTATTAATAAGTTAACACTGTCCGGATGTCGGCTATTTTACTTGTGGTTTAAATAATTGTTCAAATAATACTTATAGTGATATTAGCGATGTTCATCTAACGTCCATTTACCTTACGAAAAAAATAAACATTTTAAAATTTGTACATATGTAGTTAGTGTCTGTTTTTCCTCCTGGGTCTTGTTTCCATTTCGTGAGTCGCTGATGATTTGAACGGCCTTTATTTTATATAGTTCAGGTCGATTCTTATGGGAATCAAATTCCAGTGCAAAGTGAAGCTCACTATGCAAATCTTTAAATAGTAATTTAAAAATTTGTAAATAATACGGCATAATCACGTTGACACACTGGTTCCCATTAAATCACTGAAATTAAGCGATGTTGAGCCTGTCAGTACTAAAATGGGTGACCATTTGGGAATACCAGGTGCTGTATGTGCTCTCCGCTTATCTTGGCATTGTTTCCAGTCGTCCTGGATTTCTCCTTGCCACTGCCGATTCAGGAGAGGTGTGGTTGGAGATTGCGCAACTTTTGCTTCACAATTACATGTGCAGCCACCCTTACAGGGGGTATCCATTGTCTCTCAAAACTGAACGGAGGCCATGCATTTCAAAATTTGTAATAGGAAGATAGATAAATAAATAAATTGACAGATCAAAGTTTTATCATACTGTGATTTAATGTCGGTTTCGAAGCAAAGAAAAGCTAACAAATGTTTCTAAGATGATTCAAATTCAAGTATGTTTTGAATTCTCTTCGAAACACGTGTTAGCTTTGTTGGCTTTGAAGCTGACCTTTAATCACAGTATAATAAACTTTCATTTTTCAATTTATTTATTTACAAATATATAAACCTAACTTTATATAGTGATTTGTGATATAAAAGGAAGCAAAGTTGGCAAAATATTCCAACAGTTTTCTTCTTTTTCTTATGCGTTAATTCCGAATTATGGCAGGGTCCGCATTGATGGATTTTTGTTTTCACTTGACACGATCATAGGCTTGGTCTGGCTGAAGGCCAGTTTTACAGAGATCTTTGTGCAGGAGGTCTGCTTAATCTCATCATCTGCGATTATGTTGTTATTGGCCCTCAACACATGTCCAAACCATCTGAGAAAGTTTTGCGACTATGTTGTTATTGGCCCTCAACACATGTCCAAACCATCTAAGCTGTCATTTCTTCATCTTGCCCTCAATCGGTGCAATGCCGTAGCGCTTTCGGATATTCTTGTTGTAGACGTAGTCAAGCAGTGTAATTCCAGACATCCAGCGGAGCATTTTGGTTTCCATATCGGTGAATCTCTATTTCGCCTTCTTTATTGTCGGTAAGCTCTCAAGAGTTGTATAAAGCAACAGGTCTCACAACAGTCTGGTAGATTTTCGACTTTAGACGGTCGCTGATCTTGCGGTAACAGAGGACGCCGCTGATAGTGCACAACGTAAGCCATGTTGCATTGATGCGCGCAGATATTCCAACAGTCATTATGCTAAAATTGAAACAAATTTTAAATGGTTTTTGATTTTGATTTTTTTTAAAATTACTTTTTTCATTATCTCTGAATTTAATGGAGATCAAGTGACAACAGGTATATTTTTAAAGCTGTAAATATTGGCGCCTTTTGGTTTGAATGTTTTTTGTTTTGTTTGCTTGTTGTGTTGTCATACAAATCATTCGGGTAAGAAAATTGAGAAGTGAAAGAGTGCTTATCAGTTTTAAGGACAATTGAAACTGTTTTACGGACAAATTTTGCTAAGATCAATGAGTTTAAAAAAAAGTTTTTTAAAAATTACCAAAAGGGGTTCTAGAGTATTGCTAGAGTATTTAATGAAAGAGCATTTTGCACGGCTTTTGCTTTTCTTATCTATTGTTTTTTTCTATTTACCTTTTTAATTATGTTGTTTGTTTTTTCTGTAATTCATAATTTTTTAGATGAGGATTGATAATTTGTACTATTTAGATTATTCGGACTACTGTTTTCATCTAGGATGTTATTCTCACAACGTTTCAGCCGATGTAACCTCAAACCTTTTTCCGGACATTACAATACAACTGACCAGATCAGAATAATGGCAATGAGACACACACACACACCCACCATGTCAACCCCCCCAAAATTGTTGGATCTTTCTACTGTTCCAGAAGGTATCTCACTCCTGACGCAATCCTCTGTATTAGAATCAAATACGTCCTAAGATAGAGTACTGTTGCCACATCTGGGGAGGTACCACTCAGACCATCCTTTCCTGCCTTGACAGAGTATAAAACCGATTTCGAAATCTAGTGGGCTATGTCCTCTTCTCCGCCCTGCAGCTTCTTTCTCGCAGAAGAGACGTTGCAAGTCTTTCCATACTTTATCGTTATTTTCATGGTAAGTGCTCGACTGAGCTCCAATCTATGGTTCCCCCTATAAAATATTCACAACAAAATCTCGTCTGGCTACAACAACTCTAAAGAATTTTCCTTTCTTCTTCTGTGTACCTAAAACTAAACAGAACTTTCATGAGCAAAGTTTTTTCCCAAGAACTTCACATCTGTGAAACACAATACCCTTAGACTGCTTCCCAGGTGACTAAAACATGGTTGTTTTCAAGTCCAATGTAAACAAATTCTTGTTGAGCCGTCCTCTTAAATAATCAAATTCTGACTAGTTTCTACCTTCGTTACCAATCCTCACGGTGTTGTCGTCTCACTGTTCATCAGACAAGCTCAGTAACCCTTATCCTCGAGTGGTCTTTAAGCCTTAATAAGCAGTGATTTGTGAGTATATAAAAAAACTGCCAAGTTCACACATTATGATAGAAAAAAGCACTAAGTAAAGTCTTTCCGTGTACACATAATGACGTGTACACATAATGACGTGCACACATAATGACGTGTACACATAATGACGTGCACACATAATGACGTGTACACATAATGACGTATACACATAATGACGTGTACATAGACTGATCGACTTTCTTGCCCATATGCAGCTCACACAACTGCCAGCCAAAAGTTGTATGCATACTTCCACAGCATGCCTTTTGGCTAAGATCAAAGTGTAGTATCTGTTCCGATGGATACTGCACGCCTGTCCTGTGCAGTTCTAGGAGGTCCACCCTCCCAGGCTTCGCCTCCCCTCTTTGGGGAGGAGTAAGTTTATTGCTTACTGTCTGAGGCGCCCCTACCGGGGAATGCCGACGGGGCTGCCCAGGCAATTTTTAAATGGCCAGAGTGCTCACCTCTCGAGCGCTGGCTTTTAACCCCACTTGCTCGACCCGATCTTGGGTCACATCTTACTTGTGGGAGTAAGATAAAACTGGCCTTGTGCCTAACTCCGCGAGGAGTAAATAAACTTCCACAGCATGAATTTCACACACGTGCACACATACTGGGGGCATACACCAGAAAGAACAGTTGGAAATAATTTATACACTATCCACTATGACTATGCAATCTCTACAGCTACATATCTAGAAAACGGAGCTGTTAAACCTGACATCATAATATGGGACAAAAGGGAGAAAGTAGCAACCCTAGTTGAAGTCAGTGTCCCTAATGATGCAGGATTAAACAGAGCTGAAAGGGAAAAGATTACGAAATACCAAGGTCTTATGTACGACATGAAAAGATACTGGAATCTTAGGAAAATCTCCATCATCCCAGTAATTATAGGAGCAACAGGACTAATGAAGAAGAATTTCAAGAGCTATCTGGCGAGTATACCCTGTGAACCGAGTGCAAGAGAAATACAAACAACTGCACTTAAAGGGACGGTTAGAATCTTAAAACGATCTCTAGGCTGAAGTGTCTGAAATAGTCGGTGAATGTCTGGCATCCGGTAGGATGCCCCATCTCCAGCAAAAACAGAAAGATAAGAAAAATAAAAAATAGTGAGATTGTACGTTTCTCTTTTCTCATCTCCAAATACAAATAAACAATTGCTACAATAATTAAACTTTCTTGTCAATCTCGGGAATCTGTACTGAATTTCGAATGGAACCTTTTATTTAATCCACAAGAGTAGATTATTCTTGTTCTGTCAGCCATGTCCTGGTAGAAGTCTGAAGTATTTTGTAATTGTATTCTTAGTATCACCCGTACTGAGGATTGAACCTTCCACCTGAAGAACTGATTATTACGCAGCAGTTTATCTGTTGTACAACAGGTCCATGTGGATAATTCTATTATAAATTTTAGGAGAATTAAATCTATTCTTGTTTTAGATGTGTAGTCTTACTAATTACACGCATGTAAGTTCTCCGCTTTTTAGAAGAATTCCGCTTTTTTTTTAAATTCAGAAAAAGCAGAATTCCTCTAAAATCGCGAGAGCCGCTCAGATTTTTTTTTTATCAAAATCAATGTTTTGTTTTTTAAAATAAGAATAAGCTTATAACAGTTCTCTCTGAAAACTGAAAATGTTAATTTTGCCGTGATTGCTAAGACTTCAAGCAAATCATAACGGGATAGGAGAGTAATATGACTTTTGTTTCATCAAAGAATGACTTCCTGTTTCTTCTTCTCCCCACATATACACTCAGTGTTTTTCTCTTAAGTTTGACATAGTTGAAACTAATTAGAGTTGTTTAGGAAAAAAAGTTTGTCTCTCTACACACACACAGCATAGGGAGTCGTGACCCCCAGGTTGGGAAATTCATCTCGATTTCAGGGATTTTTCCATGTATACCCCTGTATAATTATTAGTGGATTTTTATTTAATCCACTAGGTTTAGTTCGGAATTCCCGAGTTCGACAAGACACACCCGAAGAAGGTCGGAGGTTACATCGATTGCTGAAAAACATTGTGTTAATAAGATTTAAGATTGTCTGAAAAATCCAAGTAATGCAAATGTTTGTTTTTTTCCGTTTTTTTTTCTATCGTTTCTTTTCTATCGTTTCTTTTCTTCTTTCTCTTCTTTTATACGCTTTTGTTTTCTTTCTTATTTTTCATTCTCTCTCTTTTTCTTTCTCTCTTTTTCCTTCTCTCTTTTTCCATGTGATTTCATCATTGTCTTTCTTTCTCTTTTCTTTATCCTTCATTCTTTCCTTCTTTCCCCCCTTTCCTTGTATTATGTCGTTTCAAAGGTAATTTCCTAATGTACGGTCGTTTATTATTTGCAGTGGAATGGGTTTCGGCAGTAATCCCAAACAATTTATTTTTATTTAAACCATGTTAATAATATTAAGAATTAAAAAAACAAGAAAAAAGTCAGTTATTTGTACACGTGAAATATGGGGGTGGGGGTGGGGGGATGATATAAACAAATCCAGAAGGAAGATAATTCCAAGTCTCTCTCTTTTCCTTCCTCGTCCCCTTCTTTTTTTTCCCTCTCTTTTTTCTCCCTTTTTTTCCACAAAAAGAGAGAGGTGGGAGGAAAAGAGGGGGAAGAGAAGGGGAAGTCCCCTTCTCTTCCCCCTCTTTTCCTCCCACCTCTCTCTTTTTTCTTTCCCCCCTCTCTATTTTCCCTCTCCCTTCTCCCTTTCTTTTCTGCCCTTTCTTCCTCCTTTTCCCTTTCCCTCCTATTTCTTTTTTCTGACTAAAACCTGGTTTTAAGTAAGCAAAGAAAAGTAAGTCAGGGATCAATGCAAACTTGCCGAAACCGTTTTCACTAGAGAAATAATTAGTGCCCACAGATGGGGAATGACTGTTTTCAACTCATTTTGGTGGGGAATTGAAAGATGGCCGATAAAAGTTCCGATCTGTTTTGTGGAGAATTTCAATCATTTTGCTAAGTTTAATAATTTGTTTTTAGAAAAATTTTCAAGAAGTTAAAAAGGAAACTTTTTTTTTTTTTCAATCAAAGAAATTTCTAGAATGTTGCTGAGTATTACATGAAAATTTTGCACGGATTTTGCTTGAATTTTGCTTGAATTTTGCTTTCTTTTCAATTTGTTTGATTGTTGTTGTTTTTTTATTCTTTTTAATTTTGTTGTTGTTGACGTGTTTTTCTATTCTTCTTTCTTTTCCTCGTTTTCCATTTCTCCGTCCCTCCCCGTCTCATTTCCCCTTCCCTTTCTCTATCCCCCCCTTCTTTAATCTCTCTCTTTCATCTCTCTCTTTCTCTCTCTCTCTCTCTCTCTCACCCCCTCTATCTCCCCTCTCTCCCTTTCCTTTCCAATTTTAAGTTGTTGGTGATTCTGTCGGTAGACACACGAGTGAAATATGTCAGTTAAAAATAAAATAACAGGGAAACTTTAGGAAATACTTACTTGTGAATGAAAAATATTAGCGTACACCAAATTTTATGAAAAATAATCGAGTAGAATTTTAATAAAACATAAAATGAAGTTATGTATAAGATTAGCGATTTTATGCTGGATTGACGCCATTTGTCTTCTGCACAACAATACAGAATATTCAAAAGTTTTAATTATCTCCCTTGAATGCCTAATAATGGCAGCGGTTATAGCCTCCGAATAAAAGTTGAATTTCTTACATAAAAATACTGGATTATTTTCCGTAAATTTCAGTGTACGCTAATATTTTTCCATCACAAGTAAGTATTTCCTAAAGTTTTCCTGTTATTTTATTTTTAACTGCCATATTTCACTCGTGTATCTACCAGCAGAAGAGCCAAGTTGTTTTTCATTCTCATTGTTTTAGCTAAAAAGAACCCCCTAAACCACGACCATCTACGACAGTCGTGCCTAAAACCTCTTTAAAATGATGCTTTTTTCCCCTCTTATTCTTGTCCTTAACTCACAAATATATTTTTTATTACCCAACCTTATATTGAGATTTTTCATTTTACAAAACTCTTAATTACAGAAAAAATCTGGTTTATCAAAAGAAAAAAAGAAAACGATATAATTGGGGTTTCCTTACAATTCTACCGCCATGAAAAAAAAAAGTGTCTCATTTTTAAATTTTTTTAATCTGTCAATTTTGCGGGTGGGTACTCCATAATAATTAGAATCTCAGTGCAAGTTTAGGGGATTGTCAAGAATCTCCAACAGAGAAAAAAGGGGTGAAAAAAAAACAAACAAATAGTCAACAAATAACTGTTACCAAAGGCAATAAAAGTTACTTTTCTATCTACTTGCCTATTTCTTTTGTGTTTTAAGATATTTTAAAGCGCTTTTATTAACATTTAACTTTTGCCTAAAATATGATCTGATTACATGCAAAATTAAAACTGGCTGCCTCCAGTTTCCAAAAACAACCGAAGTCTGTAAGTTTAAAAAAAAATTTTTTTTCGTCATTTTCTCCTTTCAATTAGGCAGAAAAGTAAATTTTATTGCGTTTGGAACAGTTATTAGTTGTATATTGTTTTTGGGTTGTTTTTTTTCCCCACCCAAAAAGACGAAAAACAGACTTCGGTGGTTTCCGGAAACTGGAGGCAGCCATTTTTTTATGTTGCATATAATCAGATCGTATTTTAGGCAAAAATTAAATGTAAATGAAAACGCTTTAAAATACTTTAAGATATAAAAGAATTAGGCAAACAAGTAGAAAATTAATTTTTATTGCCTTTGGTAACAATTATTTGTTGACTATTTTTTTTTACTTGTGAATGAAAAATATTAGTGTACACCAAATTTTTTTTTTTTTCACCCCTTTTTTTTCTCTGTTAGAAATTCTTGACAATCGCCCAATTGTGATAAAAAATTTATAGTTTTTTTTTTTTAATTAAAATTTTTTTTCACTCATATGATATGAGTGTATCCTCCGTCAAAAATGATGAGAAAAAATGCTTCGCTAGTTTTCGCATTAATATTCGTATTCATATAAAATAACATCTGTCGGTGAAGTTAATAAGAAAGAAAACGTCTCAAACTGGAAAGTTTATAAAAGGAAGAAAACGTCTCAAACTGGAAAGTTTATAAAAGGAAGAAAACGTTTCATTATGGAATTGGATTTCTTCCGAATTCATTTTAGACGGCGGAGGAGTGGCAGGGTCGGACTTGC
Organism: Sepiola atlantica; assembly: GCA_963556195.1. Lineage (NCBI taxonomy): Eukaryota > Metazoa > Mollusca > Cephalopoda > Sepiida > Sepiolidae > Sepiola > Sepiola atlantica. The sequence goes on along the minus strand of OY744551.1, from coordinate 16,033,103 downwards.
TATTTGCTTTTTTCATTCCCCTAAACATTTTGAATGTTTTTTCTGGCTATTCTTTTTAGTCGCTAAATTTTGTGTGACGTGGTTGATTATAGAGTGGAGGATTGTTTGTGTCGGCCATCTTGCATGCCTGTCTATTAGATTACAGCAACACAAAACATTCAAAAGCACAACTCTTGAATCTAACTTCAGATTGAGACCTAATGTTGTAAAGTCTACAACACTCTTCCTTAACCTTATTACCACACCCACTTGCCTGCCTATAACAATAGTTGAAGATGTTGCGGCAAAAGTGCATTATAGTTAACAACGTAAAAAGGGGTTTAAAAGCAAATATTCAACAAATAACTATTACCAAATGCAAGAAAAGTTACCTGCATAATTTTTTTTCTTTTGAAAGTGTTTTACGATTTATTCATGTAAGTATGAATTTTTTTTTCAAATCGTCTTTGGCTGGCACCACTTTCCAGAAATTTTTTTCAAATCGTCTTTGGCCGGCACCACTTTCCAGAAATTTTTTTCAAATCGTCTTTGGCTGGCACCACTTTCCAGAAATTTTTTTCAAATCGTCTTTGGCTGGCACCACTTTGCAGAAATTTTTTTCAAATCGTCTTTGGCTGGCACCACTTTCCAGAAATTTTTTTCAAATCGTCTTTGGCTGGCACCACTTTCCAGAAATTTTTTTTCAAATCGTCTTTGGCTGACACCACTTTCTAGAAATTTTTTTCAAATCGTCTTTGGCTGGCACCACTTTCCAGAAATTTTTTTCAAATCATCTTTGGCTGGCACCACTTTCCAGAAATCAGCGAATTCTGATTACTTCTTTTTTTCATCATTTTCTCCTTTCAATTAGGTAGAAAAGTAAATTTTATTGCGTTTGGAACAGTTATTGCATATTTGTTTGTTTTTCACCCCAAATGACGAAAAACCCACCAATCAGACTTTGATGATGTCCGCCATGTGCCGGTGCGCCACCATGATGAAATAGCGACACTAACAATAGGTGATTTGAACAAAATCTTACATTGAAATAAAAACGCTTTAAAACACACAAAAAAAATTATGCAGGTAGGTAGAAAAGTAACGTTTCTTGCGTTTGGTGACAGTTATTTGTTGAGTATATGTTTGTTTTTTATTCACCCCTTTTTTCGTTGTTAAGTATAATATATTTTCTCCAGTGTTGCTAGTCTCTCTCTACTCTATTGTTATTTCCATGGAAGGTGCTCGACTGAGCTCCAATCTCTGGTTCATCCTTGTAAGACATTCACAGCAAGAACTCATCTTACTACCTCAACAAAAAAAGATTTTCCTTCCTCCATGTGCCTAGTGTCAGGTGGAATTTTCACCGACAGTGCTTCTTTGTAAGGACTTCCCATCTGTGGAATATATAAACATATACACATACCTAACTTTATATATATATATATATATATATATATATATATATATATATATATATATATATATATATATATATATATATAATTATTAAATAAATATTTTAAGTGTGAAATCTCTGTAAATCATGAACTCAGCATTTTCTTTTTAAAATTCTTTTTAATTAAAATTTTTTTTAATATTGTTATATTTAAAAAAAATTTATTTTTCATTTATTTTTTAAAACTTTTTATTTTTATTTTTCAAATATTTTTTATTTTAAAAATATTTTCTTTATTTAAAAAAATTTTTTTTACAAGTCACCAAATTTTTGTAACGACAAAGTGACCTTTTTTGTGTCTTACAAGGTCCCTTTTATATGACTAGGCTTGTCTGTTGTCATGGCAACATTTTTGCTTTGTGCATGTTAGCTGATTTCTTCTTTTTTTTTTTATAAATCAAGTATTAGTGGAATGTCAGATTATATATTCTTTTATTCTAGAATATCTCTGCTTTGTTCCAAATCCCTTCCTTTCTGAAATGAACACTATTTGAATGTTAGAATATGTGCATTATTTGAATGTTAGAATATGTTGAGAAAAGAAAAATGGAAAAGTAGCAACTGCAAGATATAGAAGACGAATTCAAATCAAAATGATCACCATTCGAAGCATACTATCAAACAACACGTTGGATTTTTCAAATGATGCTAGAAGCAAAGAAGATTATGCAGGAATGCAGCATCGTTTTGGAAACAAACTAATATAAACATATACTGATTCGAACATTCCTTTCACCCTCCCACGTGCAACCTTTTTCTTTATATACTGCAACCCACATCCATAACAAAAATTTGAATTGCGACCCATTAAACGTAAGTGTGACGCTATTGTAACAGTCACAACTATTTTCTATGATACCAACTGATGTTAGTGCCATCGCGTGTTTTATGTTTGGAGAGGGGCAGATTGTTTTTTTTTTTCTCATCTAGACAGATTTGCAATGTGACGCCAGAACATGTTGCAATGGTACGGTTGCAAGATCTGCAATGGGAAGCCAGAACATGTGGCAATGGTGCGGTTACAAGATCTGCAATGGGAAGCCAGAACATGTTGCAATGGTACGGTTGCAAGATCTGCAATGGGAAGCCAGAACATGTGGCAATGGTGCGGTTGCAAGATCTGCAATGGGAAGCCAGAACATGTGGCAATGGTACGGTTGCAAGATCTGCAATGGGAAGCCAGAACATGTGGCAATGGTACGGTTGCAAGATCTGCAATGGGAAGCCAGAACATGTGGCAATGGTGCGGTTGCAAGATCTGCAATGGGAAGCCAGAACATGTGGCAATGGTGCGGTCGCAGGATCTGCTGGAACAGTTTGGCCTCATGGACATTGGCGTCATTAACAGAGAAGAAAAGGCTTCATTGGTATGGACATGTGGAACACTGGAGTAATGCCGTCAAGATAGCTTAAGATTTGGAAGTCCCCGGTATGCAGTTGAAAGGCCAACCTAAGTTGCCTTGGAAAGAACTGCTGCTGGCGTGGAAGCTCTTTACAGTTGATCTTCATGATAATTTCTTAGACGTATGAGCGATGTTTCTGACAAAGGAGGAAGAAATGCTGTTTTCTGGGTCGGAATCTATCCATCTAACACTTATCGTTGGCTAATATACAATATTTTAGAAACTTTTGGTGAATTTCCATAACTTGAAATTGTCATATTTTTTAATGAATAAATAAAATATTGCCCTGATTTTTTTTTGTGCAAAATACTGGGAATTTTATGTAGTTCCACAATATCTTAATGGATTTTCCATTTGAATAACTACCTTTTTCACCAAAGGACATCCCATAACTCACTGTGAGGTGTTGTTTCAACATTAAATAAATGGGTTGATATGCCGCAAAACAGACAAACCAAACTAATCAATTGTTTAAAAATGGGAGGAGAAATAACGGAAATGGTAAGAGACGTAAATGCAAAACAGATTATATAGCGTTCTAGGCGGTGTAATAGTGAAAAAATCTCTGTTATAAAACATGTCACCTGTGTAATGGGTGGAAGGCATAGTAGATGTGAGTGTTAGGGTAAGTTCTCCTCCGCCTTCCTGTATTAATGACCAAGGAAAAAGAAAATATCAAAAATGATTAAATGTTAAAATTGATTGGAAATTAAAAAAATTCTTCAACATCTCATCCACCGCGTAAACAGACAAAGCAAACGAAACAGATGATATACTGTATTCACCTCTCCTAAAACACGACAGCAATATTCTTGAGGCGAGGTGGGTTATTTAATTCTTATGTTATCCATATACTATTAAACACTTGTTGTGTTTTGGGAGTTTTTCTTTTCGTATGCGAATAGAAACTTGATTGGTTTACAAAAAAGGAATAGGCAGAGTACACATGACTGAGGCAGTAGTTTTTACAATGTCAATACCTGAGTTCAAATCTCACGTAAGTCTAAACGATTTTTTTTAACTGGATACAGTCATATAAATTTAAAGAAATTAACATAACATAAAAAAACATAAATATCTTTCTAAAAACTAAGTGACCTTTTTTTGATAATCTACAAAAACATTGAACTTAATGGGTATTTGCTATTAGTTCAAAGCGAATTACTTTTTGCTTAAAAACAATTTCTAATGTTTTTTGCCAATAAAAACAATATGTAAACACATTCATCTTAGTTACTTATGCAAATACTAAGTAGCATATTTTTTTCCACAAAATTTCACAAATAATTTTCTTCATATTAGCTCTAAAACACTAGAAGCTAGGTAAAGACGGAAACTGACATACCCAGGTACTGTACCAATACCGCTCAAGAAGCGGATATAAACTAGTTAATTAAAAAAAATATTTGGTCCATTCCAATATGGCGCATTTCTGCTAGTAGAATTTTCGTTATTTTTTATTTATTTTTTGTTAGATTTTGTCTAACATTACTTCTTGAAACTGAAATATTAAAAATTATGAGTGAAACGTGGCCAGTAAGGGTTGAGGACATGTGTTGCATGGAGAGAAATGATATGAGAATGATACGATGGATGTGTAATGTGAGTCTTAAAGACAGGCTTAGATCTGATGACCTCAGAGGAAGATTAAATCTGGGCAGTATAGGGAGAAGTGTGAAGAACAGGAGATTTCGATAGTATGAGCACCTTAAAAAAATAAATGAAAGTGTTTACGTTAGTTGATGTAGAACAGTTGAGGTAGCAGGGTCAGTTCACAGTGGAATGGGAGGAAGTGATAAGGATGAACATTGGAGAAAGTGGGATGAAGACCTTGACAGAGATAGGTTAGTTTGGAAGTCAATTTCTAAAAGCCAAAACATGTAAAATGGATTAAAAAATGATGATGATGATGATGATGATGATGATGATGATGATGATGATGATGATGATGATGATGATGGCAAAAGAGAAGTTTAACTGTTTTTTAATCTTTTTGGTTGCTGTTCCGTTATTGTGAAAAGGCTTTTGCTATGATGTAGCACTATTGTGACCCAGGGACGCCTCTGTGTGGGATCTTCATTTGAGGCACCATCATGACTCTATCTGGCACAGTCCTGGCACTATTGTACGACCAGAAATGGCTCATTCGTTTCGGCGATGTTACCATCTGTTAACATTAATCAATCATTCTCTGCCAGCATCATTGTAGCGTGCTGTGCCGTGAAGATCTTTCGGGGTCAAATGTTATCATCCTGGGCATGATTGGGGGTCACGAAAGTCATGTGGTAGATAAGCCAGTAACATTAATCAGGTCTGCCTGGTTAAAGAATTCATTTGTGCCTTCATTTGAGTTTCAGTCAATCTTTTTTTTCCTCATGCGTTAATCCCGAACTATGGTGGCATTCGGAATGATGGGTTTTTATCTCCACTTGGCACGATCACAGGCTTAGTTTGAGTAAAAGCCGATTTTACAGGGATCTTTGTGCAGGGTGTCTGCTTATCTCATCATCGGCCTTCCCCTCTCTCTTCCTGGAGACTTCTAATGCAAAGGCAAGTTTTGTGACGATGTCGTTGTTGGGCCTCGGCACATATCCAAACCATCTGAGCCACCATTCCCTCATCCTGCCCTCGATCAGTGCGATATTTAAAACAAGAGAGAGGAATGGGCTGGACGAAGGAGAAAGAGAGGGTTTGAGAGAGGGAGGGAAAATGGAGGAGAGGGGGAGAAAGAAAGAAAGATAGAAAGACGTCTGGAGAGAGAGAGATAGAAGTTTGTTTTTTTATAGCTCCGGGTAGCCCTGCTAGTCTATTATATAAAGCGCAGTTGTGTTTGTGTGTGTGTGTGTGTGTGTGTGTTCAGCTAAAAATTAACAAAAACTACAAAATAAAATTATTCATTCTTTGAAGGTCAACTGGGCCAGGTTTTGTCAGGGTAGGGGGGTCGGTTTTTCAGCCATTTTATGTACTAATTTGGAAAAAAAATGCTGACTCATTCCTCGAGAAATCTATTATATAAAGGGGAGTTGTCTGTGTGTGTGTGTGTATGTCCAGCTAGAGATGAATGGGCTGGGCGGAGGAAAAAGAGGGGGTTGGGATGTGAAGGGGGGGGGGGAGCAGGGGAGGGAGAAAGAGAGAAAGATACAGATAGAGAGATAGAAGTTTTTATAAAAATATGTCACTTTTGCCCCGGGCAACGCCGGGTAGCCCTGTTAGTTAGTTATAATCCTTACTACAGGCAATAATAAGTAAGAAAACATTATAATTAATTAGCAGAAGTTTTTTCTCGTCAGGGAAGAATCACAGTGGGTGTTTCAATATTTTGATCAGCTTCTTTGCGTGTTTCAGTTGCTTTTCTCGCATCGCCTTTGACAAAAATTGTCTTTTCCTCATCTTGTATGAAACATAGCGGATGTCCTCATGCACCATCAGCTAAATGAGCTTGTCATCTACGCCTTTCTCCCTTGTAATGACACGCACTGACTTGCCTGGTTACTTCTTATTCATTTTATTTAGGTAAAAACAAAATGGTTAAAAGGTAGTATAGAGTCCTGAACATAATGCGATACAAAAATTGTGTATCGGCGATAAATATTGTTTCCTGTTGTTGTTTTTGTTAAATATTAGTAAATTTGGAACAATTTCGAGTTAAAATCTAATTAGTTTTACGCATGTAAGTTTAAGAAGAACACGCTTGAAATGTGTAAATAGTTGCTAATGGAGTCTTTAAAGAAACAGAAGTTGGAAAAGAAATACTATATACATAAAACTAATTAGATTTTTAACTTGAAAATGTTCCAAATTTACTAATATTTAACAAAAACAACAACAGGAAACAATATTTATTGCCATTATGCAATTTTTCTATTGTATCATGTTGCGAACTGTATACTATCTTTTAACCAACAAAATATGTCTTCTATATCTATAAAAGTCAATGTTTGTTTGTGTGTTATAGAAATCAATATGTTGACAGAACATTCAAATAAGTTATATAAGGTTTAAATTGTTTTAAGGAATTTAAAGACGCCATTGAAATTTTCCTTCGATTCCATCTGGGGTCACTCGGGATAATTATCAGTGAAGTCCATAAAATAACTGAAATATATTAGAACATAAATAAACTAAATTCATTTTTAAAAATAGATTTTCTTGGTTTCATAAAACAAAAATTAAATTAAACAAAGAATGTATTTAAAAAAGGTATAAACATTTAAATAATCATTTTATTGGGATTTTAAAGATTCAAATAAGTATTTTTTTGAGAACATCTCTGCGCTGACATTTTTTTTATTACTTGACCTCATATTGGAAATGTGATTTTTAACTGTTTTTTCAAAACAGAAATGTAAGCATTAAAATTATTTTTTTTCTAAGAAACCTTACGACCAGCAATATATCTCCACATGGAGGAACTTCAATTGAATAACTCTAGTAACAAGATAAAATGTAAATTGTTGAGACAAACACAGGATGAATATCCGTCCCAGGATGATTAAAATTAATTTCCCTAACAGAACAGTTTTGCACCACTTTTATGTCCCCTTACAAAGATTAAAATCAATATATATAAAACTCTAAAATCCTTATTCCAATTTTGATCGAAATCCATTACATGATTTTGATTCTAGAAAATGTCTACAATTTAAGGCTTAAGCTTAAGGGGTCTTAAGAAAAAAAATTGAAATCCAAGAAATCTTTTTTGGTTGGTGTCTAAATTGATTTTGAGAAGAAATTGAAATTCAGAGAATCATGCTAAATTAGTGTCTTAATGACTATGGATCAATTTCAATGCAAATCTGAAATATTTGAATTTTCAAATGGGAGGTTGTGCCCATATTATGCACCCTGAAAATTCTTTAAAATACTGTTAAGAAACTGAAATTTATGGAATATTTATTTATTTGTGTTTTTAAAGTTCAAAGAAAGTCAGTGAAAATGCAAAAAGTTCAAATTGCCTGTTTATGAAACCTAACCCTAACCTGTTTATGAAAGGGATGCATATACATTTCTAATGTATAAAATTATGTTGCCGGATTTAAAAAATGTGACCTAAATAGCATTTAAGTTGACAATTAAACTTTGATTCTGAGGGGGCAATTTTTATTTGTTATTGATGTACCATTTTATTTGCATTAGACTAACATACTTCGCTACAATTTATTTAAAAAAATACTTAATCTGGTCTGGTAGTTTTGTAACATGTAGACATTCTTAAATAATCGCCTTAAAAGAACAATCAGCTAAAGGAAATAACTGTTATTCATTTAGTAAGAGTTGGCATTTCTTATATGCTTTAAAAATATTTACAAAACAAATTTTAATATAATGAATTCCGGGCAACATTGGGTCGGAACAGCTAGTGTATAATATTATTCAAAGAGTTTGGAAAGGGTATTAGACATTAATACATTTTAATTTGCTAAAGTGAAACAAATGAAAAAAATTGAAGTGGGCTTTAAGAAAATCGAAGAAGGTTAAATGAAATGAACAATATGAATTTGTGTTTACAGCTGAGAGCTGAAATGTTTTTATACCCAGTCTTGGAAACTTTGGGAGGCGGCATATGACCAGAGATCCAAAAATGTATACTTGTAAGAGAGAGGGGGTGAAAAGGTGAAGTGAGATAAAGTCGAGAATTTCGTTTTAACAGAAGATTCGACCTCTGACGGCTAGGTGAATTTTACTCTGTGATTCATGGATCAAGCCTTCCAGAAGATTCTATTTTTAGCTACATAAGCGACTTATTGGCACCAGGATTTCATTTCTTTGAGCCATATATTTAGAGAGGGGATGCCTAGGCCATAACAAGTGCTATATGAGGAATTTTTTTTTCATTACTGTTGATAACCCTTTTTACATCCAATTCAAGTAGTTCCCACTTGGACCAAAGAAAATCAGTTGACTTCAGCTTTATCTTGTAATCAGGGAATCTTAAATTGAAGATCCACTTTGACCGCACACATTGATAGGAACTTGAACTTCTTAAAATATCTTGAAGTAGAAATATCTGTTTTCAGCAAATAAAAACTTTAGTGACTGTTCAGCCCATCTTCATCAGCATCCATCTAGCCATGCTCCTATTGTATCCTTGTCTTGTGGTGTGGCATTCACCCTCGGCAGGTTGAACCGGCTCCCTCTCTCGTCCGTATGTAAGTTAAGGAAGGATTCACAAGCGATCCCCAAAATCCGCATCGATATATCGATTAGGGTATAGGATTTTGACAATGTTATTTTTTTGCACATACAACACATGGTATTCCCAAATGGTCACCCATATGGTACTGTACTGACCGGGGTCAATGTTGCTTAACTTCGGCGATCTAACTAGAACCGATGTGTCAATGTGATTATGCCGTATCGTATTACACAAATAAGTAAATGCGAAGTAAATGACTGATGAGTCACTATTTATCAAGGTCAGTTGAATGATGAAGAATATTCTGAGAGGATTGAAAATGATGAATGATGAGTTGATGAATAGAAAGTCAGTTGAATGATGAAGAATATTCTGAGAGGATTGAAAATGATGAATGATGAGTTGATGAATAGAAAGTCAGTTGAATGATGAGGAATATTCTGAGAGGATTGAAAATGATGAATGATGAGTTGATGAATAGAAAGTCAGTTGAATGATGAAGAATATTCTGAGAGGATTGAAAATGATGAATGATGAGTTGATGAATAGAAAGTCAGTTGAATGATGAGGAATATTCTGAGAGGATTGAAAATGATAAATGATGAGTTGATAAATAGAAAGTCAGTTGAATGATGAAGAATATTCTGAGAAGATTGAAAATGATGAATGATGAGTTGATGAATAGAAAGTCAGTTGAATGATGAAGAATATTCTGAGAAGATTGAAAATGATAAATGATGAGTTGATAAATAGAAAGTCAGTTGAATGATGAAGAATATTCTGAGAGGATTGAAAATGATGAATGATGAGTTGATGGATAGAAAGTCAGTTGAATGATGAAGAATATTCTGAGAGGATTGAAAATGATGAATGATGAGTTGATGAATAGAAAGTCAGTTGAATGATGAAGAATATTCTGAGAGGATTGAAAATGATGAATGATGAGTTGATGAATAGAAAGTCAGTTGAATGATGAAGAATATTCTGAGAGGATTGAAAATGATGAATGATGAGTTGATGAATAGAAAGTCAGTTGAATGATGAAGAATATTCTGAGAGGATTGAAAATGATGAATGATGAGTTGATGAATAGAAAGTCAGTTGAATGATGAAGAATATTCTGAGAGGATTGAAAATGATGAATGATGAGTTGATGAATAGAAAGTCAGTTGAATGATGAAGAATATTCTGAGAAGATTGAAAATGATGAATGATGAGTTGATGAATAGAAAGTCAGTTGAATGATGAAGAATATTCTGAGAGGATTGAAAATAATGAATGATGAGTTGATGAATAGAAAGTCAGTTGAATGATGAAGAATATTCTGAGAGGATTGAAAATGATGAATGATGAGTTGATGGATAGAAAGTCAGTTGAATGATGAAGAATATTCTGAGAGGATTGAAAATGATGAATGGTGAGTTGATGAATAGAAAGTCAGTTGAATGATGAAGAATATTCTGAGAGGATTGAAAATGATGAATGATGAGTTGATGGATAGAAAGTCAGTTGAATGATGAAGAATATTCTGAGAGGATTGAAAATGATGAATGGTGAGTTGATGAATAGAAAGTCAGTTGAATGATGAAGAATATTCTGAGAGGATTGAAAATGATGAATGATGAGTTGATGAATAGAAAGTCAGTTGAATGATGAAGAATATTCTGAGAGGATTGAAAATGATGAATGATGAGTTGATGGATAGAAAGTCAGTTGAATGATGAAGAATATTCTGAGAGGATTGAAAATGATGAATGATGAGTTGATGAATAGAAAGTCAGTTGAATGATGAAGAATATTCTGAGAGGATTGAAAATGATGAATGATGAGTTGATGAATAGAAAGTCAGTTGAATGATGAAGAATATTCTGAGAGGATTGAAAATGATGAATGATGAGTTGATGGATAGAAAGTCAGTTGAATGATGAAGAATATTCTGAGAGGATTGAAAATGATGAATGATGAGTTGATGGATAGAAAGTCAGTTGAATGATGAAGAATATTCTGAGAGGATTGAAAATGATGAATGATGAGTTGATGAATAGAAAGTCAGTTGAATGATGAAGAATATTCTGAGAGGATTGAAAATGATGAATGATGAGTTGATGAATAGAAAGTCAGTTGAATGATGAAGAATATTCTGAGAGGATTGAAAATGATGAATGATGAGTTGATGAATAGAAAGTCAGTTGAATGATGAAGAATATTCTGAGAGGATTGAAAATGATGAATGATGAGTTGATGAATAGAAAGTCAGTTGAATGATGAAGAATATTCTGAGAGGATTGAAAATGATGAATGATGAGTTGATGAATAGAAAGTCAGTTGAATGATGAAGAATATTCTGAGAGGATTGAAAATGATGAATGATGAGTTGATGAATAGAAAGTCAGTTGAATGATGAAGAATATTCTGAGAGGATTGAAAATGATGAATGATGAGTTGATGAATAGAAAGTCAGTTGAATGATGAAGAATATTCTGAGAGGATTGAAAATGATGAATGATGAGTTGATGAATAGAAAGTCAGTTGAATGATGAAGAATATTCTGAGAGGATTGAAAATGATGAATGATGAGTTGATGAATAGAAAGTCAGTTGAATGATGAAGAATATTCTGAGAGGATTGAAAATGATGAATGATGAGTTGATGAATAGAAAGTCAGTTGAATGATGAAGAATATTCTGAGAGGATTGAAAATGATGAATGATGAGTTGATGAATAGAAAGTCAGTTGAATGATGAAGAATATTCTGAGAAGATTGAAAATGATGAATGATGAGTTGATGAATAGAAAGTCAGTTGAATGATGAGGAATATTCTGAGAAGATTGAAAATGATGAATGATGAGTTGATGAATAGAAAGTCAGTTGAATGATGAAGAATATTCTGAGAGGATTGAAAATGATGAATGATGAGTTGATGGATAGAAAGTCAGTTGAATGATGAGGAATATTCTGAGAAGATTGAAAATGATGAATGATGAGTTGATGAATAGAAAGTTAGTTGAATGATGAAGAATATTCTGAGAGGATTGAAAATGATGAATGATGAGTTGATGAATAGAAAGTCAGTTGAATGATGAAGAATATTCTGAGAGGATTGAAAATGATGAATGATGAGTTGATGAATAGAAAGTCAGTTGAATGATGAAAAATATTCTGAGAGGATTGAAAATGATGAATGATGAGTTGATGAATAGAAAGTCAGTTGAATGATGAAGAATATTCTGAGAGGATTGAAAATGATGAATGATGAGTTGATGAATAGAAAGTCAGTTGAATGATGAAGAATATTCTGAGAGGATTGAAAATGATGAATGATGAGTTGATGAATAGAAAGTCAGTTGAATGATGAAGAATATTCTGAGAGGATTGAAAATGATGAATGATGAGTTGATGAATAGAAAGTCAGTTGAATGATGAAGAATATTCTGAGAGGATTGAAAATGATGAATGATGAGTTGATGAATAGAAAGTCAGTTGAATGATGAAGAATATTCTGAGAGGATTGAAAATGATGAATGATGAGTTGATGAATAGAAAGTCAGTTGAATGATGAAGAATATTCTGAGAGGATTGAAAATGATGAATGATGAGTTGATGAATAGAAAGTCAGTTGAATGATGAAGAATATTCTGAGAGGATTGAAAATGATGAATGATGAGTTGATGAATAGAAAGTCAGTTGAATGATGAAGAATATTCTGAGAGGATTGAAAATGATGAATGATGAGTTGATGAATAGAAAGTCAGTTGAATGATGAAGAATATTCTGAGAGGATTGAAAATGATGAATGATGAGTTGATGAATAGAAAGTCAGTTGAATGATGAAGAATATTCTGAGAGGATTGAAAATGATGAATGATGAGTTGATGAATAGAAAGTCAGTTGAATGATGAAGAATATTCTGAGAGGATTGAAAATGATGAATGATGAGTTGATGAATAGAAAGTCAGTTGAATGATGAAGAATATTCTGAGAGGATTGAAAATGATGAATGATGAGTTGATGAATAGAAAGTCAGTTGAATGATGAAGAATATTCTGAGAGGATTGAAAATGATGAATGATGAGTTGATGAATAGAAAGTCAGTTGAATGATGAAGAATATTCTGAGAGGATTGAAAATGATGAATGATGAGTTGATGAATAGAAAGTCAGTTGAATGATGAAGAATATTCTGAGAGGATTGAAAATGATGAATGATGAGTTGATGAATAGAAAGTCAGTTGAATGATGAAGAATATTCTGAGAGGATTGAAAATGATGAATGATGAGTTGATGAATAGAAAGTCAGTTGAATGATGAAGAATATTCTGAGAGGATTGAAAATGATGAATGATGAGTTGATGAATAGAAAGTCAGTTGAATGATGAAGAATATTCTGAGAGGATTGAAAATGATGAATGATGAGTTGATGAATAGAAAGTCAGTTGAATGATGAAGAATATTCTGAGAGGATTGAAAATGATTAATGATGAGTTGATGAATAGAAAGTCAGTTGAATGATGAAGAATATTCTGAGAGGATTGAAAATGATTAATGATGAGTTGATGAATAGAAAGTCAGTTGAATGATGAAGAATATTCTGAGAGGATTGAAAATGATGAATGATGAGTTGATGAATAGAAAGTCAGTTGAATGATGAAGAATATTCTGAGAGGATTGAAAATGATGAATGATGAGTTGATGAATAGAAAGTCAGTTGAATGATGAAGAATATTCTGAGAGGATTGAAAATGATGAATGATGAGTTGATGAATAGAAAGTCAGTTGAATGATGAAGAATATTCTGAGAGGATTGAAAATGATGAATGATGAGTTGATGAATAGAAAGTCAGTTGAATGATGAAGAATATTCTGAGAGGATTGAAAATGATGAATGATGAGTTGATGAATAGAAAGTCAGTTGAATGATGAAGAATATTCTGAGAGGATTGAAAATGATGAATGGAATAAACAAAATCTGATTACATATAAGGACAGTTTGTGACAAGTAATTGTTGACATTAGATTTGAAGATTATCATGTTGTAGCCTTCAGGGAAGAAGTCTTTTGGTAATGTGTTCCATAGCTGAAAGTTCTGGGAAAGAAATTCTGTTCATCGAAATTTCGTTTGATATTAGACATAAAGAGGAAGAAAGAAAAGGTGTCTTACAAGGAGGGACCAGAGATTGGAGCTCAGTCGAGCACCTTCCATAGAAATAACGCTAGAGTATATAGAGAGACAAGCAATGTCTCTTCTGGGAGACTAGATTGCGAAGTCGATTGTGTACTTTGTTGAATTATGAAAGAGTCTTATATTATAGAAGTGACCCCTGTTCTTGTATTCCTACGTCACAAAATTCCTCCACTTCCAATGGAGCATTCTTCTCATGTAAATAACTCCATAAATCACCTCTCCCCTTTCACCTCTGCTGCCCATATATCTATCATAAGACCATTTCCGTACCTCCTACCCCCAAAATATTGGTCTTCGCAAATGCCTTTCTCTAATATAATGGACAAAAGTTGACCAAAAAAATAACTTTTATTTTTTCTTACGTCTTATCTTTTATTTTGAATTTTGATTTTGTTTTCTGTTTGTTTAAAAACTTTTAGTTTTCTTGGTAAGTTTGGAGATGAGGACACTCAGCTAAATCCCACTTCAAAAAAGTGAGATTCTACTTTTTTTTTTTAAGACAGTTACGTGTGGACATCCTGTTCCCCCCCCTTCCCCCCCCGCCAAAAAAAAAACGACAATCAATTATTTAGAATTTAGAGTAGGGAATAAGTTTTGCATATGAATTTAACGTAAAATGATCACCCATTTCTAACTAGATAGCGTTCTAAAGGCATATAACCAAAAATCCTCCCTTACGCTTACCACTAACCCTATGTCCGCTCCCCCTTCCCTAAAAAAAACCTCACTTAACACTACCACTAACCTTAAGCATTGGATGGCAACGTCTCCTCCCCCTAAAAAATCCTCCATAACTCTACCACTAATTCCTAGTTAAGTGGACAACATCCCCCCCCACCAAAAAAAATGGACATGGTTATATTTAATATTTGATTAAAATGGTTACATGTCGTTTAAATGCTATCTGGTGAAAAAATGTGTAGTCATTTTATGTTAAATTTATATGCAAAACTGATCCCCCTTCTTTAAATTTGAAAATGATTGTTTCCAAGTTTTTCAGAGTGTTCATACCTAAAAAAAGGGTAAAATCTCATTCTTTGGGGGGGGGGGGGTGATTTAGCCGAGAGTCCTCATCTACAAAAATACCGTTTTTTGTTTTAGTTTAAGAAAAAAAAATTATTTAAATATTTTATTTTTTATTTTTTTGCTGCTTTTATTATTGTTGCATGTGTTTTTTTTCCGCTTTCATGCCTGACGATTGCGGCTTCATTTTCATTCCAGTCTGTTGAGTTCGCCTCCCCTCCCTCCTCCTCCACCACCACCACCACCACCACCACTACCGCATCACCACCGCCATCATTGCCACAGTCATTGTCATTGTCCGGACAGGTATCTGAATATGAATACGATTCCACGCCCCTCTCCCCCTCCGCATTCTCTCCCTCCTCAGACTCTATGGAGTTTCTCGACCAAGAAATGGCACAGCTTCAACAGGTCTTAGTTTCCATGGCAGCAGGTAAACAAAACAAAAAACACAAAAGTATAACAAATGGTTCATCTTAAGCAAATGAGTCCCTCCTCTAAAAATTAAACAAAAAAAAAATTAATGATTAATTTTTAAAAATTATTTCTTAACATTTATAGAAGCTTCCTCTACTTAGACAATTTGTCATATTTAAAAGAATAAACAAAAAAAAAAAAAAAAATGACTCGCTGAGTCAGCCATTGGGCTCGGGTTAAATTGTTTGAGTCAGACAAAAGTGAGTTCACAAAGCCAGCTAAGAAAATAAAAAGACGCAATGCACAATTAGTCTTTTTCCATTTGCTACATTTCCTTCTTTCTTTCTCTCTCTCTCTTCCGCTTTTGTTTAAATAGTATTACTACTTGTGGTATTTCCTTTTGTTTATAATGGACTATTCCAATCTTGAGTTTTATAGTTAGTCTTATTACCTTTGACTGTTAATAAACAGAGAGGGTGACGGAAGCAAGAGTCATAGACACCGTATAAAATAGGAGTGAGGGGAGGATCACATAACATAGAGTTAGAGGCGGTGAGACTTTAACAAAAAAAAATAACCCAAGATGACCAATGAGGATATTTGATCAGCAGAAGTTGAAAGTTTTTGACAATGACTTCTGCCGTATTTTGCATTGCCGGCGTGTCGACCAGGTTTCAACTGCTGTTCTCTGCCAACACCTCAATCGAAAGTGTCTGTCATTCATCTTGTTGCGGCGACATCTTTGATGGTTTGGACACGCAGTTCCTAATACAGAGGGAGAATTAATTTGTGATGTAATCTTCTTTAGCTCTCTGGTTGGGAGCCTGAGTGGCAAAAGTGTATCGGTGGATAGATGACGATCTGGACGACAGCCATCAAGGAGAACTGAACTCTCAGGTCCGCAGGTGGTTGGCTTTGATGATTTGGTCATCCAGCTCATGGCTCAGAGGGAAAATTAATTATGGGGATGGCACAGTGGCTTAGTTGGTATCGACACGGACTGAGAACCTGGGTGTGCCAGGTTCAAATCCAAGTCATTCCACTGAAAACGCTTCCATCAAACCCACATGACACTTGTGTCTAATGGAGGGGGATAAATAGAAATCACATTAACATTTGTCCACGGGTGGCCTCGGCCTTGATAAAGTGGTGGTCTCTGTTTTTTAAAGGAAAAAAAAAAAATTAATTTTGGGTGTAATCCTCTCTACCTCTCTGTCTGGCTGGCACAAGTGTCTTGGTGGACAGCTGACAATCTGGACAACGACCATTAAAGAGGGCGAAGCTGAGCTCTCAGCTCCACAAGTGGTCGGCTTTCAGCAGTGGAATTGTGATTGGTCAGCCATCTTGTGTGACCTTGCTCTAGGCTACCGTGGGTCAGGATGTAGTGTAGGCCAGAGAAGAAACTGACATAACCTGACTAGGGTAAACGCTGTTTCAAAGTAATTAAATACTCCCAAAATGATTAATATGCAATAAAAAGGATTGATATGCAATAAAAAGGATTGATATGCCATAAAATAAACAGACGAAATCAATCCTGGAATTCTCAGCAATAGGTATAATACTTAAGCATTAAGAAATAACCTAAAAAGGGTTGATATGCCAGAAGATAGAAAAAATAAATAAAACAAGAACATAAATCAGTCATGAGACTGCATAGCTGTCTAACAATGTAAGAATAGACCAAAATCTTAACTGGGTTTTACTTCTCCATATTGTGTGAAGTATTCCCAAAGTTATGTCACGGAAATGTTGATAACTCAGAAGCTGTTCATCTGATCAGACTGAAATATTTTATGATGATTCCTGTTATGAAATGCCATCAGATCCATACATGAAATTTGAAAAAATCGAAAGTTGAAACCCTGTCAAAATTTCGACCACGACCATACTTTACAGGATCAGGGTCAATGTCATTTAACATGCAGGACTTCATTGGCTACGGTATGGACTATGTAGTGAGTTTCTACGATGAACAGAACCAATATTATCACAAAAAATGTGACTTTCACCTTGATTCTTAAAATTAAATCCGTTCTAAGTTAGCGCATAACCAATATTTTGACCAAGTTTGGTGGCAATTGGTCAAGCGATGTGGATGCTAGGCGAACAAACATTTACAAAGTCATAACTTCTATGATGAAGGTAACAAATCTACTTGTACAATTAGTCAGATTAGAAAATAATTTTTTTTTAAAAATTGTTTTAGAAGTGGGGGATCTGTTTACAATATAAATATAATGCCAAAGTGATCACTGACTTTGTGATAAGCAAATAAATTCTTTTTCCTTTTGTTTATAGTTTACATTCTTTTAATAGGATGGGGTATGTGCTTGACCTAATTCATACCATCATGGACGATGAAATCGACCATGCCGTGTTAAAATCCAATTGGAAAAGCATATCGAATTCATCTGTGCAATTTTATTTATAACTAGAAGGATAGACAGAGAGATAGAAGTTTTAATAGAAATATGTTATATTTTTGCCCCGGGTAACTCCGGGTAGCCCTGCTTGTACACATATAAGAGTTAAACCGTTTTGTTTATTGGACACGTTTTGAACGCGTGACAACAGAGAAAAACGTGTTGACTGACAGATCACCTTGCGGAAGATGAATAAACTTTTTCAATGAAAATAATCATATTTTTAAGCCAGGACTAAAGGGGTTCAATAGTATTACTACAGCTGTCATATTTTAAAAGCCTGACAAATTTTGTAGAGGATGCTTTTATGAATGCTAAGTATCAAAATTGGTGCTTGTTGGAAAAGATACACAAGTGAAATATGGCAGTTAAAAATTAATTAACAGGAAAGCTCTTTGATATACTTACATATCAGGCAAAAGTAGATATCTACACAAAAAATTATGGAAAATTATCGAGTAGAACTTTAATTATAAATAAAAATCAGTTTTATCGTATATGTCCGATTCTAGATTGGAACGAACCTATTTTACGTCTTATCTCCCCTTTTTCTTCCTTTTATGTAACTCTTCTAAATTAAAGACGTAAAATGGGTTCGTTCCAATCTAGAATCGGACATATACGATAAAACTGATTTTTATTTATAAATAAAATTCTACTCAATAATTTTCCATAATTTTTTATGTAAATACCTACTTTTGCCTGATACGTAAGTATATCAAAGAGTTTTCCTGTTAATTTATTTTGAACTGCCATATTTCACTTGTGTATCTCTTCCAAATAGCACCTAAAAATTGTTTTTATTTTATTTTTATCTTTTTTTGAAACAGGACCCCTTTGCTTAATATGTTCGCAAAAAAAGAAAAAATTAACAGTAACCACGACAACAAAAATAACACTAATCTAATAAAAAAAGAAAAAAACAAATATTTACTTATCTAAACCTTACTTAAAAATCTGTTTTTTTTTTTACCTGCACTTCTATCGTAGTCATTTAGAAAACTAAATTAAAACCAAATCGAATTCACCGTCTCTTCTAACTTACTAACTCACTAACTTCATTAACCACAATATACTAATTACAACAAAAGGAAAATCCTTTCTTTTAAAATTTTCTTCGCTTTACTCAAGGTTTATTGATTTTTCTGGTGACTTACCCCCCCCCCTCCTCCTCTTTCTTGACAGGAGGTCAATAATCAGTATTTCAAATAATATTACAGATATTTAACCAAATATCCAGAAATAGTTCGGATTTCTGTATGTTCCGGATTTCTGGATACTGTTTAAATGTTAGCTCTATGAGTGGCTTTCCATTGCTATTATTTGAACCTGCTCTTGGCCTGTCAAGGCAGCAACACATCTGATGGAATTTTCTGGTGTTCTGAATGTAAACTTTTTGAATTTGGTGGTTGAAAAAGATTTTACATGAGCTAAATCTAATATTCTTATCTGGTCAGATGTTGAATTATGTATTTATTAGTGTTGGGATGATTAATCGGAAATCGAAAAAAAACAAGAACTTTGGGGATATCAAAATCGGAATCAGAATCGGAATCGGAAAAATTTTAGCCTAATTTCCGATTCTAAAAACGATTTAAAAAAAAAATTTTTTGTTTTTATTTTATGTTTAAAACTTATTTTTTCGATTGCTAGTACTAATGATGAAACGCTAAATATCTGTTGTTTTTAAACTAATAGTCAAAAACAAATCTATGTATCATTTTAACAACTTTAGGTAAAAATGGAACCGGAAGAAATGTTATGGTAAAAATGGCACAGGTAAACTGGCACAAATGGATAAATAGAAAAAAATGGCACAAGTAAAAAAAAATGTAGATGAAAATCTTACACTGAGTTTATAAAATCACTATTTTCAATCAATTACAAAGAAAAAGATTAGAGAAAATATAGTTAGAAAGATCAGTTCGTGTAATGTACGCTACTCCCCCCCCCCCCCATGTGCTTCTACTTTTGCAAAAATATATGCACACATTACACGGGTATTTACGTTAATCTGAAAATTAAAAAAAAACAAAAAAACACTCTATAACTAAATATTTAGAAATTTTAAAAGAATTGGAATCAGTAATTCTATCGGAATCAGAAATTTAGAATAGAATCTGTAATTGTATCGGAATCAGAAATTTAGAATAGAATCTGTAATTGTATCGGAATCAGAAATTTAGAATAGAATCTGTAATTGTATCGGAATCAGAAATTTAGAATAGAATCTGTAATTGTATCGGAATCAGAAATTTAGAATAGAATCTGTAATTGTATCGGAATCAGAAATTTAGAATAGAATCTGTAATTGTATCGGAATCAGAAATTTAGAATAGAATCTGTAATTGTATCGGAATCAGAAATTTAGAATAGAATCTGTAATTGTATCGGAATCAGAAATTTAGAATAGAATCTGTAATTGTATCGGAATCAGAAATTTAGAATAGAATCTGTAATTGTATCGGAATCAGAAATTTAGAATAGAATCTGTAATTGTATCGGAATCAGAAATTTAGAATAGAATCTGTAATTGTATCGGAATCAGAAATTTAGAATAGAATCTGTAATTGTATCGGAATCAGAAATTTAGAATAGAATCTGTAATTGTATCGGAATCAGAAATTTAGAATAGAATCAGTAATTGTATCGGAATCAGAAATTTAGAATAGAATCTGTAATTGTATCGGAATCAGAAATTTAGAATAGAATCTGTAATTGTATCGGAATCAAAAATTTAGAATAGAATCTGTAATTGTATCGGAATCAGAAATTTAGAATAGAATCTGTAATTGTATCGGAATCAGAAATTTAGAATAGAATCTGTAATTGTATCGGAATCAGAAATTTAGAATAGAATCTGTAATTGTATCGGAATCAGAAATTTAGAATAGAATCTGTAATTGTATCGGAATCAGAAATTTAGAATAGAATCTGTAATTATATCGGAATCAGAAATTTAGAATAGAATCTGTAATTGTAGCGGAATCAGAAATTTAGAATAGAATCTGTAATTGTATCGGAATCAGAAATTTAGAATAGAATCTGTAATTGTATCGGAATCAGAAATTTAGAATAGAATCTGTAATTGTATCGGAATCAGAAATTTAGAATAGAATCTGTAATTGTATCGGAATCAGAAATTTAGAATAGAATCTGTAATTGTATCGGAATCAGAAATTTA
Organism: Sepiola atlantica; assembly: GCA_963556195.1. Classification (NCBI taxonomy): domain Eukaryota; kingdom Metazoa; phylum Mollusca; class Cephalopoda; order Sepiida; family Sepiolidae; genus Sepiola; species Sepiola atlantica. The sequence continues at coordinate 16,011,897 of OY744551.1, read as the reverse complement.
GAATAGAATCTGTAATTGTATCGGAATCAGAAATTTAGAATAGAATCTGTAATTGTATCGGAATCAGAAATTTAGAATAGAATCTGTAATTGTATCGGAATCAGAAATTTAGAATAGAATCAGTAATTGTATCGGAATCAGAAATTTAGAATAGAATCTGTAATTGTATCGGAATCAGAAATTTAGAATAGAATCTGTAATTGTATCGGAATCAAAAATTTAGAATAGAATCTGTAATTGTATCGGAATCAGAAATTTAGAATAGAATCTGTAATTGTATCGGAATCAGAAATTTAGAATAGAATCTGTAATTGTATCGGAATCAGAAATTTAGAATAGAATCTGTAATTGTATCGGAATCAGAAATTTAGAATAGAATCTGTAATTGTATCGGAATCAGAAATTTAGAATAGAATCTGTAATTATATCGGAATCAGAAATTTAGAATAGAATCTGTAATTGTAGCGGAATCAGAAATTTAGAATAGAATCTGTAATTGTATCGGAATCAGAAATTTAGAATAGAATCTGTAATTGTATCGGAATCAGAAATTTAGAATAGAATCTGTAATTGTATCGGAATCAGAAATTTAGAATAGAATCTGTAATTGTATCGGAATCAGAAATTTAGAATAGAATCTGTAATTGTATCGGAATCAGAAATTTAGAATAGAATCTGTAATTGTATCGGAATCAGAAATTTAGAATAGAATCTGTAATTGTATCGGAATCAGAAATTTAGAATAGAATCTGTAATTGTATCGGAATCAGAAATTTAGAATAGAATCTGTAATTGTATCGGAATAAGGAAAAATATTGGAATCGTCCCATCACTAGTATTTATTGAATAAATCTTATTCATCATTTAAATATATACATATTTGTTTGCAAAAATAACAGTAGTTTCATTTTTGTATATAGATTAATTCATCAAACATAGTTAGAAAGATCGATTCATGTAATGTACGCCCCCCCCCCCCACTGTGCATTTTTTAAATATAAGTTTATTCATCAAACAGGGATCATTTTGTCTTTATGACTTGTTCTGTCGATTTTACTTGATGAACCTGTAGCATATCCAATAAAGCGATTAATAAATAAAGTATTACATTCAGGGTTAATAAACATGTGTAGGAGTTATTTTGTCATCAAATCGGGGAATGATATAAGCCTAAATTTAATATTTTATCTTATATTTATTTAGGTGTGTATATATATATATATATATATATATATATAATATTTAAATGTTGAATTAAATTAAAGATAATTGAATTATCGTTTAATAATAATCTATCGTGATAATATAAAGCTCAATATATTGAATAAAGCAATCAATTCTAGAGATGAAAGATGAGAATAAAAAATTGTAAAGATACAATATTTATTAGAACATCAAAAGTTCAAAGTAAGGAGCTTCATATCCTTAATCCATGGATTTTCAAAGATAAACTCTTTTCATCAGAGGCAAGGAGTTTCTCCCACTTTCAGCTATAAATATATATATATATATATATATATATATATATATATATATATATATATATATATATATATATATATATATATATGTGTGTATTGGGTGCAGACGATATTTGTTAAAAGAACAATAGCAATATTTTTATTTTTTGAGATTTATTTGTAAAACTTTAGTCAGTTTGTCTTCAATTGTTTTTAATTTAACAATTTAGCCTACCTAGGAAATATGCTGAGTGCTGGAGGTGACCATCAGAGTCAAAACAGCTTTGGGAAAGTTCAAAGAACTTCTCCCAATGCTAACATCCTGAGACATCCTAAGTATTACTAGGGGTAAGGTCTATGATAGCTGTATAAGAAGCCTGATGTTATATGGCAGTGAGTGTTAGGCCCTCACCCAGGTCTCACTTGCCCGACTCCAAAGAAATGACAGGGCCATGATTAGGTGGATATGCAACGTAAAGCCAGACCAGATCCAGAAGGTCAGACACTCTACTAAACGGTGGCAAATGGACACAGTGAATGCCCACAATCGTGATCACTAAAGACTTAGCATAAGGACAACCAGACAACGTTAAACCTCTTGTCGAAGGGACCCGAGACGATACACCTGGATAGTGAGTGAGTGAATATAATGAGGGAGAGCTCTAATTGTTTGAGTTTATATAGGCTTGCTCACATGACCCGCTAATGGAGCAGTGATTGGGTTTACATTTTGACCAATCACTGTGACCCTTGTTAGGTGACGTCAGATATCGATAACAGCAAAGGTTCATGTCTTCATGAAGGAGTCATTATTTCCAGTTAACTGTAAAAATAAAAAAAATTTTTTGCTCTTTCCATCTCGAGAGACAAAAGATACCCTCTAAAAGGGTGCCTGGGTGATAAGTTTGTATTGCTTACCATAGACGTTTAGTACTGTCGCGGAGAGGGATGGCTGGTTGAAGACATTAGTTTCACTGTAAGCGTTCCTTGACTCGTAAGAGGTGGTATTGTTTTCAGCTACTAGTTGAGGGGGGCACGTAGAGCCTGTCTTCGTCCCCTCAGAAATGAGGAATATGATGACGACTAAAAAAAATAGATCCGCAAGAACAAGTTGAAGAACGTCAGACACGGGTGTTTCTCGTGTTGTTTCAGCAATTGAAATTTTAAAATAAAAATCGTTGGAAACGGTTATTAGAAATGAGGAATATGAAAAACGTTTCGATGTTTCATAAATGGACGAAGGCAATGGACCAATCTGAACCGCCTGAGAACTGGTGTGGGCCGTTTTTCTGCCACAATGAGAGACTGGGGTCTGAGAGAGGGTGCTGCCTGTGAATGTGGCTACCCAGAACAGACAGTTACACACGTCATAGAGGAATGCCCGCTGTTCAAACCACCCAATGGCGAGCAGGGCATAGCGGACCTTGATGACGAGACGAGAACCTGGCTTGCCAAGACCGAGCTGCAGCTTTGAGGGAGCTGGCACAAGAAAGAAGAAGAAGACGTTTAGTGTTGTTTGGTCATTAAATAATTAATGCAAATTGTTATTAAACTGTAACTAATTTTGTTATGGTAATGTTGTCTTTGAATGAATAAAAAGTTGAGTTCAAAATGCTTACTGATTATTTCAAATCTATGAAGAAGGCTGTAGAATATCGCTGCCGAAAATGGAGATTTCAATTTGACTAAATAATACTAAAAACATAGATCTTTTCGTTACATTCATTGACTTTCATTTTTTACCCCACTCTGAAAATTTGACCAATCTCCAATTCAAAACCATCATCCTTTTCGTCCCGCCATTTTGGTTTGGTTATAACATTATCTAACTGCTTTTTCCACTAGTAGAAATTAGTATCCGATTCATTGTTGATTATTCTATGCCTTTTTTTTTTCTTTCTTTTAAAATTATTTTATTATTTTGCTACTTATGTTTATTGATTTTTTTTTAAATCAGAGCCGGTTTCAAATAAGGGACCGGTATTTTATATAACTGCCATCCCTATAACAGATCTAAAATTTGGAGTCTCTGACTGCAAGCAAGTTTTACCATCAGTCAGCAGAGATTTTTTTAGTTGCCATTGCTCCAAGAAAATTTAATTCTGAAAGGATTGTAATCATGGCCATGATTAAGTACAAATTCTCTAAAAAGAAAGAATCACACATTGAATTAAAAATCATTCATTGAAATTTGCCTTTGTTTATTCTTAAATTACCTGTTTTTTAATTTATAAGAATTTATCAATAATTGTAACTTTGTTCATTCTTATTTGGGATGTAAAACATATAAAAATAACATCAAACTAATCTCACAGGGGAATTTTCCCTCTGTTTTTAACTGCTATATCAATTCCTATGTTAGAAAATTCACATCGCCTTCAGTAAAAAGCCCCAGTTGTATGAACGCGGGGCCTGTTATAGGGATGACCATTATTTCAACATAAACCCATACAAATGTTGTTGATATTTAGAAATGAACCCAATAAGCCTTTTTTTATGAAAATCAACCCTTTTTTTTAAAATTAGCTATGGCAAATTTTAATAAGCTATACATATGAATATATGAAAAAAATTGAACAAAAATTAAAGTAAACAAGGAGAGGTTTTGTATTATGTGCAACTACAGGTGCAACACCGTTTTTTTCTGGCAATTCTTTTAACAAGGACAAAATCACGAGGGGAACTTGATACTCCCTAGTTTACTAGGTGGCCAACAGTTTTCTTTACGTCAAGGAGAGAAAACAAAATCCATCTATTGACCTGCATGCTCAGGAGAGCTTTGCCACATCCTCCAGTGATTGAGGACAGAAAAGATGAAGGGTAGTATCAAGTCAGATACTAGTCGATTGTCTTGCTGTGTCATCACGTGTGGTTCAGCAGGTAATACTCATGTACTTTCTAAACGCTGAATGAGTATATAGGTCATCTTGGAAAAGTTACTACTCCGCTTCAACCTTTTAGCTTAATAAAAATAAATCCATACAAATGTGATTATTATTTAGAAAGAAACCCAATCTTGTTTCAAAATATTTAAGATGAAGATTGATAATTTGGATTATTCGGACTACTGTTCTCATCTTAGATGTTATTCTCACAATGTTTCGGACGATATATTCTCCGGTCTTCTTCAGGTGTATCTTGTCGAACTCTGGAATTTGTATGGAGTTTCGAACGGAACACTTTATTTAATCCACGGGGTAGCTTGGTCTTGTTCCGGCAGCCATGACCATATAGAAATCTTAAGTAATTCGTAATTGTATTTTTAGTATCACCCGCATTGAGGATTGAACCTTCAACCTCCAGAAGACTGTCACTTAGAACTGATTATAACTTAGTACTTATATCCGTTGCACCACAGGTACTTACGGACAATTTTAGTATGAATTTTGGGAGCCTTAAATCTATTCTTGTTTTAGGTGTGTAGTTTTACTATTTATTCCCATATATTACTACTTATTACTATATATATATACACATATATATATATATATATATATATATATATATATATATATATATATATATATATATATATATATATATATATATATAATAAATATTTGTTATTGTTTATTATCTATGTACATATACGGGACTCATCAGCATAGAGATATGACTATTCACTACCGGTCATGCGATTCGAAACCACTCGGCCAATTTTGAACAGCAAATAAACTGTGATAATTTTAACACTTTATCGGCCTAATAATATATAATTAATTAATGGTACCCATATTGTATTAAATTCTATATTAGGCCTACTTAGGAGGTCATTTATTAGCCTGTATTTTTTTCTTATCAAGGGTTTAATTCGGCAAAGTTCAGATTACGTCACCAACAAAACACATCGGCAACAAAAACAAAGAAAACTCTGTTTTTTTTTTATTAAAAGGAAAAACAGCTTTTTAACATATGGTTTCTACTGCATTATGTGTGCCGAATTAAATCCTTGATAATTGCTGTGGCTTTGCAGGCCGGTAATAATGAAGACAAACACAGTGGTATAATTAACAGAAGTATGATACAGGAGTATGCGAGATGTCGCGATGTTTATTTACTCCTCGCGGAGTTAAGCACAAGGCCAGTTTTATCTTACTCCCACAAGTAAGATGTGACCCAAGATCGGGTCGAGCAAGTGGGGTTAAAAGCTAGCGCTCGAGAGGTGAGCACTCTGGCCATTTAAAAATTGCCTGGGCAGCCCCGTCGGCATTCCCCGGTAGGGGCGCCTCAGACAGTAAGCAATAAACTTACTCCTCCCCAAAGAGGGGAGGCGAAGCCTGGGAGGGTGGACCTCCTAGAACTGCACAGAACAGGCGTGCAGTATCCATCGGAACAGATACTACACTTTGATCTTAGCCAAAAGGCCGAAAGTTGTGACTCCTCATTTTTTAACCAGAACTCACAACAATGGTTGATGAGTGTCAACGAGATGCGATCATGTGTTTATCATTCGTTGATTCGAAACCGACAGTACCATGTTGTTCTAAACTTCTGTAATACAATATATATATATATATATATATATATATATATATATATTTATAAATTATTTTAATAATAAATATTTAAATATCTATATATGTATATGTTTTATCCTTGCGGAATCATCAGTGTAGAGATAACCATTCAAGTCAGTCGCACGATTCAAACCCGAAATAAGAGTCACATTTAACTCCAATTTCGAGCGCTCTAATCAATGAGGGTACCGTGAATGGCTATAGACGAGATGAGAAATAAACCCTATATATGTGTCAAGGAGGCGGACAGCTATAGTCGGCCGTCATAAGTGTTACACAGGAAGGAACTTGCATTATAGCTTTTGACGGCTTCTTTTATTACTCATTAAAGGGCCCAGCTGAGAAGGGACTATAATCAGATTAGAATACCATTGATAATATATATATATATATATACAACATTTTTTAAATATTTATTATTATTACCTACAGACATCGATGTTTCATGCTTATGCAATCTTCAGTGTAGGAGATGTTAATTCTTGCCGGTCGGAGGGCACAGAACCCGGTTTCAGAGTCACCACTGACTCGTAGTCTAGAATTCTACCCTTTGGCCACTATCAATTAGCACAGAAATTAAGAGAAATTAAACTCTATCGGCGAACGCACATAGTAAACAGTCGAACAGTGTTCAACAACAAAGGGTTGGAACACATATATATATATGTATATATATTTTTAGTGGTATTCTAATCTATTATTTATAATTAATGGTTCCCATATTGTATTAAATTCTATACTAGGCCTACTTAGGAGGTCATTATTGAACAGAAATCCGAATAATTCAAATAATACAAACCCAATCTTCTTTTAGTGTCTTCAAAGAATGTGGTTAACCAACTGGATTTGGCCATTTCTTTACACAATCCTTTGCATTCTGTCAGACTTGCATTAATTCTCGAGCCAGTCATCAACCTGACGACATTCTTTGCTTTTAGAACTGTAACACCACTCGTATTGGTTGCCAATTGCTTCAACCCTTTCACGCTATCAAGAATTGCGGTATCTGCTATCAAACCCAATTAGTTTTTGTTAGAGATTGGACATGGTCGACGAAGCTTCTCCATGACTTCAGTCATTAGGCTGTGCGAAAAGAGACATTCTTCTTTTCGTATCTTCAGAGCATGTTGTTATACGACAGTTTCTCAGTTTTTTACACAGTCCTTTGCATTGTCTGTGAGATTTTTTAAGCTGGGTAGTCGAAGCCAGACTTCGATGGTATGGCCACATTGAAAGAATGGATGAGAGTTCTTGGGTTAGTAGATGTAAAACAGTTGAGGGATAAATGTTGAGACTGACGGCCTAAACAGTTCCTTCAAAATTTAGAATAAAATGAGTGTATATATATATATATATATATATATATATATATATATATTCCATGAAAAATGCCAGTATACTGAAATCATGTGCCCTTAATAGGGTTAAGATGAAAATTCATATACACTAAATGTACAAAAGCAAGGAAATTCCCAAATTGTTACACTTTTATTGTCATTAAGAGTATGACTACATATCAACCAAACCATTTCATTATCCCATCACTACAGTATAAATCTCTATGCATGAGTGGATGAAGTGTGTGAGGTGCACTGAAGAAAAATTCCTACCAGTAAAATACATAGCCCTGTTGTGCTTGCATACCCTTAATGACAATAAAAGTGTAAAAATTTGGGAATTTCCTTGCTTTTGTATATTTAGTGTATATGAATTTTCATCTTAACCCTATTAAGGACATACGATTTCAGTATACTGGCATTTATCATGGGATGTCACTACTTTTGTAAAGGCTATGCCTCAATACAATGGTAATTTTAAAGTTTTTTTTGGAATTTTCTGGAAAATCAAGGTTATGATAAACTGAAATTAAAATGCCATCAACTAGACCCTAGAATCTCTATCTCTGCCAAAAATCAGCTGAATCCATCAAATAGTTGATGAGATACAGGGTGGCACATACATACGTACACACGGATAACACAAAATCATGCCTGACCTTTCTGGATCTCTGGGTTACCTTGACTAATGATGCTGAAATTCTGCACACTTATAGAACCTATCAAATGAAAATTTTGTGCAAAGTTTTAACTAATTTGGTTTATTGGTTTTTGAGTTATGATTGATCAAAGAAATGAGATTTCCAGCATAGGCCATTTTTGAGGTCTATTAAGGGATAGAGCGCTCTCGCGCCTACCTTGTATATATATATATATTTAAATTATGACATGAACGTTTTGGATTAGTATCAATTTCGTATAATGTTGTAATAGGAAAAATAGACGTTTTAACACTTTTTTCGTCTGGAGCGATACAAAAACACTTCTGGTTCCAGTAAGACCCCATTTTGTAAAAATCTCAATTATTCTAGCATATTTAGGCATTTAAAACGTGTTTTTCTTCCGATTACATGCGTAATACTAAATAGATTTTAACTCAGAATGGTTCCTCATTTAATAATATTTAAAAAAAACAACAACATAAAAGGTGTTTATTGTCTATACACAATTTTTATTGCATTTTGTTTAGGCCGTCGATCTCAATATTTGCTAGCGGGTTAAGCTCACAGGGGAAGACCAAGGAAAACAGATGAGGAAGTGATAAAAATGAATCTGAGGGATAAATAAAGACCTGGGCAGAGATGGGTTACTTTGAAAGTCATTTTAAAAGCCATCCAATGCATGCCAGCATGTAAAACAGACGTAAAACCGAATATGATATATATACGATATGTAACATCGAATATGATATATATATATATATATTTATATATATATGAAATAAGACAATTCTGCATCGTATGGTTCTCTTCACATACACAAATTTTTACTTTTGAAAAATAATATATTTATTATAAATCCTTTTTATTTTTTGCTTAATTTTCAGTTCATTTATGTTTATTTTAATATTTTTATTTTAGATAATTTATTCAAGGCTATAATAATGCGGAAATATATTGTGTATTAAAAAGGAAAATTGAATACTGAATGACAAGAAGGCGATTTTTTAATTTAAAAATTTTTTTTATAATCAAATCTTACTTGCTTATAGATTTCTCCTCGATTACTAGAGTCATATATCTAATGCGGACGATATCACAATATTTCAGTGATATTACCCCGTTATCAAGTGTTTCTAGTTCTTAAATCACCTTTTCATTCAGTATTCAGTTCTCCTTCTTGCAATCTGCTATATTAACCTTTTATATTTAACTGTTTTAAGCAAACTACATCACAATGCTTTTTATTATATTTTTTTTATTTAAATCTGTTTCTTATGTTATCATTTAAAAAATTTAAATCTGTTTCTTAAATAATTATTTCTCGGTAATTATTTCTTAATATCTTTAGACAATTACTTTTTAAGTAATTATGTTTTTAAATTTAAATCTGTTAAGTAATTATTTAAAAAATTTAATTCTGTTTCTTCAGTAATTATTTTTAAAAATTTAAATCTCTTTTTCTAAAGTAATTTTTTCTCAAGTAATAATGTTAGATAATTATTTCTTATTTAAATAATGTTAGATAATTATTTCTTATTTAAATCTTTTTCTGACGTTATTATTTTCTGATGAATATCATATTTCTGCATTAGGAAATTATTTCTTAAGTAATAGTTTTTTAAAATTTAAACCTGTTTCTTAAGTAATTATTTCTTATGTAATAATGTTAGGTAGTTATTTCTTAAGTAACTATTTTTAAAAATTTAAATCTGTTTTTTTACGTTATTATTTTCCAATGAATATCATTATTTTTTGCATGTGGAATGTTTCAACCATCTTCTTTTTTTCTTTTCCGTAAGATGTTGCGAGCATTTTTGAAATACCTGGCATCAAATTGCTTCTTAATATTTTTCTGTTCTGCCTGCAATTCCCAAACCATTTATGATGTATTCATGGCACAATTTAAAATAAGTAAAATATTTTGGCACGCATTCTATGGATGAACTGTGCCGTTCTTCATAAATGGTCTTCACGTGGTACGCAATCCACTTATGATAAGAATTATTTATAAATTATATTTTTTAGTGTAGACCTTCCATAAAAAATGACGTAAAATAAATATGCTCCATCCGTGTTTGCACTCTTTATATATATATATATATTGCTAAAATATTCATATATGATCATAGAATTATGTAAATAATTTAATTTTTCATATATCATTATCATTTCTGATGACTTGAAGAAAAAAACAACAACCACTGTTGATTTTTTATTATAGAGTGAAGGATTTCTTTCCGAATTCATTTCAGGTGGAGTGGTAAGTCTGGGATGGTTGTCTGACTTGCTATTTGCTTTATCGCTTCCCCTAACCACTTGAAATTGTTTAGTCAGGGGCTAGAAAATTGATTCATCTGAAAATGTCTTGAATTGTTCTGGTTCTTTAAATTTTCTTTAAATTTCTTTATATATATATATATATATATATATATATATATACATATATATACTAGTAGAAAACCTATCCCAGGATGGGTATAAGCAATAGATATAGTATTAGTTTTAAATTTTAATGTTTTTTCCTTTCTTTGAGGGGTATGGTACAGCTTCACTGGCACCCCTCTAAGTTTGCACAAAGAATAAATGTGCTCATGTTACTCATCCTGTTGCCTAGAATACATATTCCATAATTCATAATGATAAGTTTAATAGTTTATGATTTTACCAAGCACATACATATTATTAACACTCACCCAATCCTTTTCAAAATGTATTATTTAATATAACTCAAAATTTGATGTAGAGCAATTCTTTACTCTATTAAATTGTTTGTATCTAACTTATTCAAAAAGTTTTTGAGAGGGCAGTGCGAGTGTGGGTGGGTGCACCCTCTAAATATTAACAAAAAAAGATAATGTGCCTATATTACTCACTGGTTTGCCGAGAATATATATTACAAAATATATTACAAAATTCATGATGATAGGTTCCTAAAAAAAAAAAAATTAGTTAAATTTTTTTTATTTATATATATATATGCACCCCTTAAATGTTAACGTCTACAAAAAAATAATGTGCAATGTACGGATCATTATGAATGTTGAAATATATATTTTTAAAAATACGGTGAGTAACATGGGCACATTATTTTACCTAAGATGTATATATATATATATATATATATATATATATATATATATTTTGAAAAGTCACACATTGGAAACGTTGGCGGAATGGCAATAATAAAGAGAATATTTTTTTATAAAATATTTAGAAAACCTTGCACAACGCAAATTATTTGTTTTTAAAATAAATTATTTATTTACCCTAAAACATTTTTTTTTTTTAACTTGATTACGACATAATCATTTACTTACGTTCCAAGAATTCAACAAAAACAACCTTTGTGTACGATCGTTTCTTAGACGATATGGGTTTTTATTGATATCGAGTCTCATCAGCACAGGGTATAGACACCAACTTTCTCGCTCTGGAATTCAAGTTGGCACAACAAAACAAACTAAAAAGAACATTTATTAGACCGTTGATATTGCGTTCTTCTCTGCTAGCACTAGGAGGGGGGGGGATACATACAGGAGCCACAGATTTTGGGGTCTGACCCCTGCATTTTTAAATCGATTCTTAAGTCATTTCTTCCCATGTCCTGTCACTACAAACTTCTAACCAAACTGTTACGTCTGTTAAACACTCTCTCTCTTTAGGCCATGTGATGTCAAGTTCGTTTCTATCACTTCCTACAGCAGGTTGAGCTGACCTCCGAGTGCATAAGCTGACACTGACTGAACCTAATTTCCTGTTTACACGCCGACGTTCCCCTGCGAACCTAAATCACCAAATATGCACTAATTACTATTTAACAGATTTGGGCGAATTTTGCGCTAAAAAAAAATTGAGTGTTTTAGCGTTGAGAATAATAGAGGAAAAAATGTTTTTAATTTTTTAATTTTAACTATTTAAAATAACAACTATATATCGACATATTTTACCTTTGTCTTTTAATAATATAATGATCACTTTCATCCCGGACAACGCAGTATGCCTCTGCTAGTAATAAAAAATATCAAATAAAAACAAAGTAAACAACAATTCAATAAAAAGGGTTAGGTTGAAAAAAAAAAGTTTCTTACATTTCTTTTTAGGGTTTAGGGTTTCCGAGAAATTTTTTGTTTCATTTTCCAAAATTTTTCAGATTTTCTGTTGCCGTTAGCGCAGACGAATTTTATTATTTACTCAATTCACAATTGAAAATTGTCGCTTGTTGTCTGATTGGCTAATCGCTTCATCAGCTTCTGGCCGTTTATGTAAACAGCCGGAAGATGCCGATGAAAAGTCCGTTTTAGCATAGATCACAAACTGTACCAGTACCCAATATTCTTACAGACATTTTGCCTGTTGCAGGTGATGTTGAATATTTCTGCATGTTGATGCTGTTTGGGAAACAGAGAGCAGAAAGAGAATTCCAAGGGCCAGAGGTCTGAGGCAATACGCTATCAGAGTAGAAAATCTTCCGACATCTAGGGACCTCTACAGTGAAGGGGTGCGATTTTGCTGCTAGTCGGGTGCGTTCAGAGTATTTACATCGAGGGGTGTGTGTACACGTGCAGTAATTTTATCGGAGCTTATTCCGTGGAAGCACTTATAAAACAAGCACAGGGATGACACTCTGCAGTGATGCGACAAGGACTGGAGCTTGGCAGACAGTGTGGGACATGTCAGGTTAGAAATTCTTTTTTGCTCCTGGTCCAATCCAAAAGGTAAAAGCTAGTGGTTGGTGCACCAGCCCAGATGTGGCAACAGTACTCCATGTACGGGCAAATGGTGGCTTTATAGAGATATAGGATACTGGCGGGTGTGAGTTTTCTAACCCAGTAGAGGGAGCCTACCTTCGCTTTACACTGATCTTCGATCTTCTATAAGCAGGATAATCAAAGAAAAATGACAAGAATCTTGGGATAATAAATTATGCCAGATTTCACCAACTATTGATGAGTGGCCTCTTAGGCTACAGAAAGGCAATAAGAGAAGAGGTTGTAGTAGCCAGCCTCCATATAGTAGATACACATATTACTCACAAACATTTATTGGAAGGTGAAGAGTCTCCTATGTGTATATCATGTAAAAAATCTCACACAGTCAAACATATATGAATAGACTGTATCTGCAACAAAGCCAAAACAAATACTACTACTCAAAAAATCTGAAGGACTTGTTTTTAAAAACACAAATTGACCAAAATCTTAGACTTCATCAAAAAAGTTGGACTGTTCAAAAAAATTTAATTTCAAAATTTTTATTTTATTTTTATTTTTATTTTCAAAAGAATATAAAATAATTATCCTACCTTGGGATTCTATTTGACAACTTTATTCAACATTAAATAACCCATAGATGGTTGATATGCCGTAAAACAAACCAAACCAGAGCAACAATCAGTCTGCCACTGGAGAGAAATCAGTTTCCATATTTTCACTCCTGCGTCTGAATGTAATTACTTGACCGTTTAAATCATTTCAACATTTGTTTGTGTACTCTGTGACTTGTATGTCTGTACCTATTTACTTGCCTCCCCACATATTTTATGGCCTTAGTTTAAGGACATTTTTACAGCAAACGTGTATAAAATTTGAAGTCAGCAAGATGCTGCCAAATCTGCTGCAAAGAAGGTAGGCTCCCTTTAACAGGCTAGAAAACTTCTTACATCTGCCAGTATCCTATATCTCTATAAAGCAACCATTCGTCTGTGCATGGAGTATTGTTGCCACTTGTGGGATGGTGCACCAAACACTATCCTCTACCTTTTAGACAAGGTACAAAAAAATTTTTTTAACCTAATAGGTCTGGCAGTTTCTGCCAAGTTCTGGCCCTGGTCGCATCGCCACAAAGTTGCATCCCTGTGCCTGTTTTACAAGTACTTTCGTGGAATATGCTCTGATGAACTCACTGAACTTGTACACCATCTCCCCATTTAAACACTCTCGAATCACCCGACTAGCAGCAAAATTCCACCCCTTCAATGTAAAGGTCCCTAGATGGCGGAAGATTTTCTACTCTGATAGCTTCTTTCCTCAAACTGCTTTCCTTTGGAATTACCGTTTCCCGTTTCTCTGACCGTACAAACATGCAGAAAGTTAAATGTAGTAATAATGATGATGATGATGATGATTATGATGATCATCAGCATCATTATTATTTTCATTTTTCATCTTGTCTCATGCTAAGTTTAGACGTTTTTGGTTAATGACTTCCAACTTTTCCTGTCTTGCCATTTCGTTTGTGCTGCCTGCCAGGATCAGGTCGTCATCAACTGATCCCCTCCATGTCTTAAGCGGCCTACCACGTGGTTTTGGGGCATCGACGTCAATGTGGGACACACTTTGGAGCATTTCGGATGATTGATGGCGGGTGACGTGGCCATACCAGTTGAAATGTCGTTGTACGACATGCTTTCTCATGGAGGTCTGTACAGTGAGACCGGCCATTTTTTCCATCCAATGGTAATGTGTACAAATATCTTGCGACCCAGCTCCTCCCCCAAGGCCCCCCCTCCCCCCCCCCCCCCCCCCAAAAAAAATCTGACTTCTATCCCCTTATGCTTCAGTGGCAATATGCCTTGTTTTGGATGAAGAAAAGTTTAAAAAAAAAAGAAAAAATCAAAAAAAAAATCGATACTCACTTAGTCATTTGTAACATGAGGAAAAGTAAAAAAAGAATAGAAGAAAAAAAAAATGATACTCACTTAGTCATTTGTAACATGAGGAAAAGTAAAAAAAGAATAAAAGAAAAAAAAAATGATGCTCACTTAGTCATTTGTAATATGAAGAAAATCTATTTGTTATTTGCTTGTTGGGAATTTAACACGTGCGTGCATGACAAATGCAGGGATAAATGTCATCCGGAATAAATGTCGGCCTTTTCGTCTCTGAGGTATTCACTTGTGCTGATGTTTGCATACAAAGTGTGTCTGAAAAGAAATGAGACCGCCAGTAGGATAAGGCAGGCTTAAGGAATTTACGAATTGTTACGATTTGTTGAGAAGATAACTGGACATTTATTACTAATCGAGATTTTGTATCTGTTTATCTGAAGCCGGAACTTTTAAAGTAAATTAGATACCAAAAAGTTAATGAAGAAAAGAATTGCTCTACATCAAATTTTGAGTTATATTAAGTAATAGATTTGGAAAAGAATTGGTGTGCGCATGAGCGTTCAAAAATCTTAAACTATTGAACTTATTATGAATTATGGAATATGTATTCTAGGCAACAGGGTATGTAACGTGGGCACATTATTATTATTTTTTAAGCTATACCATTTAGGGGGATACCACCGAAACTGTACCGTACCTCCTTTCCCCAAAGAATGAAAAAACATAAAAATTTACAACTAATGCTATGTTTATTGCTTGTTCCTGTCCTGGGACGGGTATTCTACTAGTATATAGATTAGAATGTTGTCTGCGTGAAACGATTATCTCCCATCCACTGGGTCCCCAGGTGACGGATTGCGACACAGCTTTCAGATCACCAGCTGTGAATAATCAGTAGGGAGTCCCGGACCAAATGTCAGTTCACTATAGAAGGTCAGATGCGTTTCCATGAAATGCATCAGATGAATGAAGTTGAGTGGGTGTTTGGCGCCTGAAAACCTAATTGAGTGACTTGATCGAATAAGAACTGTTGACATGCATTGGTAACTCACTTAGAGGTTGCGTCTCAATAAAACACATATACCCCTGATCTGTGACAGGTTGGCGTTAGAAACGGCATCCAACTGTAAAACTCTGCTTCGATTCTAACTGACTTTACAGCCATCATCATAGAGACAAAATTTGGATGTTTAAAGAATTTTAACGTTCCAACACTATTTACATCTTATTTTTTTCCCCAACTTTTTTCTTTCTTTCATGTTATTTTATCTCTCCGCATGTTAAATGTGTTTTTTTCATTTTGTTTTTCGGATTTAATCATTCGATGTATGAGGATCGATAAAATACATTTCTCAGAGGTTTATAAATATTTAAAAAATGTTGTCGTTGCTTCATGTCATCTTTTTATGGCTTCAGTTTTATAACTTTGAACAAAAAAAAGTTTTCTCTTTTTCATAATTTATATCAAATACTATTTCTATTTTATTTTTGTGTTCCCAAACTTTGAGGTGTTTTTTATTCGGCCAGGGGCTCAAATATAATTGCTAAGACTTCTTTCCGTCTTTTTACTTACATACAGGGTACAGAGTGCGGACGATATTTGTTTTCAAGATTACTATTATAGAAAACAAAACCTGACAGTAGTTTTATCTTTTTTAGATTTATTCATCAAATTTGGGTCAGTTTGTTTTTATGACTTTCTCTGTTGACTTCGGAACCAGCTACATACCTTCGCCACTGTCTCTTGAGTTAGGCCTCCAAAGACTCTGGTGGCCCTAGCCTTTAGCTTATACTTTGTGTTGCAGTTGGATTTGTTGGTGTCTTGTTCCTCTGAAGTTGAGGGATGATAGTCAGGCAAGCTGGGACGCCAGATGTTTTCAAGTGAAGTGTGGTCGATGAAGTTCTCTGCCAGCTAGGTCTTCCCGCTGATATGACAGGACACTGACTCTTGCTGCTACACGTACGACCTATATGAAGCTGCCTGGTCTATCCAGGGTTCCACTGCTTCACGCAGAACACTTATGTAGTCATTGGTGTTCAGTCTGAGGTGTTCAGGGAAGAAGTAGGCTGGTATGATGTCACCTTCACTGCAAACGATACTGTCAGATTTTTCAATAATGCATTTTTCTCTGATGTCGTTTTGTAGTCGAATTCAGAAACTTTTGATTCCTTTCTGACCTTTTCTACCATCTTCTTGCTGTTCCTTATGAAATCTGAAATCTCCTGATTTGTCCTTACGGCATGGATTCCAAAGAGAACTCTGTCCCTCCTTCTACAAATATGAAGGTTCAAAATTGTCTATAATCAATTATTCTGCAAGGAAAGAATGGCAATATAGTCACTTTTTTTATGGACACAAGACTGACAATGAAAGTAAAAAAAATATGTATCAAGTTATTTATCTACCTCTCACAAGGTAAGATGTGACACAAGGTCGGGTCGGGAAAGTGGGATTTGAAAAGCCAGCGCCTGAGAAGGTGAGAACTCTGGCCATTAAAAATTGCCTGGGTAGCCCCGTCGGCATTCCCCGGTAGGGGCGCCTCAAGCAGTAAGCAATAAACTTACTCCTCCCCAAAGAGGGGAGACAAAGCCTGGGAGGGTGGACCTCCTAGAACTGCACAGGACAAACCCATAGACCAGTGTAAATCAAGCCCCGAAGGCCAAGACAATACCGGCAGGGAAATATGTATCAAATTTGCAGTTAAAAATCGCAAAGCAATATTGTTGCACCCTGCATATATCTATTTTAGTGTACATTGCTGTACACTTAAATGTGAAACAAATCTATGAATACTGAAAAAATATAAACGTTATTTTTTTAAGTAATAAAAAACAACTAAATACTTTGTGTCCACATTTTCATGTTCTTAGGTCCAATAGAAATGCAAGTTTTTCAGGTTTCAAAAAATATTTGGCTCCCCCCCATTTAACCCTCTGTGCCTTGAGGAAGGACTCATTGGCTAAAATGTTATAGGATACAAGATATGAAAGAAGATATGAGAATTGAAATATTTTGTTTTTCTTTTTAATAATATTTATTTATTATATATTTTCTATCTTTATACTTATATATCTCTTTCTCTCGCTTTCCCTCTCTCTTTCTCTTTATCTCTCTCTCTCTCTCTAAATGAGTACCCCCCCCCAAATGCCACCAAAATTCACAATCTTTTCTGTAATCCAATAATATTCAGTGAAAAAAAAAAGTTTCCGTTGATGCAC